>VYXD01012574.1:915794-965794 GCA_013397195.1 Hylia prasina
TTTTTTATGTTCCTAGGGACCAGCTACATGGATCTGGGAATTATATGATAAACTTTGGATTTATGCTGTCAGTTCCTATGCGTCTTATTTTTTACTTGCTTAGATTCTGATCTCAGTGCGTTGTTACTTTTCATAGCACATTTAAAAAATCCAGTTACACACACATGGGTTTGATATATATCATACCCTAAGGACAACAGTACGGCCATGAGATTACATTTTAACAATTAAAAGGAAGGAAGAAAGGAATTAAATTATTATCACATTTTAATTTTTCTCTTGGTGAACTTCATATATTGGCTATAGAGTGCTCTTCCAAAGTATAACAGGTATCTATTTGTGCCAAAACAGACCTGAAATGGTGTGGTCTGGTATTCTTCCAGATTTCACATCAAAATATGACATAAAGTAAAGAGAATGGTGGAATTGGTTTGAGACCCACCAGAGATCTTTGAATCAGGCAGAGAGCAGACATACTGCTCTCCAGAAGGGGAAAATTATATTAAAAATTAAAAACTATTTAGAAAGGTGTTTTTTAATAGAATTTGTTTGATTCCTAAATACTTTTAAAGGATCAGGAACTCTCCTGATTCTTTAAGGAATAGGTGTGGTGCAGTCAAGCCAGGCACAAAACCCCAAACTGCTATGACTTTTTTTGTATTAACAGAATAAATATGATAATATTTAACACAAACATTTTATAAACACGTCGCTGCCGTGGCATTTTGTGCAGTGAGAAGCATGCACACGAATTTACAGTTCATTGTATGAAAAAGTAACCATTTATTTTAGATTATACACAACTTATTGGCATCTGTTAACTAACTAGGAAAGATTGCTGTGAATTCCTAGATCATGTTCTAGCTCCTCATTCTGTTCTTTTAAGATGCAATGGCAAGCAAACATTAGGAGCAGGCTCTTGATTCAAAAGGACAAGTTCAGGTCCTGCAAAAGGTTGACAAAATGTAGCCAGAAGTATATACATATGCAACCTGCAGAACAAGCTGTCTCCAGAAATGCGAATTCCCTGTGGTCCCCTCGCAAGCTCCAGTGGGAGGGTTGCTTCATGCTCTTCTCTTAGTGGTTTGTGTTTTTAAATATATGTAAGCAGTCCTCTTCTCCAGGTATTTTGGGCAGTACATTTTGGTTCACTAAATATATACTGAATACAGATATCTTTTTGTTCCGACTTAACCAAATGTAGGGTCCAGGAGCTTTTTTTTTTTTTTTTTTTTTTTTTTTTTTTTTTTTTTTTTTTTTTTTTTTTGACTGCCTGATGCCATGTTCTAAAATATTTCAGTTAAATGCAAGAAAATTCTCTCGTAATTAATTCTGAGATATTTTGGACATACATATAATTTTGGGAAAAACATTTTTTTTATAGCTCCTATCATAAACAAACAATGATGCTGTCCCAGGAAAAATATATTTCTCTCTCATGGGCTTTCATTGAATAAAGAGATTTTGAACTGAGCTCCTTAAAATATCAATGCTCTATATTACTCCCCAGATACAGGTATAAATCTTTATAATAGTGCACTTTACAAGCAGCACTCCTGAGTCTTTTTTTGATTGGTAATCACAGTGTTTCCTTATTAATACAGTAAAAAATGTAAAAGACATAAACAGTTTGCAATCTATCTGTTCTTTCTGTATGGAGATACATCAGCTTCTGCTTTAAGCAGTCCTAATGTTTCAGCCATCATATTTTTTATGGGTTTATATGGGGAGGAAATTGTACCAGAAAACTGAATTCAATGACAGCCATTCTATGAATAAATCTAGTTATCTTTGGTATCCTGTATCTAATAAAAATGTACAAAAGTTAAATTTCTGCATCATCACAGAGTTATGTTGACTGTTTTTAATGTCAGTAGGGAAACAGATTTCCAACCAGCAGGTTTTTTTTCCCAAATACTGCCTAATTTCAGGTCATGCTTTCATTAAAACACTTAAGAGACATTGTATGCTTACTAATCTTGATAGTAAAATATCTGATGAAAATGTAAAAAAATTCAGGAATAAAAACTAATCTACACTTTAAATAAAGCATAACAGTTCAGATACTCCTAATACTTTTAAGCCTCATAATGTTCCTATACCCTTGTGCCATGACTTATGAAATTTCTGATGACCAAACTTCTTCCATCCCAATTACAGAAGCAATGTGTCTCTCTCACACCTTGATTAATGTTATGTTTGTGTTTGGTAGGGAACTGTGAATATGTAGGCTTCCATAACTTGGCATGAATTCTGGTAAGCCCACATCCTTCCCACTAGCAACTTGTATTTCTGGAAGAATTCAGCCACAATCCTTACCTTCTTTTTGTATCCCTGGACAACATTTTTAGGAAGCCTTGTCTTTTCCTTTGGGAGGCACAGAACCAGGGTTGTGGTTAGTTTTTTTGTATTGTTTTATTTGGGGTTTTTTGTTTGGTTGGCTGGTTTGTTGTTGTTGTGGAAAGAGAAAAAGGATTAAGATTTTTTTCTCACACCGTCTGTTGTATGCTGAGGCAAATGTTTTGAAAATCCAAGAACTGGGTGCCTTTAGAGCAAAGCACAATTTTGGCAGTGTTGGGTGTTGATATAATTCCCATTTCAGAATATTATTTTGGCTTTATTGCTCTTTGCTCTTTGCCAGCTGTCATTACCTGTTAGAGTCACCTACAATGAAGACAAATGGAAAGTGAACCTGTTTCTTAGACTCAAGGCAGAGTTAAAGCAAAGCCTGAATGCACCAACACTATTTGTCACTGTCAGTAAGACACTTCCATGGTGCTGGTGGAGCCTGAGCATCTCTGGAACAGCTCAGGCACTGGTCTACAGGTGCCATGCAGATGTTGAAGCTGCCTTGTTCCACCAAGTATTTGTAGAGTAGAACAATGAGCAACCAATGGAACATGAGCAACCAATGCCATACAGACTTCTTGAACTACACCTACAGACTTCTTGAACTACACCGTATGGCTTTAGGAGCATCTTCTCTGGGTTTTCATAGAATATCCCCCAGTTATCCCAACAATATTCTTTTGAGGTCGTTATGTGAATCTGTATATAACCTTTAAGAGGGTGAATGGTGAAGTCAATAGCAAAGATAAATTCTGTAGTTCTGTATTATTAGGCTTCCAAGGAACTACAGTTACTCTACAAAGACCGTGTTTACAGCTTAAGTGTATAATTTATAGGGTACCTCTGGGAACTTTCTTGCTACTTAGTCTTAGGGATAATGACAAATACTTAATGGGGATGTTGTTGCCATGTTGCCGTTTCATAAGAATGCCATGGAAACACAGTTTGGTTGAAGAATTTATACAGCACTGCAAAAGCTGGCTGCCTGACTACATGCAGGTCATCAAAAAAGGGATTTCCTGTCAAAATGCAAATTTATGTTGATGAATATTTTGCAGGGATCTGGTTACCTTTTTGGTCTATTTCAGTGTGATACAGTATGAACCTTATGGGAAATATATACCTGCAATATTTTCAGGTTATATGAAGCTGGACAGACAGCAAGGGTGCTGAAAAATGGGATTAATATTCAAAATTATTTTGACAAGTTGTAGATACAGCCTGAAAAATGGATGAAAAATCAAAGGATGCAAGAAAGGTATATCCAGTAACCAAATACAGCACAGGAAATTTGGTTAGGATCAGGTTTTCAGAATTAGTTTTGGGGTTAGTGTGAAGCATAAATCATGAGGTTCTGGAAGAGATAAGATTAGTGATGGGATTTATAAAGAGGAAGGCAGTCTGTCATGCAGAAGAAATGCTTGTAGTCTGGTCAAAAATGGTGAAACTTAGCTTTATTGCTAGGTCTATTTTCTGGCTTCCAAATAGGAGCGGGATTATACAGAATGAGTTCAGAAAAGGAATGTGGAAATGGTGAAAGTTCTGGAAAAGTTACTTCCATGAAGTACTGCAATAACATTTGTAGAGTCTGATGATGACACACATAGCTGGAGAGAAAACTAAGGCACTGAGATGTGGGGTTTTCTGGTTCTGTGTAGAAAATTCATACCTGCAGTGCGGTTTGCAGGCTGGAGCAATCTCGTGGAGTAGCAGCTCCTTGTAGTCAACCATTGTTGGTCACAGAGGGTATTAAATATGTAACTCTAATCTTCCCAATGTGCAACACATCGATATTCTGGTTAATAGACACAAGTCTTAAACTCTGTGGTGTGTCATTATTAAGCATGAAGCATTTCTTATAGAATTTCTTGGTTGGCTCTGGCAATATATATATATATAAATTAAGATATTTTCCTCTGGCTCTATTTCTCTGCAAAATAATCAAATCAACACTGGAACTTTTAGAAACTATGATGTCTACTTATTCCAAGTAACTCTTATTCCAGTGCTGAATGTCTCATCCTGGTAATTGCCCAGAAAAGTCTCTTGGTGAAATGTGTCTGGGGAATAATGTGAACAGTAGAAAGAGGCTGTGCTGAAGACTTGTGATGGCAAAAAAAAGATACATTATTTGACTGAGGTGGACTGTAACACAGCAGAACATAATAGAAGAACTGGGAGGGTGTAATGTTGCAGAAGTCTTCAAAATAGGTTTGACCACAGAAGTGATCTTGCTCCTCCTTTTGCCTAAGGTCCAAGAAGTCTATCTAGATGATTCCCAAATATGTTTTATCTATTTTTAAAAGTCCCCCTCCTTGCTGAACTTTTCACATAGATCCCAGAGATATACAACTATTTTTTACACACACACACACACACACACACACACACACACACACACACACACACAGAGGAATTTTCTGCTGAAAAATAAACCAATTGCCAAATGCTTATTCTCATGACTTCAATGATTCCTTCATTACCACACCAGAGTGTGATGGTTAGGCTTTATCATCACTTTTCTTTCTAATTATACCCATTTTCTAAACATCTTACTACTGTTCCTGCTGCTCTTCTCTTCAGTCTCTTAAATTTGTCTACATCTTTCATAAAGTATGACACTGAGAGCTGACACAGAAGTATGGCTGAGCTTGCTAGCATTGAGGAGAGTGAGACAATTCCCACGTCTTACACAGGATGTTCTGGTTAACACATGTCAGAATGACACCTGTCATTTCTTTTTGTAACAGTGTCACACCATAGGCTGGGGATTAGTTACTCTGCTGTCTTCCACCACACCAGGGCCTTGTCTCTGCCACTGGCTGCTGACTAATTAAGTACGAGTGTATCTGTGCCTTTGGGGATTTTTATTTTTTCCTCTATGGATCCTGTACTTTCCACCTTCCTGCACTGGGTGTTGTTCTGTTGACTGAACCATGCTAGTATGTCTAGAGAAGGATCTCAGGCTCATCCAGAACAAGCTGGGAATAGCACTATCTCCTGATGGTGGATATGGACTCATTCTTGTGATCCTGGGTCATGTCAAAGACTGAACTCTCTGTGCTTTGCTGGTTTCTTCATTGAATTAAGTCAACCATTTTGTGACCATGCTAAGTCCACCTTGGGTATAGTCTGTAGTCTGTAGTCTGTGCTACAGACTTTTGTGCCGCCCAAAGTGTACCCTCAAAAGCCTTTGAATAAATATCTACTTTATTCTCCAGCTCTGTCAAGTCTCTGTTCCAGGTCAGCCTTTCCAAGGCATCAAAACTAAAGATCAGACTGGGCCCCTGTACCTGTTACTTTGCATGAAAAAAGGAATAAATCCTAGGGCTTTTTTCCAAAGGACTGTAAGCATTGCAATCCCAGATAAAAGAGGAAATATTCCACTGTTTAGTCACATTTAGTCTAGGTTTCCATAATTCCCTGATCATGGGTATCTTTACAAATTGCACTGTATGGAGAACTAAGCTGCCCTTGAATATTAATAACCCAGACTAGCCAGATCAATTCTGTATTAAGGTCATGTCACTCACACCCTGCCTGGTGATGTCAGGGCAGTTCTAACAGTCTTTAAAGTACCACATTATTTAAGGCCACAAATGCTAATTAAAACTTTTGGTTCCATTAATGCACATGTTCAGAAATGACTTGGAGTTGTCTAAAATGCTGGGCTTTTGTCTATAATGGGAATATCAGTGGAAACTCATAGGTGCCAAAGGCTTTGCATGTTCTGCCCCCAGCTTTGGAGCATGGTGCCAGCTGAGACTCAGAATGTTAATTCCATAAATGCCTTCAAGTCAAGACTACAGGCATGTTTGTTTAATCTGGCTTTTCCTGAACAATAGCTTTGTCTCTGGGTGCATTCTCTAAAGTGCTCTGAGATTTTTTCTGTGTGTGTGGTTTTTTTTTTAACATGAAGAGCACCACATACGTAAATGTATAAATTGTGCGATGTATTTTTAATGTGCAGTGATACATTTCTCTTCATCACCCTATACAAAAAAGGAAACTTGCATTCATTTGATTCCAAGAACTCGAAGCCTTTTTTTATACTAGCAATGAAGTTAAAAAAAAATCAGCCCCTTCTAAACTTGTATATTACATAAATAATGAACATTAATGCATTTTCAAAAATGGTAGCAATCATTTCTCAAATGTATTGTTATTTTAATACTCACAAGAGATTACTTTGATTTTCTGAATAATATCTAGGTTTACAGCAGGAACTGCACAGCCTATGTGAGTAATATGAGACCTAATTATGTTATACCCTGAAATCAATAAATATGTGCTCTTAAAAGTGAGTTATTGATGCCATTTGAGAAAAATCACCTTACCTAGACTCATGATGCAAACTTGGACACACCAAGTTTGGTTGTAGGAAAAACCAAACCCTTCCGAGCAAACTGCTATTTTCCTGTTGTTTATCTCCCTCTCACCTTCACCTTCAACCCTCCCCCATGTCTCCTGCCTGCCTTCACCTGGCTGCCTTTGCTCATTTGCAAATCTCAATTGAACACTTTTTTTTTTCTTTTTTTTTCTTTTTTTTTTTAATTTGCAAGAAGAAATGCAAATTGCTAAAATGCAAATGCTGGTAGTGACAAGAAGCTATATGCAAAAATATGATATAGGACTTTGATATAGAACCAATTGTGTCTGTAGGAATGACAAATGATACTCATATAGTTAAAATGCTGCATTTATTTTGCCACGACTCTCCATGTGGACATTCTTACTCAGAAATAAACACTTTTTGTTTCCAGTTTAGATAAACTGCTTTCAAAGCAACAGAAGCTAAAATGGATAAACCCTTTCATTTTATTCACAGGCACACATACATTCACATCCTTATGGAGGAAAAAGGGGTTATATTGTCCAGCTACAGTGGTTTAAATTCCCACATTACTATATATTGTTATAATTTCTGATATAGGCAGGCTCTTACACTCCATATGGCTTCCATATGCACAAACCCTTGGTTACTGAAGATGGATGAAAGCCATATTGTTTTTTAATGCATGTGCTGAGGAAAAAGAGCTATTTCTAACCTGTGAACTGATTATACCTGGTATACTTAAACTGATGTTAAAGCGTAACTGTAGTTGCATAAAGCTACGCCTATAGCAGAAACCTTTGGTAGGATACAAAGGACAATTAAAAGCATGTTATAATTTTTCAAAAGGGATTTCCATTACTGGCAGAAGTTTATAAAGATATTTTTTGCTGGAAAAGAGATGTTTTTGCTGATACAGCTAATTTTATGGAAGGAGATGGCAAAAGCTGTGCTAGCAGTGTCCTGTTGGTAGTACAATGTCAGTCACTGGTTACTGATAGAGCTCCCCCAACAAACGTTCCTAGTGCAGACTAGACCTCCGGGTCCATTTCAAAATGTGTTATGTAAATGGAGTGTTAAAACCATTGTGACAGCAGAGAAACAAAGACCATTCCCTGAGGGGGAAGGAATATGCAAAACTGGCTGGGGACAGTCCAGCAGTTTGGGGTCAGGCTTCCTCTGTCTTCCACTGTCTTCCTCCACAAGGATCTTGGTGAAAAAGCCAGCAGGCAAAACTGGCTTCATTTGGCATGGCAGGGCCACAAACCCCTCTGAGCTGAGGGCTAAGTCCAGGGGTACCTGGGAGTTTTGGCAGTATGGATGGCTCATGTCATGGAGTTCAAGCCCTGTTTTGGGTCCCTGTTTGGTTTTGTTGAGACTAGCATGAAGTGGAAAGGTTGCTGGAGTGGGGAGTATGCAAATATTGGAGGAGGGGTACAAAGTCCTTGTGTGGGCACTCCCTGCTGTCCTGCATGGGGGGAGGATGAGCAAAAACATGCAGACACACATGGTCCAAGCAAAAAAAAGATTTCACATAGCACCCAGAGGTTTCATGGGTTGTTTCCCATGGTTCTGGATCTGTGTCTTTGGAGAGGTCATAGGCAGAGGTCTGCTGAGCTTATTTGTTCATACATTTACAGAGCTGTGGTTAAAATACTGAACCAGAATGAATAACAAAACTGTATGTAACCTTGGGTAGAGCAGTAAATATTCTTTGCTTTCATTCCTCTCCCTCCTGCCCCTGTGCACCCTTAGACATTGACTGGATCATGAATTAAAGTCCATGCTGAAAAAATCACTGTCAGTGTGTAGTACAGCCTGAGTCCAACAGAAGTGCTCTTGATCTATCAGCAGCATGAAAGAAATATTACACCCCAGTGGCAGCAAGCAGGGGAAAAAACAAATAAAATGTTATTATAATATTTCCTGTGAAGGAAGTTGGGATAATATTGTGGCTGGTAGATGACCAGCTGCTTTCATTTAATATTTTTCTAATTTTAGTTAGTGTTGGTCAAACAAACACAGCTTTCAGGGGATTTCCTTCAGTGTTAACAGACTGTCGTGTAGTTAGTTGAACAGAAGCTCTGCAGTGCGAGGTATGATCAAGAAATGTGCCCTTTTTAAAAATAGTGCTGCATTGATACAATTAGCTGCTTGAGGGGGCCAGATTTTCCAGACCTGGGGTCTAGATTGAGCTGTTCATTGGCTTAACACTGCTGCAGTTTCACATCTCAGGGCCACTGGATTTGGATGGGCCAGACCTGCTCATGGTGATGCAAAGCATTAAGAAAAATGGGGAAATTCTGTATTACAGTCTGGCCTGGGTAGCTCAACCCCTGGAAACGGTGGCTGTAGCTGGAGGTGCGAATGTGCTGCCTCGCACCTGCAAAAAGGAAGTCTGGGACTCAGCCCTCTAAAATTATTTCTAGGTACAGAATGGGCTATTATAGTGGATTTTTCAAAGAACTCTTTTTAGGGTGAAAAATAAAATTCACTGGCTGGCTGGTAGCTGAGAGTCATAGACAGTCTGCCACTGTGTACTCAGTGCCCAATGTGCTGCTTATTCTAAGTTGAGCTGCTAAATTGCTTAGTGTTAATAATTTGTGGTTTGTTCCAGTGGTGGATCTGCCTGCCTGCTCCTGGGGCTATAGCCATTTAACCATTCCCTTCCCAAGAGGTGCTACCCTCCGTCCTCACCTTGACCCTCTTTTTTTGCTGCCAAGTTGCAAGACCTTTACATTGTGTGTCTTTTGCTTTGCAAGAGCTTTTCAGGATGTGTTGGATGCTTGCATAACTCAGAGAGCTGGCTTCCGCTTGAGATCCCTAAAATCCATAACATTGGGATTCAGAGCCACATGCTTCTCTAACGTTCGCAACCAAAATGTCATGGCCATGTGGCTCCTGCATTCAGCAGAATTATGCTTTGCTACAGATGTTTATGAGTGCATGGGCACAGTTAGAAAGTTTGCTGTCCAGTCTCTATTCTGCGTGAAGGGATTTGAAGAAAAAGCCAGGCACCAGATCCATTTTAGAAACTGTAAAAGCTGTTTTGGGGTATTCAGGACTCCTGACTAAATTCACCCGAATGTAAACAAATTGTGTTTCTGTGTTAAAGGGAGAGGGAACAGCTAGAAACATATGCCATCTTGTATCTGTTTCATATAGTACTATTATGATCAGAAACTCTCTGTCATCTTAGCTTTCTGATATTTATGCTCCATCAGTATGCCCATAACACACTGGTTCAGTTGAGAATTTAAGTGATATTTTCATTTTGATTATTAGCTGGTAATGAAAACACAGTCTGTTATCTCAAAATCAAACTGTGAAGGTCTTTGCTGAAGACTTCAGCGGTGAAACTGGAGCTCTCTGAATACAACAGTCTGAGATAACTGGCATGCTTGCAAATAGTGCAGAGGAAGAAAAGAAAGATGGAATAGTGAATTACCAGAAGCAAGGACCAGGAAGAAGAGTTTTCTGGCTACAAATGTCTCTGTTAGAATGACACAGTGCATATATCCAAAGAAGGCCAGGCAAAATATTCTTAATGAAGGTGTTCTGAGGCTGGCAATATTCTTCCTATTCCCAACACATTGTTAAAATAAAAGACTTTCTAAAGTGTGTAGCCACAGGGAGAATTCAGTCCTATTGAACTGCATTTTATTTTTTAAAAAGTTTTTAAAGGCTATTCTTCAGCAAAACAATCAAGAGATGGGAAAAAAAGAGAACAGTATTTAGAAATTACAGCAAGTGATAGACTTCGCTCTTCAAAATATGGTCACAAATTTTTGCTCTTCATTTATTCTTTTGCTAGTGTTGCAAGCAAAGCTATCTGTAACTAGCATTGGATTCAGAGAAATAGAAAAAGAATGTGCATTGGTGACTACTACAAATAAAACATGAAACAGAGGACACGTCATGGGAGACATCTGCCATTAGGTCAAAAAAGAAGAGCAGACATTCCTCTGGTAGCTAAAACCAGGGTTATAGTCACAACGTTAAACAGACCACAACCCCTCTTTTGGTGCTGTAGTTCTGAGGGCACTTTATTAGGTGTTTTGTCTCTAATCACTATCTATAGATCTTGTCCTGATGCCACCTATTTGCATAGGGTGTGCTGTGCTTTTCTACCCATTTGCCCATTGAAAATGGCAGGATTCACCCTGTAAAGGGCTTGATCTTAATTTTTCATCCTCAATTAAAAGAACTACACACTTGCCATATTAAAATTTAAAATTGTGTTTATTGAGACATATGGGTATTTACTATGTGCAAATGTTATGTTTACTTTGAGATGTTTTCGTATGTGCATATTTCTGTTAGTGGTAATACTATTATGGTAATTCCTACATAAATGTCTATAGTGTGTATTTTGAGTATCTCTGGAAGTATTTGTTAGTTGTCTTGCTGCTAATCACTTTCAGATTGTAAAATATTGAATAGTGGGCTACTTAGTTCACATGCATATTGGTTTCCCTTACATTTTAAGGAATATTTAAGGCAAAATAAGGTCTGTAACTTGTGCTGACAAGCCATGTTTGGTTCAGTTTATTGAGAACTTTTATGAAAAGAGATCTGAGGAGGATCATTGTCAAACTCTTGGAAAATATTTTGCAGAGGGCCAGTAGGGAACATTGCAGTTTATAGAAGTGAGGACAGAGTCTGACCTACAGATACAAGGAGATGATTAGAAAACAAAAACAGCTTGGAAGCCTTATATTCACAGATGCTTTTAGTCTTAGTGTGCCATTCAATTAAGCATTCTCTGAGAATGTATCGCAATGCTTTCTCATACTTTCTCATTAAAAAGCCAGATCCTTGAAATGATACTAGGAAAATCTGTGGCCACCAAAATAATCCCCTTATTATTGCTCATGACTGTGGTATTACAAGCTCTGAGGTGACAAAGTTAAGGGAAGACTGAACACTGTCCCCTGTAGTGCATGAGAGTTTTGATTGTCACTTCAGCAAGGCTCTGATTTGGTGGATTTTAATGTAGCCACTGCAAGACTACCTGGACCTAACACTCCCTAAAATTTCCTGAAATTCATGGGTACAGTGGTAATGTGACATAACTGAAGGGCTCATCTACAACACTATCTTAATTCAGGTAAAAATTGTGGGCTTGAATGGCAAAAAAAGTGATTCCTGCATTCCTGCTTTTGGAATCTCCATGGCATACAGGACCATGGTTACACAGAACCTCCTCATAGATGTGCAATCATGAATCAGGAGATTATAAAAAAAATAAAGAGGAAAGTCACATTAATTATTGTTGTCATTCTTGGTATGCTGGCTGAATTACTTCAAGGTAAATTGGGCTGAGTGTTGAGAAGAAAATTCTGTGATACCTTCATGTACCTATCAGAGTAGTGGAATGCACTCAAACACAGTTTTGCAATGACCCACTTCATCAGTGCATTCTCATCACAGCAGCAGCGGGTCAACTTTATATCAAATGATTTATAAGGCAAGTACCCTACTTTAATTATGGTGATAATCATGCTTTATCAGATGTATTTTAGCGTCCTGAGGGAAAAAAAATTCTTATTATGAACACATTACCTTAAACACTATACAAATGGTTTGTATCTGGAATATCACTTAGGTATCCATCGGGTACGTAAAGCTTGGAATCTTCACCAAAAAAAAAAAAAAAAAAAAAAGAGAATCAATGCAAAAATTACGTCAGAAAGGAAGAGAACAAAAGAATCTATGTATTACATTACAATTTTTTTTGTTTGTTTTGAACATGATATGGATCTCATAATGGCAAGTCATATTTCTGTGAATTTAGCAGATGGAGGAAGGATGTATGAAGAGCTCCAAGTCAACTGACAGAATAATTTACATGAAATCTTTACCTCTGAAAACAAAAGGATTCCTAAGCAGTAAGATTCATAGCAGATGCTGAATTGGAAGGGACCCACAGGGGTCTTCAAGTCCAACTTTTAAATGAATGGCCCATTCAGATATTGAACCCACAACCTTGGTGTTATCAGCACCATGCTCTAACCAGCTGAGCTGATCTCAGGGTCAAGCACATTTTGAAAACCCTCCCCTTGACAAAATTTGTTTGCATGATTTGCAGTTATGTGGGAGAGGGATTTTCTCAGTATGTTTCCTTGCTGAAAAAAAGGGGCCTCAGTGAGATTTATGGGTTTAAACACATCATGTTTTTATCATGAGCGCTGAGTTTTCTAAGTGGGTGGGTACCGTTAAGCACGCCAGGATGTGTCACAGCAGCGTGGGGTTGTAAAGGCAGGCCAGTAACTCAAAATGTTTCAAAACGTTTCGAAATTTATTAGGGATGAATGCTCCTGAGCACCTCATGTTTTCATACTTTTACTCTTAGGTGTTCAGTGGCTGCCTGGAGACAGATAACCTCTGTGGTTATCTGGTTAGTTCTTAACACCTAATTATCACTTCATCCAAGGCTTCCAGCTGGGTGATTGAGAATCAGTATGTTTAAAAGTTTCTAAACAAAAGATTTTGTAAAATATATTCTTTTAGAGGAATTAAATGAATTATTCCTATAATAGGAATCTCCTCAGTACATGTGAGAGGAAAACTAAGCAATGGCCCAAAGGACTTTGTGGGGAAAGGCTGGTTCAATTAGGCAAGGGATAAAAAGACCTGCTCTGATTTTTCCCAGTGTTTTACACCTTTGGTCATCTAAAACAATATAGTAAAGAAAAGCACAGAACAAGTAAGAAGATTCCTCCTTGGCAACAACTAGTACTAGTTAAAGAACTACGTAAAACACCTTCCTTTGTAGCATTTCAAATGCATGGATAAGTGTAAACACACCTTATTTTTAGCGCAGGAAGTGGAATGCCTGTGGTCTACTTTGTGTCTTAACATTTGCTTCTCTAGTGACCAGATCCAAGGAAAGGGACCTGCTCCTGGTTAGAGGTTTCTTTAAAGGGGTTTCTGGCAAATATCTTACTGTTAAACCTGATCTTGAAGAATCAGATCCTCTTTTACCTTGTCCCCACAAGCTCTTGTCTCTTAGCCCATTTCAAAAGCACTTGCAAAACTTTCAGTGCACACAAAATAGTTATCTGCTTTCATTTGGTTTGCAGATCCTGACTGTATGCAGCATTCATATAAAGCCTGCTGTGGCTCTAAAGGCATTACCAGTGCTGGAGATGAAGGTGAAGAGAAAGAAAAAGCACAGGAATCAGGACAATCATTGGAGGAGGAGTCCTGGTTAAACCTGGTGACTGGGAAGCAAGATGGGACATGGTCCACCTTTCAGAAATCACAGGTTGGTGGCTATACAGTAACATTCGTCTCTTACAAAGACAGAAGGATTTTTGTGTTCTTTACCCCTGTGTGCTTACCTAGACTGGTGAATATAGCCTTCAACATCTTCTAGGTACAGTCACTACTTTGTTCAAAAAGCAGAAGCCTGGAAAGGGGTGTTAAGAAACAAACTAATCAGCATGAGACAACCATGAATAAGTATTCCACATAATTACTATACCTTTCATTCATTCATTTGCTCAATGACTGTTTCCATTTTTCAACTGTCACAGCATCACCTTCAAGATTTTGAGCCTTGTCTTCCAGTCTTTTTGTTTCCCTGAAGACTTCCAGTCCCATTGCCACTTCTTCCTGAAGGACCTTGCTGATCTCTCTGTGGTTAAGTCTATAACCTAAGGAATGTTTTATTTATGGATGTGCACTCAGCTGGTGAGGGGGAACATTTGTGTACAATTGTGTATGCATGCACTGCCATGGAAAAGTAAACAAAGCTGATAATTTCTAGAACTATGTGGGGAATGTCAAGGGCACAAATATCAGCATGTTTCATGAATTTCATGTATAGACAGGCATTCTGAATCAGATCATACATACTGTTTCCTCTCATGCCTTATCTGTTGTCTGTGGGTGAAGGAAACTAACCGTCTTTTAAGTATCTGTAAAATAATCAGATCAAATGGAATTTTTTTTTTCCTGTCATCAATATATAAAAGTTGTTTTCCTCTAATTCTTAGAATTGTGTATAGAAGTGAAAAGTCTTCTTAGGTTAGGAAAAATGTTTTTCCTTTTACAAGCTGCACCTCATGACAATGAGTGCCATGAGCAACAGACTTCTGCACTTTGGTTGTGTCACTAGCTAAAAGTCCAGAATCATTGACATGACTACAGATCTCATTTCAAATTAAAAAAAACCCCAAAAAACCCAGCAGAAATCTGTTAAATTTCCTAGTGCTTGGCTGTGATGTACCCAAGGAGAAAATTTGTTTATTTCTAAGTATTCAGCATTTTCAGTGTCTGAGAGAAAGAAAGACAGGCCTCTTACTGATGGGTTTACTCTAGGGAGGTGACTTCCTTGGTACTGAAATGTAGCCCCAGTCAGAACTTCCCTTTCCACTTGATTTAGTTTTGCTTTTAAGTCATTTAAACAGGAGTAATTAAGCTCAAATATATCACAGTGGTTTCTACATGGTGAACATACAAATGCTAAAGGCATCTGCTGCTCCAGGAATATTATGGTTCTGCACAGACCCAAATAATGTGAGGAGCAGGAGCAGGTGATCAGTGACTGCAGTACTCACAGCCCAAGATTTCACTCAGTACAATTCTGAAGATGATTACGAAAGAAAGAAAATATGTGCTCAGGCTTATTTTGAGAATATATCAATTTCCTTATGAAATAAGTGTTCCAGGGAAAAAGAGGAAGTATCATTCAGTAAATGAGTATTTATTTTCACTCTGCCTCATAGGAGGAAGTATACAACCAGTGTGCAAAATGCTGCAGTGTGTTTTGGTGCAGGAAATATTGTTGGCAAGCAGCTTTAAAGGAAATGTTAAGGTTTAATTAAATCTCTGTATTGTTTTTTCTCTGCAACTAAATATTTATTTTTAAAGAAAATGATATTTTTAGAGGAAATGTCCTTCAGTGTTGCTATCTTTTCTACAAGTATCTTCTGAGACGCGTTCCTTATAGAGAATACATGGATGTGTTGGCTTTCAACAGTCTAGTTTCTTATGGTTTAGTGTGGCAAATTGAATAATCAGAGATGGGAACACGGCTTAGTCTGATTGTATTGCTGCAGTTGTCAGAAGCTCATGCTTGGTGGTACATGCTACCTACCTGTACCAAAATGGAAAAGTCTCCCTTTTGGAATTCATATGCTTTCAAGCCTGCTAGAACTCAGCAACTGAATTGAGAGACAGAGTCACATTTCACACCTAATACATGAAGCCTGACTCTGAAATACCTCTTACAGAAAAATGTCCTGGACTTGCAGGAAAGAACTGCGGGAAGAGAATTTATAAATAGGAAGTTCAAATCTAATGTGGAATAAAAGTCCCAAGAGGCTAACTGCTGTATGCCACTTACTCAGTAAAACAATTAATTCAAAGAACATATGATAAGTTGAAGCCAGAAATACTCAGGCAGTTTTCTAGGCAAATCATAGTAAACTTGTATTCCAAGAACACCACAATCTTATGTTTAGCATGGTAAAATAGAGTATTGAGGGAATTGGAGATGTCTTCATCTCACTGTGGTATATTTAAAGTAGGTGAACAGCTGATATTCTTCCATGTTTTTACGAGTATTCCCAGAAAGCTACATGAGCAAACAACAAAAGCTAAGCTTATGCTGAAATTTACAAGGGTCTGCATTTATATGTCTTAAAGTGACATTGAAATGATAGATGAATTGATAGAAGAAAAAAAGAGAAAACTTACCTGCTGTTGTATTAATCTTAGTTAACAGAAGAACTGAAAAGAAGAATATCTAATATACTCTTCATTTCAATAATTAAAGCACAACTAATTTTTTAAGTTCAGAGAGAAGTACCTCAGGTTTAGTGAATAGACTTAGAATAGTCCTAAGGGGCTGTAAAAGCAGAAAAGAGGTTATTTTCCCCATAGACATTTTTTTCTATTTGTCAGAGTAAACTCTCTAAACCTAAAGCCTCAGCAGACTTCTTGTTTTTTAAAGCAGCTATTGTTCTGACAGTCTCTTCATTTTTGCTTTTTTCTTTCAGCAGACCTATGCACCAGAAACTGAAATGCAATGCGAGTTTTGTCAAATCTACATCAAAATAAAGTTCCAAAGCAGTATTTAACAGGAAATGGAAAGAAAGCAATCTTCTTTGCTGCACTAGCTTGATGCTTAGTTGTCAGATTTCTCACATTTGTGATTTCTCCCTTTGATCACTCTAATAACAATTCCTTAGACTATTAAAACTGGAAGTCAGAAACATGTTAGAGGAAAATTCTACTTTTCACCATGTTTGCTGTCTGTGTAACTTTTGTGATTTGCTCACTTTGGACCCTGAGCAGAGGTTAATCTCACGACTCTCTTGACCCCGTGTTAGGCCAGTGTAAACCTGTCAAGACTCGTTTGTGACGAGGTTAGTGATGTGTGATTGATGGGCTCTGACTAAACCTACTTTTGGGCCAAGTGCCTTTCGTGAGGAGGAGTGGGTGTAGTCAGTAGGATTTTTCTGTGTTGTTCCTAGCAGTACCAGAAAAAAGTAGGGAACAGGTAAGACTGGCACAACATGGATACATTTGGCCCGTGCTTTATTTCTAGTTCTGCTTTCTAGTTCTCTTTTAGAACAAAACTCCTCTTGTGTGAGTTCTCCTAAAGGAAAGTGCCTAAATTAGTTTTCAATCTGACCTGAGAATGCTGGGTAAATGATCTTTTTGATTTTTTTTTCTCTAGCACTTAGAACACTTCCAGATGAACAGATAACCACTGTTGTGTGTATCCATCTTTTAAGAATAACCAACAGTAAATATTGAAGCAAAATAACAAAGGTGAGAATGTTATATCCCAAAAATCCTGAATTTTCCAATCAGGACAAGAAACATGTGAATAACTTGGGAATATTTGAATTTCCACCTCTCTGTCAACACCTGTGGAGTTGTTTGCATTGGGTACTTTATATGGGTCTATATTTTGGGCTGTGGTTTGACACCATTTACAAAGCAATCTGTGTTTTAGCATTAAAGTCTCTGAGTTGCTAATACCTTTAAAGCAAGCTCCCCCCATTTTCTTTGCTTGCTTTTTATGGAATCAATAAGTATAGTGCTTGCAAAGGAGGGGGATGTGCAGTGGTAGCTAAAGCCATATACTCTGAGAGCCATCATCAAGTAAACTCCTCTGTGCAGCAATACCAAGGCAATACAACTTAACTGGCAGCTCTTTTGCTATTTATTCCTAGACTGCTCCTTAGCAGAGGATTATAATATGCTTGTTTTGCGACACAGGCAAATGGAAAGCAAGATGAGGCCGCCAAGGTTATTTCTGTTTGGGATGTAAGGCAAGGTTTGAAGGCAGGTACTCAGGAAGGAATGCTAGTGCAGTGACCTGCTCAGAAAGCGAAGCTGTTTTAGAAGGGCTTTTGTGCACAAGTGCTTTTCTGCACATATTTTTTTTCCATTTTCTATAAGTCTACAGTTTCAGAATCACTGATACCATGTCCTGAGGCCATGGTTTGGTTAGTATAGCTAACTAGATGAAAGTATGGATCCTTTATTAGCTTGTCAAAGTATGATGCAGCTGCATCATTTGCTCACCCATTTGCTTAACTTAAATAAAGGTTGGTGGTTAGGCTTCTGTTGCATTGTGCTCTCCTGCTAATTATCAGTGTATTTGTTTTAGAGACAATTAGCCACCTGGTTCATTCTCCCATTGAAGTCAGGTCATCATGAGTTACATCTGCTTTCAGGACTCTTCAAGACCGAGACATAATAAAAAGATGATGGTTATGATTATAAAAAGCATGCAGGGTTGGGCATAAGCTGTACAGAGCACTGAGTTCTCAAGGAGGATTGAGTTACAAAGCTCTTGCAGGGGCTTCCTTCTGCATGTCACAGAAGATGGATGTGAAAAGAAAACAGATTTTTTTGTCATGCCAGAAGTCCTTTAGCTTATGAATGGTAAAGAGTTTTTGCAAAGGTAGATGGATAAAGGCTAGGCAAAGCGAGATGTGATAGTTCCCTTTGGCACTGCAGTGATACAACACAAAAGTGACAAGTAAGCATGTCTCTGTGCATACAGCATTTGCATAAAAATAAAAGTTGTTCAGACCTGTGGGTGTTTCCTTTTAAAAAATGTGCTATATAATGTGGCATAAGATTATGTGTGATGCACATTTACTTTTATAATCCCATATGTTCCGGTAAAACTCTGTATTTTGAAGTAAGATTTTATTACAGTAGAACCTCGTTAATTCTCGCTAATGACTGGGAGACCCTTTGCAAATTACTGAATTTTGTATACAATCAAATGCCATTTAATGCATTGTGTTGCTAGATGTTCTTCTACATCCTGGGGAAGACGAGCTGCGGAGAACCCTGCCGTTCGTGCCTCAGCTATATTCACTGTGGAGAGGGGGGTACAAAGTCATTGCAGGGGGTTTAGCTCCAGGTGTTTGTTAAAGATGTTCACATGGGGCTAGCTCTGGAGAGGGTGGAGCCCAGAATGAAAGGAAAGAACAGATGGGGACCTGACAATGAGTAGATTAGCATAATTTACTGTTTCATCCTTTCTGGCTTGGGGTCTTGGAGGGATCACAATCTGAATTTTTCTGGAGAGCACAGGTATCATTATCCTCCTAGATATCAATATGACCATTTCAGATTCAACAGGACCACCAACTTGAACAGAGATGACTGAATCTTCCAGTAAAGAGCAAGCCATAGCTTTTCCTGAGAAACTGCAGTAGCACACATGAACTGAGACCACAGTGTTCACATTTACTTAGGTATATGACAGATGTGTTCTTCAAATGTAGACGAGTGTTCAAAATAACTTTTTCATGCATGAATATACTCCTGGACATATCTACTGGATGAGTTCTAATTGGTTGGTATGAAATTGTAGAATACCTGCTTGCATCTCTTTTACCTGCTGTATTATGGAGTAGTAATTGCAACTCAACAATTAAGATAATAGAATCTAGCTCTTCATTAGACACTTGTTTTTTCAACCTCATCAGACTAACTCTGCCTCAAAGAAATCAGTCCTTCTGACTCCTTGTCTCTCCCAGGACAGAGAATTTTTTCAGACATATTGTAATTGAAAGCAGACCCCCTTAATTTTGTTTAAAATGACTGGGTAGGAAGAGGCTAAAGGGAAAAATCTGGGGAAACAAGGGGCCCAATAAATGTGTACAGAGGGAGGCAAACTTGGGTTTATAAATGGGGGAAATGGCAAAACTTTTGGAGGTGTCTAGAAAAGGGTATGCAATTATTGGGAGGTCAGGTCAAGAAGTAATGCAGATAATGAAGAGGTCATGGAGGGATGAAACTCGGCAGCAATATCGTGGTGCATCCATGGACGGAATGGAAAGGAGGAGGGAGATGGGAGGCACAAAGGTGAAGAGTTATGAAAGGGGAAGACAGGCATGGACGTGGGCTTGTGTGAGAGGGGTACATGGCATGACCAGATTATCGGAGAGAAATGAAGTGCTGGCGTAGGCAGGAGAGAAATAGAAGTGAGATGAAGAGAAGGAAGATGATATGGCAATGGGGAACTGGAGCACTCTCCTAACTGTTCATTCGCAGGGTTCTTTAGCACTTGTCACGTTCTGAAGACATGTATTTTATAGCCAAAGTGTAACTTACAGTAGGACAAGAAAGACTCTTAACCAGTTTCGTCTCAAAGAATACTTTCAGCTAAACTTCTACTAGCCAGTCATTTGGTCAACAGTTCTCAGACATCAAATCGTCCTCCTGTAGACATCTATTGCATCCATAATAATCCCAGTATTTGGCATCCTGAGAATTGCAAAGGAAATCACGATCTGACACCTGAATCTTCTGTCCTGACACTGGCTGCAGCTGCACCCTGGCATTTAAAAGGAGTAAAAGCCCCTACAGCTACATATGCTGGATCTGATAGCCCACCTTTTTTCTACTCTTTTTCCCTCATCTTGTTTGGTTTTTTACCCACTTAAACGTAACTTGGATGGGAATCCTCTTTCTGGTGCTCAGTGACTGTCTAAGAACAAATTATACACGAAGTCACACAGCTTCTTTTCAAGCCTGAAAAGCATTTTTCAAGCCACAGAGAAATTACTTCCTATACAATTGCTCCCATACAAATCAGTAGGAGAAGAGTGAATGGGAGACCCTGTGGGAGCAGGATGGCAGCGTAGAGGAGCTAGATGAAAGGCACTGGATTGCCCTAATTTCCTGGCATGTAAGAAGGTAATTCACTTTGATAGCACATCACCAGTGGTGGCTTTCCAACAGATGGGAAAGAGTTGCTGTTTGAGGAAGTAAGTAATGTCACATGAAACATACATAATTTGCACAGAGAGAAAATGTAAGACCACTAGAGTTATTGTTTTGCTAACAATGATTCATGACAATGACACTTTGGAGAGTGCAGGCCTGGGTTAGAAGCTGCAAATAAAATGCATTTCTGCTTCAGGGATCTGGTCTTGTATATGTTTTCTTGCAAACTTTAAGGAAACTGTTGCAAACTAATCCTGTTTAGAAATTATGATTTATTTCAATTAATAAGAGCTCCACTCTTCATACTCACAAAACTCAGATTTAAAAATAATATCCACCTTGTTGCTTAACATAAACCCTGTTAAAATAACACACATTTAAAATGGCATTCTTGGCATTATGGAACAATCAAAGGGGAAGACAAAAGCTTAGCATAACATTTATATATATACAGATATATTTCTCAGGAAAAAAATTGTGAGATCTTTAATGAAGACATCAAAGAATACATCTCTTTTAGCTGAAAAGAAGAATGTCTTCTGACAAAAGCCAATTAAGGAGTGATTTTTTATTTTTTTTTAAGACTTGAAAAATGTACATTCTTGAAAAATGTAAAAAAATCCTACGATTCCATCCACCCAACCCAGTGTTCTTTTAGGGCTATGAAGTAGCTAGAGAAATATAATGATATATGATGCATGGAAGCTTGATACTTCATGAAAGAAACATAAAGACTGTGATTTTGCTGTTACCTAAGGCATGATATTGAAATATGTGTTCTGGAAGAGCTCTTTCTCAGCTAGCCTAGAGATTCTGGAACAAATTCTACTCCTGTTTACACCTCTGTAATCTGGATTTACTAAACGACAGGTGGTAGCATTATCCCAAGTGTGTGCACTCCTAAGTAAGAGCAGGACTTTGCCCTACATTAAAGGCAAACTAATAGTAGCTATCCCATGAGATGCCCTTATTTTGTGCATTCCTCATCCTTTACTTGAGGCTGTCAACCTACATGTTATCAATTCCCTCTTTAAAAATCAGAGTGAGAAGTCTTTCAGCCTGGGATAGTAAAGAGCCTCTGCTGGAGGCCCTGAAGGGCTGTACTGCTCTGATCTTTTTCCTCTTTTACGGTAGGCTATGAATGCATTTGGACTTGATTATCTGATGGTTGTACAGCACATAAATCCCAGTGGTGGAGGAGGTCCTGGGACAGTCTCTGAAGCAATTTATGCTGCCCTATATCTGCTGCCTTAGGACTGGCTACGGTTTGTTCAGTCAGGTGTTGCCCATGTTTTGGCAACAAAATATGTTGAAGAAGTCAGAAAAAAAATAATATATATATAATGTAAATGTATGACTGGGATGGCTAGAAGCTTGAAAATTAGTAGTCAGGAAACATACAGGTGCATGCATAGAACAGAATGAATTCTAAGATATGTAATAAATGTGCAAAGTGACTTCTGCGGGATGAGTGCGATTGTGGAAACAGCCAAGGGGGTGAATACAAAACATTCTGACCTGCCCAGGACTTAAGACACATGAAAACAGCAGAAGCAGGTACTGTCAAACTTGATTATCCTTCAAGTCCTGCACCTTGCCTCCATTCCTGTGTATTCACCTAGGGAAGCAGGAATAGAGGGCTTTCCCCACATGGAGCCCAGATACTCCTTCCATCTACTTCAGATTTTGTATTTAAGGACGGTGTTTACGGTCAACCTGAAACATCAACATGTTCATGAGAAATTTGGTTGAACTGTTTAAGCCATGCCATTACTCCTCTGTGTAAATATTTGCACAATCAGGACCACAGATTCTAATTTCCTTTGAGCAAATAGTGTCTTGTACTATAGCTGGCATATGGGGTGTTTTGACTTTGATAATGTAACAGTACAAAATATCGAAAGGAAGTAACAAAAGTTCAATGAAATATAGAAGGAATCAGAGGAATTCTGCTGTATGCCAAACCGTCTTCATATCTACTTCATCAAACAAGAGAGAAGTAGATGAAGAATTTAGAGAGAACTTAAAAAAATAAGGTATAACTCGCCATATTGTGCAAGCCGTAAGTGAGGAAAATCCCAATTGTATTGGAACCTTGTAGGTATGGCAGGAGTGATTAGAAGGCCTGAATGATGGTACTGAAAATTGCACTAAAAATTTATTCTGGGAGAGAGTAATTGATGAAGGATGTTTTATACCATAGAATGGTAAATGTCTTTAAATTTTGTGCTTTCTAGGCTTTAAATAAAGACTTAAACTTTATAGTGTACATTTAACTTGGAGTTCTGATGAAAACAATGGATTACATTCCTTAGGAGTTGCAACAAACTTTTAATTTATAACATGACAGTGAAAAATAGGTTGTGTCAACATAAGAATATTTGCTGTGACAAGATAAAACTGTGGCTCATCAGAATCATGTGGATACTGATCCTGCAATTTGATTTATCATTTATTTGTTCTGAAAATCTAGATACAGGATTTGAATCCAAGATATTTATTATACTATAACTTCAAAATACTGGGTGCCACTTGCATTTAACTGGAACAGACTGTTGGAGTCCAGGACATCCCTCTGGCCGCCCTGAAGGGTTTGGAGACTGGACAGGGGGATTTCGGATCTGTACAAGGGGGTCAGCCAGCCTCACACAGAGCCCAGGAAGACACTGCTCTTGATCTCTGGCCGTGGGAATGAATATCCACATTGTATGAAGAACTGCAAGCTGAAAGAATTTATAATAAGTAGTAGTTAGTTTATTACAGAATGTAGATATAGAAATTAAGATTTTTAGTATATGGAGTTTGAAGAAACAAGATGGAGGAATTGGGGAGTGGCCCTGTCCTCCTTGTTCTTGTTCTTGTCCCCCGTCTTTTGCTGAGTTGTATCTTAAAGATTGGTTTAGAATAAAAATGACATATTAATATAAGTAGTAAGTATTAGTAAGATTTTGTAAATAAAAAGTACGTTTTAGATGGTGATTGAGTCGAGAAGACAGTCCATGAAGTCCAAACCCTCTGTCCCAGAGGTCTTCGCCACATGGCCCACTCTGCTAAAGACACCTTGCAGAACAGAAAAAGAACAGAAAGATAACGAAAGAATAAACAACCTTAGAAACACAAATTATCAGACTCAGCTTATCTTCTCTAGCACTGGCGTAGAACTTTTAAAGCAAAAAAAGCCCAAAAACCTTATTACCTCAAAAAACAACAACCCCCAAAAAATCTCGAAGAACAGCAACCCTGAGAACAGACTAGTCAGGATTTAAGAAAAAAAAATAATTTGCCTGTGTTGTTTGAGGGAATGAGAGTGTGTAGGGAAAAGCTAGGGTCCCATCATGAAGAAATTGCATGGTAAATAGAGCTTTATTGTGTACCACAAAAAGGGAAGTTGAAGACAGTTTTCTTTTATCATTTAGAGTCATTCTGGAAAATGGATGGTAAAAACTTCAAAGTCAAGTGCTTATTGATGTTTTTTCTTATAAAAATAGTACAGGCACTTAACAGCCGCTGTATTATGTACATTCTTTAGCATGAGTGGGTAGCTGTGTAAGTCAGCAGGACAAACTAAATAATAAAGTTACTGATACATTTTTATAGACAAATCAAAACAAGTACCTGGGCTTTCAGAATCACTCAGGATGCCTCTTTACAATGGGAACAGCCACAGAAGCCTGAGTGGTTCCAAATGTTGTGTCTACAGAATATTACTTATAACAGCAGTGTAGCCAGAGTCCTATTGTGCAACAGTAGATCAAGCTGAAACACCTCTCAATTAATTGTGCATTTATTAAACACTGTGATTTCTGAGAAAAAATGTAGTTCGTAGGGGGAGTTCATACCTAAGTTTTTAGGTTTCAGCATGAGCCAGCAAGCATTTCAGTATGGCATATAATTTTTAAACTGAAAATAAATGTGCAGGCCTAAGCAAAGAAACAGCTTCAAGGGTGTGCTTCTTTGCCTGATTTGAGCACCTATTCAAACAGCCAGAACTCCATATCTGTTTCCATATCTATTCACAGGACTCAGTTTGATGATCTTTGAAGGGTGATTTAGAGAGCCTGAAAAATGCCCTAAGGAGGCACCTGGAACCAGCCAGAAAGAAGCACAGGCATGGAGATACTGCTGGACTTTAATACAAGGATTACTGACCTCACGTCTGTGGTCTACAGGACTGCTTCTGCCCCTAGGCAGCACCCCTAGGTCTCCACAGTCTGGGAAAAAAGAGTCACTGTTATACTCCCATCTGCCTGGCCTATGGGAAAAGCTGCTTTTTCATCCTTACAGCTGGGAGAAAAATGATAGTTTGCTTATGGAGAATGAACTTGAATTTCTTACATTTGCATTCTGTGGAGAAGAGGAAGCAATGTAGCCCCTTGAAACCTGGAAGAATCAGTTTATACCAGAGTGACACAAAAGGACTAATGTGTTCAAAGTGATTTAGTACAGTAAAATTTATTTAGGGTTTTTGAACGTATCATTGTTAAGTCCAATTTGATCAATTTTAATAGAAATTGTATTTTAGATTAGAATCTTCCGGGCAGCCATCATCATGCCTCTTTAATTCTCATAACCTATACATTTTTACTGCATGAATAAATATGCTTTGAAACTAATACAGTGTCACTGAATCCAGTGTATCTGTAGTGGAACCAATCCATGCATACTCAAGTCACTAAATTTTTATGGAAATTAATAGATTTCCTTTCAAGTCATAATATTTTCACTTACCCCAGTAGCTTTTCATTGAAACCAATGCTTTGTTTTCTAAACCCAACGTATTTCAGTCCAGGTTCATCTACATATTGCTTGAATTTTTTTTTTTTTCTTTCTCATTATGAAACCCATTGAACTAAAGACAGTATTGGATGTCTAATGAAACTGACACATTTTCATAGGGACTACTTAGGGTGAGTTTAAGCCAGTGAATAGAATACACTCTGCTTCTCAGTGTGATTCCATGAAATGAACACTGTGAAATGGAACATGCTTTTACAGACAATCTGCCTCAGGACTATGCAACCATATTTTCCTATAAGTGGAATTTGAGGCCTTAAGTCTTTTCTGCTCTTTCAGAGGATTTTGCTGTTCTGTAATAGCAAGACAGGCTACAAGGAGGATAAGGAGGGCTGGGGTGAATGGATGAATGCTGGGGTGAATGTTGACTGGACTTTAGGGCATTCTCAGTGGAAAAGAGAGTAGTCAGTCAACCAGTGTGCTGCAGTTATGCTTGACCAGTCTAGCTGAACCTTGGGACTCTGCTAGCTGGTACATTTTAAGAGCATCTACACTATTCTGGATGTGGTGAAGTTGGCTATCACTCTGCAGTCACTCCAGGACTCATCTGTTACCATCTTGCAGATCTGTACTCAAACTGTGCCATTTTTAGGTGGTGGCTGTGATCATTTGCATTACCTGTAAGGGGAACAGAGGAATTCTGGGGGACATCCAGAATAACTCTACTTTCCTTGAGTTATTCTAGAATTAAGCAGTGTAACTGATCAGTTTGACTCAAGAAGTTGTCATGCACTGTTAACAAAAGTACTGTAGAGTGACACTGATTTATTTAATAAAGGGCAAACTTAGATATTTGCCTCACAATTGAATAGAAAACAGCCACCATTTTGATGTTTCACTGTTTTGGCAAAGGTCAGATGTCATTTTTGTAGCTCTCCATGGAGCATGGAGTTTGTAGGTTTCTGAATCTACTTACAAGGGAAAGAAGCCTAGGAAAGGAAGAAGGCTGTACACAGAACTGTGTGCTCTTTAGAAAAAAAGTGCTGATGGAGCTGTGGAAATGAGGCCTTTAAGTTTCTAAGAAGCAAAAAACTTTGGCATTTTGTGAACAATAGAGGTGTTCACAGCAGTTTTTTCCAAACTGTATGGCACTTTTCAGCTAGGATTGTGTGCAGTTTATGTCAAAACATTTCAGTGAAGAAATACAAATACAGACTAATGTTTGACTTCTTTTGTTGTGTTGAACTGGAGCCAGAGAAAGTATTTATATATAAATCCACTTGTGAAATGCATAACCCTCTCAATGTGACTTATATGTCTGAGACTTACAGAGAATTCAAGCTGATTGACAGAAAATACTGCTCTTATGGTGTCAGAATGTATTATCATGCTTATACAGAAATACAGGCCCCCCTTTTTTCACCAATGTAGGTGTTCATTGTCATTATGTTCTTCTATACTGGAGACATCCAGGTACTGAAATATCCAATTTGCTAGGACCCAAAGCTACCATGAAAATATATTAGACAACCAGATGGATTCAATTCAGCTTGTTGGTTTAAAAAAGTGTGCATTAAAAGTTTAGTATTTGAAGCCTGATCTAAAAAAAAAAAAAGATTCTGTGGGGTCAAAACTGCCATTCAGTGAAGGAAAGAAAAAGAAGAACTGAGACAATTAGGAAAGCTTTCCATGCTTGTGCTACAGTTAGTTAGTTAGTTGCTCTTCCTTTTTTCCCTGTCTTCCCACACTAGGCTCATGCACATCAAGCAACTGACAGTCAGTGCAGCCTGCAGATAGATCATGAGCAGATTACATACATCTTTATGTATCTGGCACACAGGTGCTTTCTGCTTTTTTTGCCAAATAGTTTAGATTAAACCAAATCAATTTTGTGTAATGGGTCCTCTGCGAGAATGCCTGTGTCATTCAATCGCTCCCTTTGAATCATTCCTTTTCCCTTGTCCCAGGTGATGCTCTTCAGACCACTTGCAGTACTTATATTTTCCCTTTGATCTTGTACCACTTTCTTATTCCCCTCTGCTCTGCTGAGACATGACACTGTCATGCACCTTTTCCTATTTGTTAAAGACTACTAGGATCTTGCATGCTGAAGGATTGATACTTGAAGGAAGAGGAGGAAGAGACAGTTGGCTCTCGATAATTTTAGTATCAAGACCATTTTTATCAAGTGGGTGGCCTGCACTGGCACTCAAAAATGTTCTCCCAGTGACAGAGTGGAAAAGTGTGTCAGTTCTTGCAAATGGGCAGCACCTTGAAGAGTAGACAGAGACTAGTGTCACTTCAGAGGAGAAGTACAGAAAAAGAGCTGCTTGTAGAAGCAACCCGAGTGCTGTTCTGCACGTGCAGATTCACACTGGGGGTATGGCACCGAGGAGAAAGGACAGGAGCATCAATGGTCATGTTTCTGGCCAAGTGTGTGTGGCAAGCAAGAGAGAGATAAGGGAGCGACAAAATCATAGGTCTTCAATAAAAGTATAAGATAGGTCAGCTTGATGTGGCAGATCCTTGTGTTCTTAATTGCACAAAATTATAACTTACAGAGTGATTTAGCTGCCATGAGCAGCTACATCTCTAGATGACATCCATCGTTCTTCTCCCATCCAAACCTGGCTCTTGGAGTTTCCCTGTAACTCGTGTTTCACACAGTGTAGAACTGCTTTTGCATCTTCTGTTGGGTCTGGCTGAGATGGAGTTCATTTTCCCTTTTTCATTTTGTTGTGCTTTTCATTGGTAGCCAGAAATGAGTTGGTAACACACCAGTGTTTTGGCTACTGCTGGGCAGCACTGGCACAGCATCAACACTGATTTTTCTAATGTTCTCCCCACCCCCATCAAGGGGCTGGGAGTGGGCAAGATCCTAAGAGGGGACGCAATTAAGCAAGCTGACCTAAATTAACAAAAAAGATATTACATACCATGTGACAATATAAGAGCTATGGGAAAATTTGTTGTTATAAAACATTTACCTTCCAGACCAACTTCTCCACCTGCTGAAGCCTTGATTCCCAGAAAATGGCTGAACACGGCTTGCCAATGGGAAGCAGTGATTATTTTTTCCCCTTTATGGAAAATTTTGGTTTGTATTTTTTTTAATTTTCTCTAGTAAAGTGCTTTATTTCAACTTACTAGTTGTTTTTCATCTTGTTTTCTCTCTCCTGTTCTGCTGGGAAGGGAAGTGACAGAGCAGCTGGGTAAGCATCTGGCATCCAGCCAAGGTCAACCCACTACACACCTCCACATCTTATACATCACCATGTATTGACTACCTTCCTAAAGCAGAGTGTGATTTCCTTGATACAGTTTTTCTATCACTTCTGATATTGCAGAGCAGAGTTTGGGGTGGCTGCTATGAAGCAGCAGTGGATCAACTGCTGCAACTCTTCCTACTGTAACATTTTTCTTAGTAAGTCAATGGGGTAATGAATAACTAAGGTGTTATTTCACTCAGTGTTTTTACTGTGATGCTGTGCTTGCAGGTATTTATGCTTCCCACACACTTATACAATGATCTCAATTACATGACAGGGCCAACTTACAACAGAAAACCCCAAATCCTGAGTTTCATATCTTACCAGGAATAATACTTACCTAAGCTAATGTTGATAGGGGAACAGTGATGAAATTTAACTGTGGCATTAAATTCTCTACCTAGAATAAGGAGTCAACTTAGGATGATGTACCCTTTCAATGAACAACACTTGAAGAGCAAGTGCACCCCTCTCACCTGAGGCATTAGCTTGAGAGATGAAGCATGTAGGAAGCTCTGGGAATTTACACAAAGCATATGGAAGAAGTTATGCTGGAGAGAGTAGCTCAATCTTATTCTTACAATTTCTCCATCAGTTGTTGCTGTTACATGATGCTTTGCACCTAAAACTCAAGGAATGATGTATTTTGCCAGAAAGTTTCTTGGTCTTCTCCTGGGATGGCAAGAGGTTACATGAGGTCATTTTCACCATACTGAATAGAAAGCTGTACTCTAATGCTTGATGATTTCAGCCAAGAACTAAAAGGGAAAAGTGATGAGAAAGTACCTGTTACATCGCGATTCATAATATGCCAGCTCAGAATCCTACTCCGGAAGGTAGAGATATTTTTTTTTTTCTTCTAAAATGTATGCATTTTATATTCAAGTCTCAGTCACATTTCTATTTGGTGACTAATTTTCCCCATAAGCAACTAGGGGAAGAAGGGTGAAGGTTTCCAGATTTAAATAAAAGAGTGCATAGGAAGCTAATTTGCAAACCAGAAGTTTTATGAGAAGTAGGATAACTAACTGTCCTCACAATAGAAGGAGAAGTGGAAGAACAATAATAACTGTTCACTGACAGTTTGAGAAACGATAAGAGCTACTAGCAGCAGTATATACACTTCCATTCTCATCCAAGAGAAGTGTTATCTAAAATGAAGTAGAGCAGCTGTAACTGATAATAATAATTTTTATCATAGCCATGACCGCTATGAACCTGGTCAATGGGATAAGAGCAGGACAAGTGGAAGATGAAGCATATAAATAACGTGTAAAAGCAGGCCAATAAGCAGTACTTGAGAGAGTACTGTCTTCCCTCAGTCATGTTCTAAGGTCATTTTAGAGAGCAGCTTTTTATGTGGGTGGATTCAAAAATAACATTCAAAGCTCTCCAAGACATCTATTGAGCAGGGACAAGAGGACAGAGGAAAGGCCACCCTGGACAGATTAACCTTCATCTCATCCAGACTCCACTTTCTGGGCCAAGCAGATGAGAAAATCTGAAATAAACTCCTGTCATTGCTCTATCTAACAATGCTTTAATGTAAGTGAGAAAAAATATCTTTTCCTTTCAAGCACTGATCTCTTCAGCACTGTTGGTCAGACACTCTGGCATCTGCAGGGCAGTCAAGAAGTGAGCATGGTCTCACTTGCGTTTCCAGAATGTAGGCTTGCACAGAAAAAAACAAAACTACTGTGAAACAAATATTAAGCCTCAAAACTGGGTCCTAAATACTGGAATGAACAAAGTAAAGCTGAAATTCTGTATCTGGTGTTGCTAGAATCCATACTTACAAGTGATTTATATAACTATACTCTATCTGATCAACTCAAATGTAGTCACTCTTGGTGTATCAAAATGTGTTTGTGTCTTACAAGAGAGTACATTTACTCTGCAGATGCTAATAGCTACAGAATGGAAGGATTTAGACTAGGGAAACTGCCTCATCCTTTACTGTAGAAGCACAAATAGCTTACTTCATAGCCCAGGGGAATATGATACAAATCTACAAACAGATAAAACACCAAAAATATTATTTAGACACATGACACTGCCACTGTGAACATAATTACTAGATTTCTTGCACAGGTTTTTTTTGCCTTCCCATCACCTCCCTTCAAAAACGTGTGTTGTGAACTGCCATGTTCTGCAGCTCTGTTTTACACACAGGTGGCACTTCAATAGGGTCATACACGTTCACGCCCTGCTGAGAAAGTACTGACAACCCTTTGCTTGTTCCCTGCTATATCGTCACTGACACAGTGTAAATCAAGCACTGTATAACCACTCTTGTGGGCGCTGTCCCTTAATAAAAGTGGGACATTCCTCTGGGAAGGGGAGAGTGGAAGTGAAACATATGCTTGCGGAGGCAGGAGCTGGACCTTAACAATTTTTAAAAAAATAGTATTTCCACCATGGCTATTTAAAATCCCCGCTGTCCCTTTATGTATTTTTAAGTGCATACTCATGTAAATAAATGTGATCATATGGCAAATGTCATACTGTATGAAGAGAAAATATGATGGCTTCTCCTGAGGGAAGAATCAGCCTTTCCACCATGACCAGGCCATTCCTGGGCCATCAGGTAAGGCCCTGCTGCTTCGGGTGGTTGTCCTGTCACACCAAAGTCAACATACTGGCTATGAAAAGTGAACTTGTCTTATGCCCACTGGTATGCCTTAGTTTGGGAGGAACTAATATGAAATTCCCCTACTTTCTGAATGATTTGCCATGTGTAGAATAATACTTACAGTGGAGGGCAACTTTGACAACAAGGAATATTTTTGTTAAAAATCTTAATTCACCCATCTAGTAATGAGGTACACAAGAAGTTATCTACACATACAGTGTTTTCCAAAACTATTTCATGAAAGAAAATGTAAACAAAGTGAATTAACAGAGTATATTTTTTTCTAAAGAGTAATTTTCTAATTTTTCCGTTGTGCAGCAGCTGCTGTTGCCATGCTGTCATTGCTGTTGCTATGTATTTTTGAGTGTGCCAAGATGTAATTGGCTACTTCAGCATATATAAACTATTGGTAGAGATGTTTCTATGGAAAACCACATCTTTTTTTGATTGGTTCATGCTGAAAGTAGATGTGCTTAGCTATCATCTCAATTTAAATTGAGACCAACAGGTTTTAAGTCTCATAATGCAATGAAGCCACATGCTATTCATCATGGTGGAACTGAATTGAGGCAAGAACTTTTATGTTGACATTATGATAGAATATGAGTGAGATTGCATCTCCATGGTCTCCAAATGTTTCTATAGTCTTTAGCAAGCTTTTTGATTCACTGTGAATTGTATTTGCTCTGAAAATAGAGCTGTTTCCTGGTCTTGCCTGACATAACTTGCAGTCCACTAAGTCAAAACTCATTCCAGACAAGTTATGTATTTTGCCTGAGGACCTTTTATAAAGAATTATTGACTTGTGCAATGCAGCTATGCATCTAAAAGTCTTTTGAAAACATTAACTAATACCAATGGAAATTGTGTCAAACTCATCAGGTTAGAGGTTTGCAAACCCAGACAATTTTGTGTACAGGATGAGATTTTGGGAGAATGAAGAACTCATCATTTCAGCTGGGGAAGGGTTTTAGTTATCTGCTTTGGGCATGCCATATGATCTTGATCTACCAAGCAGAGGTGTATATTGGGGCTAAGAAGTCCAGGGGTTGGTGAGAGTCACCATGCGACAATTATTAACTTCAGACTCGTACCACCGAGTTTTTCTACAGTCAGGATGATAGACTCTGCCTGAAAAACATTATTCATATTTATGCTAATAATCGTTTTATAACTAAAGTTTACTTAGGTTACTTGAAAACCTGCTACAGCCCAAATATAGACAGAACATAAGGTGAGGCCTAATGTGAGGTACACAAACACATGACTGCAAACACTATCGGATTAATTTTTTGAGAACAAGTGACATGTTGTGCAACCTTGGTTTCATAATTCTGTCTTAAATACTTTCTCATTGTAGAAGTTAAAATAAAATTTGGGGGTTTTTGGACACTCTGAGGTTATAGGAATGTATTTCCAGAGGGAAATCTGCAAGTCCTCCCCTGTAGGAGGTGGCTGAAGTGTTATTTAGACTTAAATGAAACGAGACATGATTGAAGGGTTGTTAAGAAGGGACTAAACAGTGGGTTACATCACAGAAAAAAATGAATTATCATCTGCTTGGCTCATAAAATGTTTTTAACTATTACCTATGCAGGTACTCTTTCTTACGTTTTGTGCACTTCAGAATCTCCTAATTTATTAGCAAGACAGACTGTTTCCTTTTATTATTCCTAAAGCACCTTATCTTTGACTACTGGTCTGATTCTTGTTCTATTACATCAGACATTATTCTTTTTACTGGACCTTTTTTCTTTTTCTATAGTCTTTGTCAGATGAATTACCCAACTCAGTGCTGGCAAGCACAAACCTTAAGCTTTGGAGATAAATTTGGCTTTCGTTTTTCCTCTTTAAGTCATGGGAAGATCATGTTATCTGTCTGAGAAGAATTGAATTTCTCTCATCTGTAAGCTGTACAGTTGGAAAGAAATGGTATAAAGAAACTATGACTTGTTTATGTTATTTAGTATTGACTAAGTATTGAAATCTGCTAGTGATAACATGTCAGTCTGCAGAAAACCAAGATTTTATATATTAAGGTAACCAATCTGCCATTTTAAATATTTGCTCTTCCCTAAAAATCTTAATTGAAAGTAATAAAAATGTTATGGTAGAGTAAATTTTAAAAACTCAGAGTAAGTTTTTTGTAGTGGTGTGAACTGCAAATGGTCTTTTAGAATATCATGTTTTAATTCAAATTTTTCATTTAAAAGATGTTGCACTGATATTGTGATACAGCCATGGAACATGACATGTGGAAAGGCTGTCCATGTTCATGTGCATACACAAACACACGCATTGTTGCAGGACATATATGCTTTACCTGCTTTACCTTCTGGGGCATCCTGGCACCTTAGGCACAGGCAAGTCCCTGCAGACCCTATGGATGGGAGTCACAATGTCATAATGTGTGCAAAGCCCCTGCAAAGCATCAATTTACCTGCTGCATTCTCCTCCAATCATTTCCAGCTGAAAGCTGGTGAGTGCCACTACTGCTACTGCTTGCAAGCAGTCAACATTTTAATGGAGATGATTCCCTTTAAGAGGTCTCTGCTGAGTTTTTGGTTGTCAGGGAAGATGATAGTCTCATCCCTCCGGTTAGATAAAATTAAGACTCCTTCTGAATATCTCATTATTGATCAAGTGGCACTTGGAGTCAGCTGGTTATATTCCTTTTCTGAGAGGCTAACAGCTTTCCAGAGGGGCTTCTAAGGCTATGAAGAAGCTGTGGCCTGTATGGTGTTTTTCACAAGCCTTTTCCTTCAGGCAAATTTCAGATTTTTTTAAAAAAAATAAATAAAGACTGACTCAAATGACTGCAAAGAAAAAATTCTTGGCATTTTAAAACAACAGAAATTAAGTGTTGTGTGCTGATTTGGTCACATCTGCAAAGCATTCACCAAATTTGGATGACAGACTGCAGCAGTAAGTGAAACCAGAATTTGGCCCCCAGGCTGAACCTTATTTAATTGACATCCATGGGGTGAGTGGACAGATTAATGGGTGAGAATAGAGATATAGTAATGCCCTTTCCTCTCCCTGCTTGATCCAAAAGGATGTAGTGAGTGCCTTTCTTCAGGCCATGATATGGTTTATATACCAATGTTCTCAGTCTGGCATGGCCCAGAAATACCTTGTTTCTAGGACTACAGGCTGAATACATCATGGTATCTATACTTCAGCTTGTTTAATTGTTTCTCACAGAACAGGTCACTTACGATTGCTATAATTTTCTTCTCTGTTTCAAGCAGAAACTGCATTCACTGTCAGTCACAGATTTTATTTTATTTTTTTTTTTTCCCAGAAAGTTTAATAAGAAAGAAAAGGCCATTTACAGGGAAAACAAGTGAAAAATACAGTTTTCTTCACTAAGGAAATATCAATACAGGCTAAAGGCTTTGTGCTGATCCTTAGAGTTAAGCATGTATATTTCTTATTCAAGAATGTGAATGCTGCTTAGGTACAAGAGTGTATAATTTGCTGTAATCTTAGCCTATGCATTTTTCCTAAACTGGTACTTTATTATTTGGAGCTAGTCCATTTGTCTAAGTCCCTCTCATATTCCTTTCTAGTGTACCCATATGGAAATATAAGCTTTTATTTATCTTTAAGGCAATGGCTTGGATTTTTTTATCAGTTTCTAGATCATATAAAAATGAATTAATTGGGACTACTTGGTCTTTCTACTTGAACTTCTAATTTATGTGTATTATTTTGGAGTAAATTAATTCCCTTAATAAGGAGAAGGATGGAGTTATACAGGGAGAGTACAGGGAAGTATGAAAGAGAACTGCTGAGGTCAGTGGTTGCCAGTGACTCCCTGCACATTCCTCTCTTACAAAATTTCACTTCCTGATATGTGAATATATGAGCTGATACTTGAGTTTGGTTCCATCTAGGCAAGGAAAATCTCTCTGTAATTCTGTATCTGAAACTTAAAAAATCTTTGGACTAGACAGGTCTCATGATGAGGTCCTCAATACTGAAATGAATGCTGCAGGCAATATTATTTTATGGCTACTCACTCCAACATGATCTCAGTTATACAGTGTTCATAGTTGACAGTAACCCTCTGTTTACTACCCCTCCTATAAATCTCCTGCCTGGCTTGTGTGAGACACAACAGTCCATCAACAAAGGCAAGAGGGGTCAGCAGCTACACTGGGACCCTCTGGGGCTTCTGGTATGTGGGTAAGATGGCAAACACAACTTGGTTTTGAAGCCAAGTCACTGAGGTGTTTGGTATGGCAAAAGGAACATTTGCTGTGAGGAAGGGATACATTAAGATACTTGAGGAGTCAAAAACTCATTGTTGCTTTCTCCAGTATCTCTTGCTGGTCATCAGGGATTCATCTCTCCTGAGTTTAGGTAGTACTTGTGAAGAAAGTATTTAGAGCTATGATGGATCTATTTTATCTACTCATTCTAGACTTAAAAGAATAGATATGTAAATGGTCCTGACTTCATTGAGGAGACTCAGCTGTATTTTCCCAAACATGGAGGAAGGATAGGGGTGTGAATCTGACTTTATATGCTCCAATTTATTTCCTCAGTCCTTTACTGCAGCAAAAGGGCAGTGAACTTCTGCAAATGTGAGGGCTAGATTTTTTTTTCTGTGTTTGTTTGTAAATTAGATGTCAGATTTTGATTTTGAAATTTCTTGGCCTTTGCCAATTTAAAAGCTTCCTTGTGTGATTATTACATAGTATTATAGTGGTTACATATCAGGCTAGGAAGGCTGGTGCTTTTGTGAGCCAACCTCAGAAAGTCATGGTAAGGCAAAGCACTGCAAGCACTTCTGAACTGAAGATAGCCATTTGTTCAGGCCCCTTGCTTTAGTTAAAAGCATTGCCCTTTTGGTCTTGCTAAGGGTATCACTGCAGGCCTGAATGCTGCAACTCCCATTTTTCTACTTTTCAACTTACCATCCTTTTCCATCATTGCATTAAACAGTATAACTTAAAGATTGGTGTCATGTGAATGACAAAAATTGTTGCACTAAGCAGTAACTTTTGTGGGATGTGCAGAGCGGATTTTAGCAGCAATGGTTTCCTTGATAGTGAGAAATCTGAATACAGTATAGCTTTGGGAAAGCATATACTGATGGCAGCACATAGTATGATGCAGACAAGGCACAAATAAAGCATGTTGGGCTTTAGTTATGTGGTCCATGCATGCTTTTTAATCTATACAGGGATTCCTGCTACAACAATATTGTGTGCTGTCATATGCCAGTCACGTATGCGGGAAATGACTTCCCAGAAGATCAGAAATGGCCTATATAATTTTTTAGTAACTCTGAAGTGATTTGAGTGGGATAATGGAGCTGCTCTGAGCAGTGAGATTTCCCTGCTTACACTCCAGGGACAGGGAAACCAGACCCTTGAAAGGTTTGAACTGGGTGATGGAACACTAGCTAGTGTGAAGTCCCTTGGATTCAAATAGATTCAGGAGTGACTGAAGTTTTCTTTCTGCATCTCTGTTTCAGCTACTACCTCTGTGACAGTATAAGATAACTCAATTAATGTAAAAAAGATAAGAGTATATAAGTGTCCTGTGAGGAAAAAGTTCCTAGACTGAGTCCCTAGTGCATAGAAGGATAATGGTAAGATAAAGCCCTAGTTAATTATATTGAAGAGGCAGAAAGAAACTCACAACTAATTGTGCTGTAGTTAAAAGTATTTCCTTTTTCTAAATGAACACTTAATACTGATTTCTCTCCTGTTATTGTATCAGAGGATCAGGATTACCAGGTCTAGGCATTCACCAATATGTAGATCTGTCCTCAAATAAACGTCACTTTGGAAAACTGGAGGTGTTTTGTTTGTGCTGTGGATGTTAATGTAATGATGATGTAGGGGAATCTTGGTTACTATATTGTTTTGTGAGACACTGTTAGTATTAAAGTTAGCAGGACCTTTAGAAGTACCAGACAAGAATGCAGCCTGGCTGTATTCTTGCATGCATGTACATGTGCTACTTCTCTTATTTCTTTGCATCTTGTCACATCTCATCTCTGACACAAAAGCTTTGTTGAACACACACATTGTATCTGGCCTACAATGAGCAAGACTTAAGCATGAAGACAGGGGAGAAGAGAGGTTTTTCCACTGATCCTCACAGAAATCAAACCACACACATCTATCTGCAGCAGAGATCAAAAATCCAATGCACTTGCATAGAGACAACCACGTGTGTTTCCCCCTCTCCCCAACACACATGTGTGTGCATGCACAGACATGCAATGCACTTGTCTGTGGTTGTGCAGAGAGGTTCTGCAGCCAGGGCTTCTCCTCACAAAGGGATGGAGTGAAAGGGCAATTTTGTCATTCTGCCTGTGTAGCTGCCCTCGGAGGTGTGCTGAATCAGTCTCTTCCTCCATCAGCTTGCCTTATTCCTTCATGTTACAGTAATCAGGGCTACTGATGAAACTTGTGAAAATAATTAATTTTCCTGTGAAACTCAGTTGAACTAAAATCAAATAATGAGAATATGACAGAAATACTGCTCTCACCCTATGGATCACCCAACATCCTCAGTAGTGAAGCATCTAAAAGCTGCCTGCTAAGTTGGTTGATATGCCTTTTATTTAGCTTGATGTTAATTTGCTAAACACTGTTTTGGTGTATGTGATTGTAGAACATAAAAATGCAGTAGGTGGTTTATAGGAGATGAGAGCAAAAGAACGCTCTCTGCTACGAGCTCTCCATACAATGCATATTCTCCAAAGGGATGAAATTTCCCTCGAGCTAATGGGTAAACTGCAAAGTGAGGTACACCAGCAGCTTTACGGTTTGCTTTAACCTGCTCCTCCTACCCGTGCTTTGTGGTGGGTGTACAACTGTTGCAAGTAGGTGGCACAGCTGTTTGCGTTGACTGGCTCAGTACCTTTGGGATACAGACAACACAGTTAACGTTGCGAGATGAAAATGGCATCTATACTTTAATAAACTCATTCTATTTCTTTGTGAGAAAAAAGGGGGAGACTGGGGCCGGGGGGAGAGACAAGTTGCCAGCTTGACTATATCTGTATTAGTGGCACTGCTCAAATCACACGGTGGTGGCTAATGCTTGCAAAATCCTGACTAGCATTTGAAAGGGTAACATCAGTTTATTATTGCTGCAGTAGCTGTTAACTTTATGAAGATTTCCTGTGCACCTGCCTGCTACCACATCTTTAACATATATGCATATTTATACAACTTAGGCAACATATGTTTGATGATTTTTGTCATTTATATTTACTACAGTATGGATAGCAATTAAAAAATAACCATGTACACTGTGATGAATTGGTGAAATTCCTGGAGAAGTAGAAATTACATGAAGAATCTGAAGATAGAGAACAAGGTAAAAGGCATGTAAAAAGCTAGTTTGTCAGTTGGAACATAAAAAACACAGGCCTGTGACCAATGTGTGTCTGTATATATAAAACCATAAAAATTACAGGGAAGAATATGCTATTTCATTTAGAGGTAGAACAAGAGAATAGATAGTGTAGAGTGGGATATTTTCCCATTTCATCCACCCTTTATGAAGAAATGTTGAGTTGTGTTGCAGGGGTGATGAAGGAAGATGACATTTTTCTACAGAGATGGTGTCGTTCTGTTCCCCAGTTTTGTGCGTTTTGAATGTAAAATGGATGTATTTAAATGCAGATACATGTACCAAGGCAAATGGTGTGCTAGGACCTGCATGATGATAAAGTCCCATGTCTGACTCATCCTGACAGAAGATCAGGCAGGTCTCCTGAGCACCAACTCAGGTGCCAAGACCAGAGGAGGCCTATGGAGAGGGGTTTGGAGAGCGATCCTTACAAGAAGCCAGTTTAGGGGAAACCTCAGGCTCAGGTCTGTATTTGGTGTGTCTGAGTTAAAAATAGAGGAAGATCCGAGGGAGGGTAAGTTTTGGATATTAGCCCAAGGAATCTGTGTGGGCACATGCACACCAGCACCCACACTGTGTATGAAAGTGAGATAAGCACACGTGATTTCTACTCAGAATGTAGGTGCCAGCTTTTTAGAGAGAATTTCTTACCATGTGGCATATTATCATATTCGAGACCTGCTCATCTCTGTAAAAAGACAGAGGATAGTGGGCTGTGCAGAAATGGAGTGAGACAGTGGAAACGCACATAGTGGAGCTGTGAAAATTGATATGGGAGTGGAAAGAAACTTAGGAAATTAAAGTTGAAGAGAAAAATGGAGAAGGCTAAGAAATCTCGATCTTGTCCTGGAAGTAGTGTTTTCCATGTCAGTGTGGTGATTTGCTAGAACAATTTATTCCACTTGCTAGAAAGATGCACTAACTTAGCCTCAGGGTGCCTTTGTTACCCTCCTGTGACATGAAATTAACTGCTGCTGTAGTTTCTCACAGAGGGCAGAGCAGCCCTAGGTCAGCCCCGTTCACGCTCTCTGCCGATGCCCAGAAGTGCCCCGGCTGACACCGCTCTGCTCCGAGCCACACAGCATTACCCCCAGTGGTGCCATTCGAAGTAAGCTAAACTGCACAGCAAACGTTTTACCCACTCCAACAAGCAGAAACATTCACTCATTTTTTTCCTGACTGTTGCTTACCCCTCTACCAGCAGTTAGTGCATATGAGGCTGCTGCCTGTGCCTCTGGAGCATACTCTTATGCAGCGTGCTCCTAAAGCAGTGAGCTCTGCTGGCATTCGGACAGGTTCATATTAGCAGGGTGGCTCAAACTGGCCTCTGTAGAGCACGAGATATGCCACATCACTTCAAACTACCTCTGGGTGTTTTTTGGCCTGTTTATCAAGGCAGGTGACAACATCTTTACACAGTGGTTTTAATTTGTATTAAATACAAAGCTTTGAATATAAAGCTTTGAGAGTGAGACTGTATCAGCTGCTTAGTGTAATTAACTTCTCTTCATCTGTTTTTTTCCTCTCTCAGTATTTTAGCACTCATATTAGAGAAAAAAAGACCTGAACAGAATCAGATTTGGGTTTAAAAAAATTGCCTGTGTGCCTTAGGATTGACAACTCATAGGCCAGTGTTTAGCCCAGTGCAGCACAAACCTGCTGATATATTAAACCCCAACCTGGCATTTATAATAGAAATACAGTAAGCCTTTAACTATAACGACACTAGCAGGTGTCACCACAATAAAGATAACAGCCTCCCCATGAACAAATATTAGATTAAAGAGATCAATCAATCTGTATCTTAAATTCCAGACCCAGCGTGATCTCTGCCAGTAAAAAAAAATAACTTCTACTTTTTCTGTGCATTTTAACAGGTGAAAGACCTCTTGACTGTTCAATTTTTTTGCAATAACTTGAGAAAATAAGCGTTTTTCTTTTTCCTTCTGTTGCAGACTCTTTATGTAAATTATACAGAAAATGTTTGTGACCTAAAGACACAAACATTTATTGATTTTAAACCTTGCGGCAGGCTGTGGCAGTTTTCAGGTGAGCAGGTGGTGTGAGTCATGACTCACTATGCTGTCTCCTCCAGGAATGCCAAAAAAACCCTTCAAAACCTGGGGTAACATCAAGTGCTCCATGCTCCTGGGATGCGATCAAATTATCTGTGGGAATCGCGCATTCTGCCCTGGTTCTTTTTTTTCCTCCTGTTGCTGTTAGCCTACTCTGCTACCAACAGCACCATTTCCTCGAAAACTGTGGAAAGTTACTACTTTTATTCTTCATGCTTTAGTATTCTGGGCCATATATTCAAATGTGTGAAGCGAGTGCTCGCTGCCCTTGAGTCAGGATGATTCAACCCAGCCCAAGCACAGGCTGCAGTCCCTGTAAGGGCTGATGGTGAGACAAGTCCAGTTCACCTACACACAGCTGAATGCCATTCCACTTGCTCTCCTCTTGATCATTTATCACCCAACAAATGCAGTGCCTGAGCAAAGAAAGCCAGGCTGTCATCTTTTGAACTGTAGGACCAACATCTTTCCATATTTACTCAGGGAAAAGGACCATGCATGGTCCCTGGAGCACAGTCCCTGACCTTGATGTGGTACAGCAATAACACTGGCTTTTAGCCACTGTTTCTACTGAATTGCAACATTGCTGTCGCTTTGATTACAATTCAGTCTTGGCTCATAGAGGGTCTATTCTGAGGTTTAATGCAGGAGTTGCTCTAAGATTTTGAGATCTGTTTAAGTAAAAACTTTGAGTATAGTGGTATCTGATTCTCCTCTCAAATTCACTTGAGTAAAAACTCAGAGACCTCTTCCTCAGAAAACACAGTGTGTATGAATTTTAAGAGAGAAAAAACCCACCGGTTGTTTTTTGTGATGAAAGAGACCAAGCAGTGAGGGAAACATGCTAGAACAGCTGATCTGCAAGGTCCTAGATGGGTGCTCTTATCCCAATGCAATGCACCTGTTAATTAATAATTAAATTTGGTCTGTTTTGAATGTGTTCTGAATGACATAAGGAGAGCTTTTGTGCAGAACAGTGTCCACATCAAATAAACACAGAATAAATGTTGATATTTTACTATATACTCTCTGCTTTATTTTTCAGTAGCACACACATGGAAAAGATACAGATAAAATAGATCTCTCTAAGAAAATTAAGTTACTTGATCCTTAAAATGTTTGGGATGAGCTCTTTGAAATCTGTTTTATGAAGTAAAATGAGTTGTTTTCCTTTAGATGAAACTCAAAGTGGAAGCCTGTCCAGCTTCCGAGCCATTGCAGTCATACTCCTACAAGGAGTGTGTGTATGAGGAGAAGCCTGCTCAGTAATATATTCAATGACCAGTAAGCTCACTTGTGTTTTCACCTTTTCTACTTTTCCAAACCACAAAATAAGCTGTGGAATATTTTATTTGAAATAAAATATGTGCAATACTTGAATATCCCCCCCTTCAAAAAGAATTCAGGATTAAGTTTTTAATCCTTTAAGTGAACTTAGGCCATGAGAACCACAAAGGTTTCGTAGCAGCCCCAATATTTGCATTTGCAAAACAGTTATCCATTTCCTTCTCTTTATGTTTTTCCATGTCAAACTGACTTTCAGTTTGCTCAAATGATGTGTTCATATCACATTTTAAAAGCCCCAGAAAGTTTATTTAGCGAAATGACAGTTTTGCAAGGATGGATGATGACTGCCAGGCATGTCTGCAAAGACCCCGTTTCAATGCCATTACAATAGAAGATGAGGATGGGGAAAGCAATTTTGGTGTGGTTCTATGGAGACCCCATTACCAGACCATTACAACTGCAGACTAATTGAAGAGCAGGAACATGCAGAACCCTGCCTTTGGTGGCACAGTTACAATGTGATATTAATATGTCAAAATAATTCTAATGCCAGACATCAGGAGGATTTTTTTTGCCATTATTAATAATAGAGAGCAATGTTTTATATTTCCTTGTTCACATAGTCCCACTGAACAGGAATTGATTCCTTGTTGTGTGCAAACAGACCTGACATTGTGTAAGGCTGTGGGGAGAGGTACAGAGGTCAAAGGCCACTTCATGTGAAAGGATGAGATACTGCAGAGACCTGCAGGCTGTTTCATCTCCAAATCTGCATATTCCACTAAGTTTTATGATTTTAAAATTCAAAGGATGAAAAAATTAAACATAACTACAATTTATCAGTTTTTTAATGAGAACAGCCCAGTGCCGCATCTCAAAAATCTCCAAATTTAACCACAAAATTCTATAAAATATGCCTTAATTCAAAGCTCAGTCCTGTGTGTCCATGTATTACAGCACTTTTTACATTTGCTAAGGAGCACACTGTCAAGACAAATCATATCTCAGGAATGACCTGGGCCAGTTGCACCATATTTTCAAAAAAGAATGCAGATGGTTACCTAGATTCCATTGTAGATTTGGCCCATTGAAGCAGTATGAAATATATTGCAGCAGCTTGTGTTTTGGGGATAGGGCATCCTGAGTAGCAGGAGATTATATATCTACTGGGGTCTTGTTATGGAAATGTTAGTGAATGGAAATGTTGATACTTAGTTTCTATTAGTTTTCCTATTAATAATAGGAATTCCTATTCTAATACTTAGTTTTCTGATTAATGGAAATGTTAATACTTAGTTTTATCATACAGGTCTAGTCCCTCCACTGTTCTAAACCAAGATTCAATGACTTCAGAATAATTTTATTAGCAAAACTAAGATTCAATGACTTCAGAATAATTTTATTAGCAAAACTACTTTCTTTTTTTCCCCAAATACCTAACTGCTTTAAAATTTGTAAAGATTGTGCAATGTATAGTATTTAATATATGTGCCTTATATATTTTTTATTCCATCTTTTGAAGAAATCCCACTTCCAGGAACGACACTGTAAATCTAGTGGCAAACTCTACTGACTTCCATAGGAAGTTTGACACAGTTTAATCACACAATTTTTAATAGCTTGCTTCTCACTGACTTTATGTTTTTGACTTGGCAGTCTTTTAGATAATGGAGTTCTCAAATTTTCTTTGCTTTTGCCTGTAGTTGTTTTGTTTATGTTCCTTACTGAAGAGCATGGAGAAACTTTCAAAAATTTCAAATAATTCAGGTCCTTGAGCACTCATATAATTTTGCCACCCTCTGCTGTACCTTTCAAGTTTCTGTAATACCCTTTTCAGTGTTGTACCCATTATTCTGAATGCGGCCTCTTGATCAGCTGCTTATGATCTGTTTTCACAGCTAATGATTGTTTCTCTCTTCAACTGCTGGCTTAATGTTTTATTTGCCAAAAATCTGGTGGATGTCTTCTCTGAGCACTTTAATTTGAGGACTGCATCTTTTGTCTTTGTGCTGGACAAAAAGTTTCAGAATCTATGGCATTTTTTGCCACTTCTGCTTGCCCAGAAATTAATGATAACTCCGATTGCTTTCAAATGATAAAAGCAATAGATGGTAATGTAAAAGCCATAGAGTTATAAAGAATGAGAAGGATTATGAAGGTGGGTTTATTGGAGAATGGAATCATCCCCCTTTTGGTAAGACTTAAAAGTCTCCCTGTTGCTTTCTTTATTGAAAAATCACTGCCCTTGTAGCTCCCAAGAAGAGTCACCATTACAGAGCAATGTGGTACTTCAGTGTACACTTTCATTCACCCCATTCCAGAAAGTGTTTATCTTTTGCTGTAGGCATTAAACATTAATAACATGTTCTTGCACAGGGGAGAGATGAATTGACATTTTCAGATACAGAATTGTATCCTAAAAGTCTGCCTAGTGTCAGCTCTGTTTATGCTTTACTTACTTCAATTTTTTTCTGTGCTTTTGTTTTATTGCTGCTACTTCCTAGTGGAAAGGAATTTTTTTTAGACAAATCTTTTTAGTGCCTAAAAATGCTGTGGAACTAATGATTCTGAGACAAAAAGTCTCCTGTCCCTGTAGTGAGGATTACAAAAGTTTCAGTAGTTCAAATTCCTCAGTGTTCAGGAGGCATCTAAAACATAGTTTGGAGGAGGACAGTAAGACCTCTACGTGGTGATCTTGAACTTGTGGCTTTTTACCACCCTTTAAGACCTTAAACAAAGATATCAGCTCTCGGTTCTGAGGTTTTCATTTTAGGGCTGAACATTTTGTTGAAATGAAATTAATTTGAATTTAAAAAACTCCCTTAATTTAAATGCCTCAACAGTGTCCCAGCAGGAACCGAGGATCTGGGTCGGACTGGAAGCACTGGGAGACAAAATCTAGAGAAAGCTTGGGGTTTGTACACTATTTTTTTTTCCTCTTGCTTTTCACATTATTGAAAATGTGGGCTGTCTTACCCTGCCTACCAGTCTTGTTTAGTACATAACAACAGAAAGAGAAAATGAGTGCATATTTGAAACAGTGGATTGCAGAGGGAAAACGTCATAATCTCTTTTCTAAGTCTCAGCCATTTCTCTCTTCCTGACTTCCAACAACCACATTGTTGTGGCAGGATCAGCTATTTAGTAATATTCTTTCCAGGTGCAAATATTGAGAAGTAACAAAAATATCTTCTAATTGCTGGCATTATTACTAATGCAGTTCATAATTTTAATTTAGATGTGGGCCTGTAGCTTCCTATTACCCTTGAGAGCTTCTGGGCCAAATAGCTGCTGCGCCTTTGGCCCAGCTCAGACCCTGGCTTTGACTGCTGTGGCGCTAAACTGATTTACAACAGCTGATGATTTGGTCTGCTATTCTTGCTTCAAGTAAACTCTGTCCCTTGGGGCTTGACTTGTGGTACCAGAGAGCTCCCTCAACTATCACTGAGTTGCTGGAAAGCTGAAGTCACTCAGTATTTTGCACAGTCCTGTCTCTGCTCCTTGTCCTCTCTATGTCAAACTTGCTTTCTGTGTCTAATTCAGCTCTCTAATTAGGCTTTCTCTCACTATTATTGAAACATTTTAGTCTTACTTGCCAAAGCAATCTGTAGTAGCAACAAACATTTTTGAGAACATGTTTTGTAAATTTTTGGATTACATTATATGTATAGTTTACCATCATTGTTTTCTACATTTTTTTTAGATACATCCATTATATATCTATATCTACTTAAAATTCAATAAAATTTATTCTGAGAATGATAGAGCCAGATGCTAAGTTTAAAAAAAAAAAATCAAATAAAGATTTAATTAACAGAGGGAAAAAATCAGGGAAAATAACCTTCTGGAAAATAGCAAAATCAGTAGAAGTGTAACAGCATTCTAATATGTTAGTATACTACCTTCTTATATTTATATTTCATATATGCTTTTATAGCCAGCAACACAAAGCTTGTGTGCCGCAATTAGCATCTTTTCTGTAGTGAATTGTCATGTTCTAGCACTGCTAATGAACATGGAGAAGGTGTACCTGCTGTAAACAATTGCTGAGGAAATAAAAAGCGCCCCTTAGAATAGTTCATTTTTCCTCTCCTTTTTCCTCTCCCCCCTTATTTCTTTCTTTATTTCCTTTTTTTTTCCCCCCCCACCTCTTTCTTTCTTTGGGAAAAGCCTCTATTATTACCTGTGGTAGGCTCAGTACACTAGCGTGCTATTTTGTTGATTGCACTGCCCTCAGACACTGCACATTTGAATCCCATTTGTAGCAGGGCTGCCAGTGCTGGGATTCAAAGTCAGAGCCTCTTAGGGTTACAGCCCTGCTGCTGCTGCTGCTGCTGCGTGAGTGGAAGCGTCTAATACCACTGGCATCAGAGACAGGGCTGATAAAGAGACAAGGTGATCTAAAGGGAGCACACATGGAATTTCCCCCCTTTTTCGTTTTTCTTACCAGAAGGATAAAGGAGATGAGAGTAGGTTGATATTTGATGAATTGGTTTTATTCAGAGGAGTGCTATCATTTTTATGTCCTTTTTGAAAATGCACCCACAGTGTCTGAATTCCCGTTAACGCAAAGTTCAGATAAAGCTGATGAAAAGCAGCTGCCATCTTGATAGTTGCCATGGCAGATGGCATCAGCCTTTATGCTTTTATCAGTATTAGTATCAGAACACACTCTGTGTTCCAAGCTGAGATAAAAATCATTGAAGCTGTACCTGGAATAGGCAGATCAACGCTGCAGGTCCCACACAGTTTTGAATCTTTTCAGAACAGTCTGCATAAAAGCTAGAGACAACACATTCTTGTTATTCATTAGTTCAGCAATGCTGATGGTATTTTGTAAACTTCACAGATGAAGCAGCCTTTCTAAAGAGCTGCTGCCTCCCTTCCTTCTTCCCTCCCACCCCCAGGAATGCTGAGGCTTTGAAAAGGAAAGCTACACACAGACACAGAGACACAGACACACATGAGAAAAGTAAGTGGACAGTGAGTGGACAGTGAGCACAATAGTGACATTCCTTCTTTATTAACCTCCTGTATTTTGCAATAAAAACATTTGGCACTAAAACACATTATTCTTCTGTGAATAATGGCATTGAGAATGGGTGCATAGCAAGGGAAATGATTACTGCTGGGCTGGGAAGGTGCAGGAGGCAAGGGGTATCTGTGGGTTTGTTACACTGATGTTGTGGACCTTGCCTGAGATGTCTCCCCCTTGTACCAGCTGCTGGTTCACAGTGACATGTGCAGTGCAGTCACTCTGGAGCCCCATGCTGACCTGGTAGTCCTGGTGCCTCTCCAAGGGCCTGCACAGACCCTCTTTTTTTGGCTCCACCTTGTGATAAGTGCCCATCAGGAAAAGTGACTTACACACTGTGAAAGCTTCAACGCTCGCACTTTATTGCAGGTTTCAAATTGTATTGACAAATCTCCCCATCCCCTTTCCCCCTCTCCCCCTCCCCAGCTCCCCTTATAGCTATGCATATAGTTATTTTTGGTAACATTGTTGCTCGATAAATAGAGGGGTTGTGAGATCTCAAGTTATTATGCAAGTGTTAGCGACACAGGCTGGTAAAGCATTTGGCTGTTGCATCGGTGCTGAAATGAATAATAGCAAATGGGAGGAGGGCATGTGAGTTATTTTAAATGACACATATATATTTAAATATAGCCTTAAAATAATGTTAAAGGTTTAAAACCATTACAGGCTCTTGTGCCAACTTGCAAACTCTTCCAGAACTGATTTTAAAATTTGCTATTCTTTCTCTGATGGTTGACAGGGAGATAAGGAGGACCTTTCTGGGTCACCTGGAACAGGGAGGTGGTAGAAGTGGGTCCTCTGTGTATCTTTGCATAGGGGCCTCCCATTTTCCCACTGACATCTAAGTATACATTTTGTTAAAACTATTTGGTGCAGAAATATGGAGTCAGTGCCGTAACTTGAACAGAAATTTCTGTGTGACTCTGCACGGTCTAACAGTGCCGTGCTTAATGAGGTCACCAGCAGAAATGGGCTAATTCTGCTCTGAGTTTGAGAAGCTTTTATGTTTCCATTTTGGGGTAGGTCTTGGAAAAATCTAGGTCCAGTAGAAGCTTTGGATTTCAAATGCCCATGGATGGGGCTATTCTAATTCAAAAAGTCAGTTGGATAATTAAGTGAATATTTAAAGTAGAGTTAATTACATGGATTTAGGATAAAATGAAATCTGCCATGGGACAAAGCTTCAGTGTCCTAAAAACAATGTTTAAAGAACCCACCTTTTTATTTTAAATTTAATTCTAAACAGAAAAAAAAAAAAAAAAAAGTGTTCAGCAACTGGTCTTCAACAGCCCTCCAGGACCAAACAGAAGGATCTACTGTTGAGATGCACGCTGGAGGAAGGGTAAAATATAATCAGATTTACATTTTACTGGGAATACTGGGACAGGGACCCCATCGTACTATAAAATGGAAAAGACTGATCATCCAGAAACCTGATCCAAAACTTTTGAAAGATATGACAGTCTTCACACTGAGTTAAGTGATTTTTCAGGGAGTCTCTGTGAACACTACAAGGAATAATAGGTGAATGTAACAACGTAGGAGTATCAAATAACCGGGAAATTATTATCATTAACATAGTAGATACAAGTCAGCACACAAAATCTACTGTTAGGTTCTTTGTCAGGATCACATCATAGGTAAGTTTCAGGACAAGAGTAGAAGGAATGTGAAATAATGGTGGTGTGAACTTTGGGGAAAACTCCTCTGAAGCATAAGGGGCAGTCTGTTAACTAGCATAAAAGTACTTGTAGGAAACTTTGGTTGACAAGGAATGGGAGCTGCCATTACTGGCACTGAGCTGATGCAGAAGAAAAGATGCTCTGTGGGGGATCCAGAACCATGAAGGTCCTTAAAATTGCAGTAGTTGGGTTTGCTGTGGTAGAAATGGGGTGGTTGATGGGATGAAGACAGGTAGGAATAAGCTTGAATTAAGAGCCAGAACCAAGTAGCAAGTTTTGCCTGTTTTTAAAATGCAGCTGAGGACAAATGGTATTGATTCAGATCAAAAAGCAGGAACTAGGAGAGACACGACTGTGTTGCAGCTCGGGCCATGTGAGCAGCTGTGGGAATGTATTCAAGCTGAACCTCTAAATCTCATCCATTCATTATTAGGTTAGGATTCACACAACACAATTCCAAGTAGCTTGGAATTAAAATGGAAATTACCTTTAATTCTTCAGACTCTGGTGTTTTTTTCTGTTCTGCTTCCTTAACTTCTAAATAGGTAGCTAAAATCACAAGCATTATACTATTGCTTTGGCTCAAGAGGGCAAAGTCTGAAAATTACTGGTTTTGCTAGTTCAGCTACTAGAGAGCTGCCTACACCACAAATAGTCAGACACAGAATAAGAAATATCTCAGAGACTTTTCTTACAGACATTGAGTACCTAAATTATCTAATGTTTCAAAATGTTTCAAGTGCCTTTAGTGGGCTGAAAGGACAAAACATTCTTAGGAAAAGTTTGAATATTGGTCCTATACTCATATGCTTGATTTTCTTCTCTTTTTTTTTTTTCTAATCTTATTTAAAAACCTCGAAGATGTTACTTTCAAAGGAAAGTCAAAAATTCACCTCTTATCCTGAAATGCTGCACTGTATTTATGATATGCTGATTGGATTCCCCATGCTCCAAGCATTTATATTTCTACTGTATAAATACTAGTAGAAAACAACAAA
>VYXD01012574.1:970794-985750 GCA_013397195.1 Hylia prasina
CCTCAATCTTGAAAATCACATTTGTGCTTAACTTTAGGCATTTGCCTAATCCTGATGACTTGATTTGGATTACTTAGTTGCTTATCATTCACCAGGAGCTTAAAGCACTTTGTGAGATGAAGACACATTACTGGATGCATCACTAGGACTTCTTGCACTTCGTCGTGAAGACCAAATGTTGCAGAATAAGACAATGGTTTCAGTAGCCTTGTGGACTACAGCTACACTGAATTAAAATGAGTGAAAGTTTTACCCAATGAAAAGGGGTAATCAATGAAAAGGGGTAATGTAATCAGTTCACTAGTCCTAATGTTTAATTTTCTATTCAAATCAATGTGGTAAAGACAATTGTGAATGTGAATGAGACACAGTTTTTGGGGGGTTTTGCTTCTGAGAATGCCTAATTGCACATATGTTAAACCAATGCTGTGGGGAGGTCACTGGAGGGACAAATATCCAGGACAGAAGACAGGATGCTTTAATACTGTCATTTAACTTGATTACTAGGTACGCTCCCGACAGGATGAAGTCCTCTCTCTAGGGTGAACAGTGAATCAAGGAGTGGCATAAGTTAGCATTTCAACTCCTTCATCACGGTTTTAGTCTGTCATTTGGTCTATGGGATGTAGGACATGTGTAGCAAGCAGAGAAGCCACTACAGGTTGTGTTTGTCTGCTGGGAAAAAAATGAGTGGGAAGGTGCTATATTTAGCAAGAATGAAATGGAATTCTCTGTGTCATCTGTACTCCAGGGATTGGAAGCCTGCTCATGAGACCATAAAAGCCAAAGGGTCTGGAAGAGGGATTACTTCATTAGCTCCCCACTCCTTTCAGGGTCAGCTAAGGGAAGGGATCCATGCAACTGGTGCTAATCCAATGCTGGGAATTGCAGAGCCCTTCTGTGAGGGACTCCGGTGCCACAGGAGGCTTCTCTCACAGAGATGATAGGGGCCTTTGAGCTAAGTACCTCAGTCTAGGTTGGGGGGGAAGAAAAGAAAAGGGTTCTTTTTTTTAAATTTGAGTATTTTTCAGCTTTAATGAGCTTTTCTGTCAGGTCTTATTTAAGCTTAACAATATGACCTGTAATAACTTAACACTGCCTAATAGGATGGCATATTGAGTGTGGATTGCTTATCACTACATAATCACACGTTGCTCTGATAGTAAAGAGTCATATTGTTAGCACAGTGCTTGGAGGGAGGAAAGGAAGACAAAGTACATAGTATTTGGGTGCATTTTTATAGCAAAGCTCTGTCTATACACATTGACAAGTAGAATAAATTTCTCAATAACCTCACAGGCGGCGCTGGTAACAAAGCCGCAGATTCCTGAACTCCAAGAATATAGGAAGCATAAATATTTCTAGTTGTTTGGAGAGTTTGCTATTTATGAACTTGGTTAAATGATGCCAATGTTTCAGGTTTTTCTGACAGTCTTTTTGTGAAAGGTGCACCTGTGAAGAGTGTCTCTCTAATACAGCATCCTGCTGTTAGGGCACTGGTGAGGCCCTGGCAAACTGGACACAAATTTCATTTTACTCTCATATCAAGAGCCCCCTGGAGAGATATGTCTTAGGATATTAGTGTCTTCAGCAGCACAGCCATTAAAACAAGCACATAGGGAATCACCCATCTGCACAGGCTTAAGGATAAGAACATTGCTGCAGAAGCTGATCTCCAGACTGATGTTGCTATTTAATGTGGCTTCTAGCAAACTGTGAATAAAACTCCTGGCTTGCAGATGACAAGTTACCATGCTAGACTTGCAAGTTCTTTCAGGAAACCAAAGCAGACACACAGCTGCAATCAGGCTACATTAAGCCAGGCCTGCAGTCCCAATGGAGTGCGATGACAGCAGGATTCTACCAACAATGTCAGTGGGCACAGACATCTTTTGTCCTTATCACGTATTCCTTATTCACATTTCTTCCATTTCTTTATGAATCATAAATACTGGTGATTAAGGGCAATGCTCACTTTTTTTTTTAGGAAGGTCTGGCACATAAACATACAGTGCTGCTTCATTATGCAACAGGATATGGCTCCCAGAGCGAGCGACTTGCAGACCCAGTCGGATCAAACTTCTCCTTGCAGGGCTCTTGGGATGGACAGCACCAGGGTGTCTGTGTCCCACTGACAGTTTGAGGATTAGTGCTCCTGCAGCTGGTGCAGGGGAGCTGTACCAGCAATATAGCTGTGCCTTGAGGAATGGGAAGCAGTCTGGATTTGTGCTGCCTACACAAATAAACCCAAGACTCCTTGTCTTTACTAGGGAATAAGTCTTTGCCAAAATTGAGTAATCATAATAAATCAGTGAAAAGACCCAACTCCCTTAAAATAGGTAATGATCAATTAAAGCCTTTTTTTAGCATGAGGAATGCTTTTTAAGGAGAACCTCAGAGATAATTTGTAGCTGATGGTCATTGCCTGTCATACAAAGCTGACATTTTCAAATGTGACTAGTACTTTTAACATCAACTGTTGTTTGCTCAACTTGAGAGCTTCTACTTTTTGGAAATTTCTAAAATTAGCTACTGAATACCAAGCTTCCTATCATTCAAACCAGGTACTGGAAGGAAGGACTCCTGAAATCAGAATCTTTTTAGTCATCTTGACTTTGGAAAATGGAACACTGCTTAAAACAGTTATGAGCATATCAAGAAGAAATTATTTTGATTATGTAAGGAATAATTGGCAGCTGAAAGTAGAAATTCAACCTTCTGTCAATAAATTGATATCAAGAGCAAGTCTCTGTTTAGGTAGTATTTTTTCTCTGGTACTCTGGCACAGTTATCTCTAAAGTAATTGCAAATTGGAGCAATTTAGTTGGTGTCCTCACAGCAAAACACAGAAGCAGGATTTTCCTTTCTTAACTCTTACTTTAGGACAATGTCTTCTCTCTCATTACCCTTTTAAAACTGTGGACAGCTGAAGCAGTGGTCACCAAAGAAGAGCAAAGGAACTGCCAGTAGCTTCTGTGTGTGCAGCTATTTTCACGTATGTGATGTTTTTTGGATGGGCAGCCTGCACTCAGTGCAAGTGTGAACAGTTACCTTTGCATGGCTTGATGCATAACATCTGGAGTGCCACACATGCCCATGTGAACCCCTGAGTTTTGTGAGGGGTCAGATACTGCTGTCCTTCATACCACGATGAGCTAAGCCTCTCTCTCTGAGCAAAGGAAGGCTGTGCTTTTAGTGAGGAGTGGAGGAAATCTTCCTTCATTAGCAAACTCTAGACCAGGACTCGCCAGCTGCTTAGGATGATGGAGAGTCACAACTGAACTCCTGCACAGAGATAGATTCAGACTGAGGGAAGCATTTGTGGAAACACCCCAGTGAAAAGGAAAGAGGCACTTTGTGTGTTTACCCCAGAGTGCCCTGAAATACAGATTTGAACTGGAGAGGAAACTTGATACTGAGATTCTCCCTGAACTTTCCTGTGTATCAATATGAAAATATCTGCTGCTATAAAGCTGTAAAAATGACTCCTGCATGCTTGCTCTGATGCAGCTTGCATTTCAGGGTGTGCTGCTCTATTCTTTGTGATGGTAGTCTGTTCTATTCTTTGCCCAGGTTTTCCTATGCAATCTGAATACTCCTATGAGGGTGATTCCAATTTTGGGCCATATTCAGCAGCCAGCACAGTGCTGAAAATTATCACTGCAATGCAAACACCTGGCAAAGTGAGCTGAAGTGCACCTCTAGTGTTGTGAAAACTCATTTTCAGGATATCGACGATCCTTGCAATCAAGGAATATTTTTGTCAATGGGGCCTTATTATATTGCTCTCTATGATGCAGTTGGGGAATTGGGATAGGGGGACTTCATATAAGTTTTGATTGGACATCTGAATGAGAAAATAATTTCCTATTACAAACTATATGTGCAATTCAGTAGAAGAAAATGATGCAGGAAACTTTGGGGTTTTCCACACTTTTTTTTGCTTGCCCTCAGAGGCATCTCCTGTTTACATTTCCGATACCATAGACATTTGTACAATTTCATTTTGCTCTCTCAAATGTTTGAGAGAATTAAGCTTTAAGCTGAAGGTTAACAGAAGGAGATATTTTTCTATCCGCTCTTTTAACATAGGGTGTAAGAAAATTTACTAGGATTTAAATTCAGGTAATGTAAGCAGTAGTATTTACAAAGACTCTGAAGAAGTTGTCTCCAAGTGATTTTTCAGTGTATTCTAGTACTAGGCTTGTACAATGAGATGCAACAGAGGGATGTTTCAATAACAAAATAATTCTCCTTTGTTCTTCTGGAGAGGCTTCCCTCTTGAAGAGAGGAGACTCAGAGTACCACAGGAATGTGACTGTGTAAGTGCAGATGTGTGCACTTTACATAGGTATGTTCCTTCTCATGCCATCAGTCCCGCTACTGATATTGCTGTTGTTTCTAGACAAATATCAGTCATGCGTTTAATCTTGCTCATCTCCAGAATATGTTTTGCATATTCCCATACTAGCTTTCATATGTCCAGTAAGAGGAGAGGGGATTTAGAAATTGCCTTCATTTTACACTCTGTGAAAAATGAAAAAAGTCATACGCCTATAAAAGACTGTGTGAGAAGCAGAAAGAAAATAACAGCATATTTCCTTATCATTGAAAAGTTATTTTTACTCTCCATCCAGGAGAGAATGAGACAGAGTCCAGAAACAAATCCTTACTGTCAGGGCACTCCTCTTGACTTCATCCCCTGGGAAGTTGTAATGGTTTATTATTACAATAGTACCTAAAACACCTGGGGTATTTTTCCTAGTCAGTTCCACACTAACCTTTCTCCCATAGTAGTGTCCTTGAAGGCTCAGATTTGACCAGCCTCAGAAGAATGTAGTTGTCCGATAAACGCTTTGTATGTTCCTAACGAGTTTTTAGGGTTTAAATGCCGACTTTATCTTCTTAATCTAAGAGATTTTTCTTAATGTTATATGGGCTATTTTGTAAAGAATGTGGTGGTCATTGCAAGCTTTACTGAATAATGAAATAAGAGGCCAATGCAGCTGTGTGAGATAGGGAATAGAAGAGGTGAACCAATTATTCTCTTACCAGCCACAAAAAGTCTGTTTATATATGAGTTATGTAACCCAAGCTGACACTTCACCAGGCAATACTTCAGCTGGAAATTATGAACACCTTTCCCACCTCACCACACATGCTATTTATCAAGTCCAGGAATACAAAAATACAACTTTGAGGATAGGTATAAAGAGTTTTTAAGAGCCAGGTTGAGAATCTGTGTGCATATTAACTCAAAGGTAGTTTACAGATGCCTCTGTCTGGCCTGAAAAAATGTGAGGGTGATGTGTCAGGATAAAAATGAAGAATAAAAATGGCAGGATAAAAATGAAGACTAAAAATGGCAATTTCAGGTAGAGATTTTAGGTAGGGGTGCCAGTTAACTTACTTACATAGTCATTGTGTTGTGAGCCAGTGAATGTCTTGGTAGCTGCATAAATCAAATGCTTCATTCAGGAGAATTTCCTCTGGACATGTTCTATAAGCTTGTGCATTTTAGCCATTTGGGGTCAGCCATCCTGGCTCTGTCCCCTTCAACCTCCTGTGCACCCCCAGCCCCCTCACTGCTGGGCAGGGGGAGGAATAGAGAAGGCTTTGGCTCTCACTGCTTAGCAGAAGCAAAACCAACTCTGCATTATTAACTCTGCTTCATGCACAGTCCAAATCATGGCCCCTTAACTAGCTACTGTGAAGAGAACAGCTCTATTCCAGCCCAAACCAGCACAGTACCACAAAGCAGAGAAGGGAGACGCTCTTCAGCTACTGCTCCTTCTCTCCTGTCACATCTCCACCTTTGGAGGCACAAAGTATGTTCTAAAATTAAAGGAATGATAAACAAATATGCTGTTGAGGTGCAAATGGCAACATTACTTTAATATTACATTCAGGCTTCATCTTTATTAGCATTGGATATTAATGATAAGTGTGAAGTAATTATGTATATAATTATAATAATTTTTATTGTTAGCATCTTTTGACAGGTAGAAGTGTGTTCTCCTGAGGAGCCAATCCACTGAAATGGCCAAAGTAACTGTAGTTTTCCCATCTAAGTCCATCAGAACTCACTTGCTTCCGAATACTATTTTCTTCATTCACACTGTAAAAAGAGGTTGTGTTTATACCTTTGACTTTATTTTTAAAACACTTTGATGAGTTTTGGTATTTCTCCTTGCTTATGACAGCAGTAGTCTGGAAAACCTGTGTCTGGTGCTGTGTGGTGTCACTTCTGGAGCAGGCTGTAAGTACAGGTGGAAAGGATATATTTTTTTTCCTTTAGATGAGAAGCCTGTAAAGATTAACAGAACAGTAAATAAATCTGTTCTGTGGACAGATTACAGTCTAATTAGAGACTTGTGAAGTTCTGTCTCTAATTTACGACCTTTGAATTTTCAGGGAGTTTGGGTTTTGAGCAAATGTGAAGTTCATTGTGAAACCTGGTTCTGGCCACCAGACTGCCAATAGCTTCCACACAACATCAGCAGCTGACCTAGATCAACTGAAAATTTCTATCAAGTAGCACTTGGTTTTAGGTTCAGGAAAAGTTCACATATCTGTTCATTGCGGCATGGTTCTGGATTATAATTGCAGATTTGCAGCATTTTAATTTTATTGTCTTTAAATATTGTTGTATTTAGGCTACCTTGTATGTGTTTCTGCATTCCTGCATTCAATTTAAAAAAAGATCAAACAACCATTCTAGATTTACAACGGAGATTAGGGTAATATTTACCTTCTACAGAAGCCTCTGTCTCCTGATGTCAACCTGTGAAATAGGCTAAGGTTTTCTTTCCATTTTGCTTATGTTTTCTGATCTTCACATCCCAACCAAAATAGCTAAGCTGTCGGAAATCTTTAGTTCAGGCATAAACAAAAACATACAGAATTTATATGATTTATTTTGCATCAAGGGATAAGTTTATTATAGGGTTGCAAATAAATCCTCTACTTACTGACATCTGGACTTACGTTTTGGTGCTGAGGCTCTCGTGGGACTGGAGCAGGGGGGGAAGTCAAAGCCTCTGGGCTCCACAGAAAGGACCACACCCCACTTATATCCAAACACCTTCTCTGCACGGGAAATTAAATCTTCATTGACAAAAACTGTTGAGAAAATAAAATATTGATCTTGCTTGTGAGACTTTTATGTTAGTCAATTAAATTAGTACAATACCTTTCCTACTAGTAAAATAAGAGTGCCATTACTATATGGAAATATAATGTTCCATAATATTTTTATTGTGAGACAGGGGATACCTCTTACAGCACTCAGAAGTACAGTTTATACATGACTATAAAGTTAGTTGTGATCCATAAACAGCAGATATAGATCTCAGATATAGCTTTGGAAATCAGTTTAAAGGAAAGTGCCTTATTCTTTTTGCAATATCATACAAAAGTAGCATCATTTAAAAAAAATCATAATCTCTTCTAATTTTTTTGTACTGTAAGACAATGAGACATAATTCTAATATTTAAATTGGAATATGAGTCTGACAATATTTTTGCTACTGCATTTTCTAAAATTAAAAACCCTTTCAAAACTAATAATGATCCAGAATCCATGTCTACTGCAGCTAGACACATGAATGTATAAATGTGGGCATACAGTAATGGCTAGTGAAATATAAGGGACCTAATACAATGAGATTGGTGTGGGAGAACTGTGTTGGGATGTGACTATTTCTTTACCAGATGATGAGATATGAATATGACTTGGCTGGTGGAAATGGCAGATGTGGCCTCCTTTTATTACCGAGCTAGTTCTTTCTTTGTCCAAAATCTGTACTTTCTTGGAAGTACCTGTATTGCTTGGTGCTCATGTGAATGTGTAAATGAGATCAAGGCACCCAGCTGTGGACATTTACTTATGGGTATGTATCCCACACACTTTTCTTTTCAAAAGCCTTTACTGAGCAAATCTGTTGCATAATATAGACAGGAAGCTACTCCATCTTGTAAAAGTTGCTTGTAATAGGGAACATACTTCCAAATTAATATATATTTTTCATTTCATCATATTTGGTAACATATTGTTTGAAATGTGGAATCCTGGCACATTTTCTCACTGCAGTTTCTCCCTGTCCATGTGTGTCCCCCTACAACTGTCCCAAACGTACCTTAGTAGGGAAAACAGAGCATATTAGTCTACTGGGATACAAGTAGCAGCTGTGATTATGATCAGAGAGTTCATAATATCATTTAATAAAACAACTGTTCAGTTGCTCCACTAATGCATTGGAGAGTACATACTATACAGCTATTTTCCATATAACTGATTGGCCAGTGTTCACTCTCAGCCTTTCTGCTCTTTCAAAACATCATTAATAGTGCTTTCCTCTGAGGCTGGCCTTTTTATCAGAACGCTGTCATTGTATCCCTTCCTTTTGGACCAGCTTGTCTGTAGTTCCAAACTTTGACTTTGACCATGCTGTTACCAGGGACAAACGCTGTGCCTCCAAGCAGCATTAGAGATTCTTTCCTACAGAACTATCATCCTTAACACAGCTTAAGGGACAGGGAGAGCATCAGGATTGATGTATTTTTTCAGTGATAGGAGCGTGTGTGTACCTGATATTTAAGCTACCAATGTGGAAGCACTCCCCGAGTTAGTTTTAAAGACAGGTTTTGTGACTGCAGAGTGAAATCACCAAACTCTGGTTTCAACAAGTGTAAACTGTGTTGCAGAAGCATTTTTTTAAAAAAATTGATTATGCCCTTGATCTTTCACAGTGTATAAATCTCTTTAAAAAAACCCATTTAATTCTTCCTACTTTTTTGTTATTTGCAAGAATAAACTATTTATATGGGGGCAAAGGTTTTATTATGAAAATTGGTGCAATTTGATAATACATTAGAGAAGGAGTAAACATTTGTAATGATAGCAGTTAAAGCACTCAGTGCATAGCAGACTAAGATTCAGCAAGTGAAAGACTTCTCTCTCTAGTAATGGCATGTATAAACAGCCCACAAACAAAACCTAGTCCATGTTATGGTCTGATGGGTAAAGCTATTGTGTGCAAAGTGAGTTTATTTAGCCTGTGGTTATCCTCCTCTCCACCAATCTGTGAGATGTGGACTATTTTCCTTGAGGGGCTAATCTCAGCCCACCTCTCTGAGACTGTCATATTCCATAAATCTTTAAATAAATAATAAATAGAAGTGATTTTTTTTTTAATGGATTGCTTTCGATGTTTTAATGAACAGGTGCTGATAATTTTTACAACTTTGAAGTCACCCAATACTATCTTTTACCAGCTTTGGACACAAGACCTACCTGATAATACACCTGATGGTAGCAAAACAATTGCCCAAATGCATGCAGATACATATAAAAGGCTATTAAATCAATGATCAGTAATTTTGAAAGAGTTGATTTCTATCAAGAAAAGCTACAGAAGGAGCAAAATATAGCAAATCTCATATATATCTTACATCATTCTTCACATCATCTGTGAACTTGACCCATGAGCATTATCTCAGACATTTAAGTTACTGTATTATGAAAGTATTTTTCCACAGTTGAAACACTAAATAATGCATAAAAGACTTATTTCCAAATACCGCAGTGTGGTTGCATCAAGGATGGATGCAGAAGTATTTATAGCTTGCATGCTACTGAATTTTTTCTTAAAATAAGAGCTCAAAGCAAAAGATATCCATTTACAAATTTTTTTGGTTCATGCTAGTTCAGTAACTGGCACAGTATACAAGCAGCCAGACTTCTACCAGTTGTACTATCTTACTGGCTTTGCATGGTCAGAAGTAGTTTGTGTTCTTTGCTTTGAATTCTTCCTTTTATTTAATACTGTGGCAATTTCATCTCTTTCATTTGTAAAGCTCGAGCTGTTTGGCTTTCTTGCCTTGTGACTCGTATGTGTTTTAGTGACATCTTTCATTTCTTACTTGCAGCCTAGAAGTGAAAGCTGCAGTATGATCTAGTTTGGTTAACTTAAAGATGACAATAATCTCCTAAGTGTAAGAGGAGGAGAAGAATTTAATTTTTTTTTTTCTATTTCCCAGTGAAAAGCAAGTAATTCTTCCCTTTCTTTTGAGTTATGACTCACTTCTCCAGATTTTGTTTTGATCTGAGTAATTAGTGTTTTTTTGTCTTTTATTCTTTATTTTTAGCAGCTACAGTCTATCTCCCACTTAGTTGCTGACATAAAAATATTAGCAAAAAGATGTTGCTCAAAGGGTAGGGAAAATCCATTCATAAAAATCTCAGTGAGGATTAAGTGGGATTCATCCAGGAAAGATCAAGGGTTGAAAAAGATTGTTATTAAACATGTTTATAGAGTATTTTGAAAATGCAGCATATTCCCTGTTCCAGTAAGCTCACAGCTCAGTTGGGGGGAAGAGAGATGAGCTGAGTGTTGAGGAGAAAAAGGAAAGAAGGTTCCTCAAAGGAAGGAGTTGAGGGAGGAGTGAGAAGTTATTTGGAGTATAGGAAATGTGAGATGGTGCCACACACAGAAGGGGACACAATGTCAGGAATGAGAGGAGGCGACTAAAGAGCTGAGGGAGCCTTTAACAGACCTCATCACAGTGTTGTCCCGTTTCTTTGCAAGTGAGACAAGGCGTGGAGGAGGCTCGAGACGCGATTCTAGCTCTCTGTCTCCTTAGGGGCTGTGAAATCTTATGAAAACCTGTTTCCTTTGGAGTTGCCTTGTGTAAAAATCCCAAATAAAGTTAATATGAAGTAGGATATTAGAAGAAAAGATTGAACACCTCTGTTTTCGTGAAAAGGACACATACTTCATGTCTAGACCTAATAGTAGGGACGCCTCATAGGCACTACCTGCTGGGGTGAAAAAGAGGATTTTGTGAATTTGTGCATAGACATAGATGATTCTCTGCTCAGTCCTTGAGACTATCAAATCCAAAACTGAGTCAACCCAGTGCAATAGTCCTTGCATGGGGTTAGGATACAGGAAACTAACAGGGAGGAAAACCCATCTCTGCAGAGAGACTAGTAAGGTCTCACTGGGCTTCCATTTCTGCTGTTTGCAGGACTGTTGTGCTCAGAACATGAGGACCAGGGTGTTTCACAGAAGTCAACTGCTGGATATGAAGGCAGTTAGGAGGACAAACCCCAGAGCATCTTCATGTGGAGTTTCAAGATCTCAACAGCCAGGAGTCAAAATTCAGGGAATTATTTTTCTTTGTTTGCATGTGATCGTCATCTCTTCTCTGGTCCTTCAGATTCCCTTTGATGGGCACTGAGGCTCCCCAGCCCTCTATGCATTGGCAGGTTGGTCCAGGCCCTATAACAGGGCTGGAAACCCCTTTTTATCTGATTAGAAGTTGGGGTCAGAGTGGCAGAACAGCTGCCTTGCTCAAACCACCCCGTCCATTTTTTGGCTGCAAGAATACATCCATACCTATAGAGAAGCTGAAAACAGAATCCCCTAGCACAGAGTATCTAGAGTTCATATGTAAATTTCTGGAATAATTACCTTATATTTTTTAAGGACTGCAAGAAAATAGGATTTTTTTTATTATTATTTGCATGTGACCATTATGTCCAAAAACACAAGTGTTCTGGATAATGAGTCAATATCTAATTAAAGACACCACCAAACTACACTTATTTCTCAGACTTAGTATCTTCCCACTGGGAATATTCACTAATCTCTCACTGATTAATTACTGTAAAGACTTATGCTTCTGGATAATTATAAGATGTGTGATAATGGATCAGACCTTTAATCCATTAAATCTGGTATCTTGCTTCTGACTCTGACCAATAGCTAATGCATCTCAGAAAGGTGAATAACTCCATGCTGCAAAAACTCCATTGTGGAATGTGGAAGAAGGAGCCCTTCCTCACCTCACTGGGTAATTGCTTTGAAGTATGAGATATAATTACCATTATCTTAGTCCATGTAACTATGTGTCATAAAATGATGAGTACTTAGTGTGTGGCAGACTGAAAATAGAAGGATCTGAAATAACCTCTATTGGGTAATAAAAGTGGGGTATGTCTAAGGGAATGTGGTTAGCTGTACCAAAACTTAGGAATCCTTTGCTCAGAATCAAATCTCAAGATTCCATCTAACATCTACTTTTGAATGTCAGAGGGAAATATACGTCTGAAAAAGCCACATCATGTTTTAAAAGTTTAAGATACTGCAAAGTGATTTTCCATATTGTTACCTAATGTGAGTGGAGATTTGTTGTGGTGAATTTCTCAAGGAAGCCTCACAGGGAGTGTGTGCTGCTGGCTGCTGGCTTGAGAGGCAGAAGGATATAAGAGTCCGTGGGACTGCAGGAAGGGGCTGGTGGCTTTGCATGGCAACTCAGCAAGTGCCAACTGCAAGGGGCTTGTCTTTGTTATTGACCTCAGAGGATGTTTTTGAAAAGAGCCCTTTTGATATGAAAGTGCCTTCACAGAGCTGTCATTCAGTAAGGTTTTGGTCTGTTAAATGGTTAAGCACACTTTTTTCACAACTGGAGCCTCAGCCTATGGCACCTGTTTCCACATTATTGCAGTATCCTCCATGGCTTAATGCTGCTTTATGGAAAGAAATAGGAGGGTGTATTAAAGGAGTTTCTCTAAAGAAAAAGAATGCTGTTTGGGGTACTGCAAGACTCAAGGAAAAAAAGAGGAAAAAAAGTCTCTGGATACAGAGAAGTTAACTTATTTTTGTTTAATACCCTAACTGATAATGTGTAGACGTGGGGTCTTATTCTGACAGGAGTATCAGCTCTGCCCTCATGGATTTCGTATCTATGAGAAACAAATGCATAACAAGTGATGGCCAATCTCTGCCCATGACTAGCACTCCTGCAAGGGAACTGTATGTTGGATCCTGATGTTGCATCCCAGTCCTTTGATTTCAACCAAAGTTTCTTCTTTTTTTGTGGAAAGAACTGATTTGGACCAATGGTTATCTTCCAAACAAGATTTTGCATACAGATCTGGATTCAGATTTCACATAGGTTTCACGTGATGGTAACTCACCTGAATTAAGTGCCCTTACTCCTGGTTTACACAGACATAAATGAGGGCAGAATCAGACCTTACATGTTAACATATATGGGTGACTCCAACCAACAGGTATACAGTAGGCACCATTAAAATCTTGACATTTACTGCTCATAGTANGAAGCCTGCTTTGGTGGGATATTTCCTTAAAATATTCTCTGTCTAGAGAACTCATGTTTTCAGAGTGTGTGCCATGTAAAGGGAACTTGAGTTTGCTTTAAGATGCCAGTAAACATCCCTGCTGGATTCATGTACTTTCTTCTTGGTTACATCCCTCGTGGGGAATGGAGTAGCTGTGAGAATTGGTCCACTGATTCTCCACCACTCAGGGCTTCCACTGGATGGAGAATTTAGCAGGGAGAAGGTGACACTGGTTTTCCAGTGCCTTTGTTAGCACAGCCTCGTTCACGATATTTTCATAGATGCACACAGCAGCAATTTTTCCACCCTTGAAATGGCAGAAATTAAGAAGAGTATTGGATGAGATTTTAAGCAAAATTGGCATTTCTGTAATGATACCAGACCAGATTTGACAAAATACTTAGGTTCCTAGAAACAATTATTTTGTAGATCTGTCTGATTCACACAAACTTTGATCCTTTGGTCTCAGTCTATGATTGTGTAAATCCTACCAAATAATTAGTTGCATCTTTAGATGCCCAAAACCTTCTATAAATGTGATCTGTGAGTTAGTTTATGAACAAATTTAGGTCTCCCCTTCTACCTTTATTCTTCTCGACTCCCAAACTAAAATGAGCTGATTTAGGACTGGGAGTCAAGTTAGAACAATAAGAAATGTGTATAAAGTTTTGAGGAATTCAAAACTGTAGAATCACCCGTACCGACTTGTCCCATCCAAAAAGATATCCACTGTAGTTATGACAAGGAAGGAAAGACAGAGTGACAGTGAAAAAATGGAGGAAAATTATAATTATTGCCCTGGCTTAAGTGCAGGGTCTATTTTTGGAGAAGGGTTAATAGTGCACTGCCAGTAGACTGGTTCCTCTCCATGCACAACAACTGTTGGGGATGTCCTCTCAAACCTGGCTATTGCCTGGCTAGCTGGCATGTGATATAAAGCAGGAAATACATGTGTGCCAGGCATATATAACTGTATGTGTGCCACTCCTGGTCCATCTGCAGAGCAATACTGCACCTGCCAGTTGCTTTAGCTGGCTGGGGGGAGGAGGAAAGGAACAGAGGGTATGTAATATGAGACAGGGAAAGCCCGCTGTCTTCTCATTTTTCTTTCATTGATCTGCTCTTGCTTCCTTCCTTTTTACTACAGAGTTGAACAAACACCACTGTTTGTTTTCCAAAAAAAGGTGTCTCTTTGGCACTGGGTATTTTTGGGGTACAGCTCATGCAGTAAAAACAGGTTCACTTTGGGTTTTTGTGAACAAAGCTGTCAGTATATACAGGTTTGTACACCTCCGGGTATCATATATCTTGACTTCAAACCCCATTTTTACATGCAGGGGATTATATTAATTATTTGGACCCTTTTCCACAAAAAAATCTAAATTGCCTATAAAGCAATACATTTCCTTACAGCTCATCAATCATTTTTCTTCTGCAAAAATTTCCAGCACCCATTAAGAGCCTTAAATCATAAAACCTAACTGCTCCTGAATAAATAAAATTTGGAATCTTGATATGGATGACCTACTATTTCATTCTGTAAGTGACAGAGGACTGAGTTTGGAAATGGAATAAACCAATGTCAGTTGACATAAAGGATGCTCCATCCTAGGGATAGATAGCAAAATCTTCATCCAAATTGCCTTCAGAATTTTTGAGTATTCTTGAACTGTAATTTTTTGCTTTCCCAGAACTCATACTGTCTCTCAGTGGGGGGGAAAAAAAAAAAAAGTTTACATATTTTCTTCATCCAAATTAAAAAAAAAAAAAAAGCCTCAGGCCCTCTCCACGGGCTCTAAGAAATTC
>VYXD01012574.1:987385-1032660 GCA_013397195.1 Hylia prasina
TTTTTACATGCAGGGGATTATATTAATTATTTGGACCCTTTTCCACAAAAAAATCTAAATTGCCTATAAAGCAATACATTTCCTTACAGCTCATCAATCATTTTTCTTCTGCAAAAATTTCCAGCACCCATTAAGAGCCTTAAATCATAAAACCTAACTGCTCCTGAATAAATAAAATTTGGAATCTTGATATGGATGACCTACTATTTCATTCTGTAAGTGACAGAGGACTGAGTTTGGAAATGGAATAAACCAATGTCAGTTGACATAAAGGATGCTCCATCCTAGGGATAGATAGCAAAATCTTCATCCAAATTGCCTTCAGAATTTTTGAGTATTCTTGAACTGTAATTTTTTGCTTTCCCAGAACTCATACTGTCTCTCAGTGGGGGGGGAAAAAAAAAAAAGTTTACATATTTTCTTCATCCAAATTAAAAAAAAAAAAAAGCCTCAGGGCCTCTCCACTGGCTCTAAGAAATTCTTATGTTTTTCCATTTCCTTTTTTTCCTCCACTGAGTATCTCATCATCTCCCTGCAAAAAAGATTTGTAAAATCTAGATTTTCGTGGAGTCCAGCAGTGGTATTTTGGAAATAGCAACCAGAGCTAAATTTCTGCATCCTTAAAAAAATTAAGTTTCATTTTTGCTAGTAAAAAGAACGTGTACTTTTGTGTCAGACTGTATCTATTGCACAGAGCTCACAGGCCACCTCTTTCTACTCTGTAGATATTTGACTTTTGTGGTCATGTACAGGAAATTAATGTGATGGGGGAACGTTACATGTAAATACACACACATTTGTGGCATTCCCCTCCTTGTTGTCTCCTCGGAATGGATTTATGGATTCAAACTTTTCTGTCATCACAAACATGGTGTGCATGCACCCCGGGGCCAGACCGCGCTGCACAGCACAGCAGCCATGCATGTGATGTCCAAATTTGTGGTGGTGATGGGGGAATGGTGACAGGTCGGGATCACCACTTTTATTGCCAGGGAGTCAGGTTGTGTTGATTCATGAGACAGCTGTTAGAGGATGATCACATTAATAATGCGAGCTGAGAAAACAATGTGTGGCGATGCTAAAAGCTCAAATGACACAGTGATGGCAGAGCTTTTTGGGTATTACATGATTTTGCAAATGATACATCAGAAGCCTAAATAATATAGATCATTTCTACATATTTTATTATTAGTGTGAAATAAATGTAATTATAACAGGATTTTAAAGTGCCAGGTGGCTTGTATTGTCTCCTTTATCAAGTATTTTACTGCTGCTCCATCTCACACTCATATTAAGTATATTTACTCAACACCTCTGACTTCAAACAGGCAAACTCTTTTATCTGACTTCACAGCATATTCTTCTCACAGTGGTGGATGTCATCATCATTTCCTTTTGACATTGTTTTCACCATGTTTTCTTATTTCCATTACTCTCCTGTGTTTCTGTTCCCTTTGGTGCCTCCTGCACACGCATGTTTTACCTGAGTAGGAGCAAAATAATGTTGTATGTAGCAAAGCAGCAGATATGTCTCCACTGCTGTGACCCAGTCCTTTCTCAGCCTATTTCTTCTGATTTGCCTCTAGCATTCAATATTCAATTCAAATTACAAGTCCTTTGGGGCACAGAGCACATTTTTGCATCAAGTTATTTTGAGAGGTAGTAGATAAAGTGCAAGCATGTCTGTAGACACCAGTATCCAGATCTGTTTTAGAATGAAAAAGTAAGTGCTTAGCAATTAAAACAGTGCTTTCTCAAAATAACAACTAGGAAGTCCAGTTACTGACATTAAGTCGCATATTTTTGATGGGACACCATGAGATGTAAAGCACTCTGTACCAGAAGTAAAGATGGTAGAATATGTCCTGAAATAAATGAAAAATGGAGTCCCAAAATGACAGCAGACTGGTTCAGCCAAAGGTCAACTCATCTGCGAGTTAGAAGGAATTAATTTTCTAAGCACCAGCAAAGCAATGAGGCTTATCAAACAATGCTATTTTCCATCAAGAAAAAACATCATGGCAGCCTGTTTTTTTTATTTTCATATATTTCCATAAAAAAAAGAAGTGAAACAGTTAACAAATACATTTATTTCTAGGATTATGAGGTCCTTTCTATCTTTAAATATAGAGACCCTTTGTATCTTTAAAGGCATTATTTTAAAATACAGTAGAAAGAACTGAAGAGGTTAAATTCTAGTGAAACTTTAACTCCATTGTGGCCACAGGCATCCTGACCTGTGCCATAATGCACTCCCCATACATCTCTCCTTTTACCCCATATTCTTTAGGGACTCTCTGCAGTGAGGTCTGGTTCCATAATCCCATCCAGATACCCTAAACTGATGTTGAGGGTGGTGTAACTCTGAAAAGGCGCCATCTCATGAGATCTGCTGATCATTCATTAGCCACCTTCTTCCCTCTCTTCTTCCCCACGTCCTTTCTCCATCACCACCACCAGTTGCATTTTTGTGCAGTTATTGAGCTTTGTACATTGATACAAGGCATTGGTACTGAGGGGTGTTGGTGTTCAGCTGCCTTCCTTCTGCCCTGTGCTATATAAATATACATCTCTACCCAAACATACACACATTGGATCTGGAGAGTGCTGAAAGCCCAGCACTCTCTTGACCGTGATGACAGTGATGACAGCCCAGTGGTTCTCAGGGATCTGGCTTGTGACAAGTTTCTTTAAATCAGCCAAGATCTTAAGTGCCTGTCATAAGTCATTCATCCTTCAAGTGCTTCCATTTCCTCCATGTGAACTCTTTACAGACTTATCCATCTGCTTTTATATATCAGACTGTGGTGAAAAACCACTGTGAGAACTCGGTCTACAAGAAGATAGAGGGGTTAGGTGTCCTGTCACTAGAGGAGGAATATCACCTGTTCTACATAAAACACAATTTCTCAAAGGTACTCCCTGCTAATCCCATAACCACTGTGCACCTGCCAAATCCCAAAGGCATTTTGACAGAGTAGGGTGGAAATGGAAGATTTGGCTAAGCAGAAGTGTAGCTTTCAGCAACTTGTTGCTCCGTTGCTGCTTTCCAACCTTGCAGATCTTCCTCACTGCGGCAGTGGAACTGGGTCTTTTCTTCAGCTGGGCAAACACAAGCAGCAACTTGTCTTCCCATGCCCATCAACTCTTGCATCCATCCTTTGTTTTCAATGCTGAACCCATAACTCAGTCAAAGAGATCTGGGAAATGGGCATTTCTGAAAGTCTGTGTGCTGCATCAAGCATGTGCCTTTAAGTCAAATCATAAGCAAAGTACTGAGTTTTGATTCAGAGGCAGAGCTGCAAAACCAGTAGTAAAAGTCTATTTTCAGTTGACCAGATACAGGTGTGTTCTTGCTTTGTTAAGTATGAATTGGAAAGTAAAAAATGCTTCATTTTAATCCAAGATAAAATTTCTTATTATTTTGTGCATTTTTGATCCATTAGAACTCTCATTTGCTAAATTTCAAAGCAAAATATTCCAAGCAGACCTGCATAATATTGCTTTTTAAAACAGTGTATTTTAAGAGCTTTTATTTCATCTTCTATTTTTGAGTCTTTCTATAACTGAAACTATTCATTGAATTTAAAATAAATATGTGGGTAGCTGTGGTCAACCTCAAACTGTATATTTGGTTGCTAATCTCTTCCCAGGGGAAAGTGCCCCACCCTAGTTCTAATATCTAATTTCTTCTTTAGCATCTCCTTTTGACAGAAGGGAAGAAATATTAGAATTTTGATTCTATTTATTCCTCCCAGTGCAAAAGCACTCCCCTCGTTTTCCTTTAAGAGATGGGTATTTTTCTCTAACCAATGTGTTCTTAAACTAATGGTTTGGGAATAATCTTCCTAGGTAGTGAGTGGTCTGTCTTGTCCGTGTATTTATTTTTCTACTCACTGGTAACCTCTGGTAGAAATCTGGCTTTGCTCTGCATATTGGGAATGCATAGGAATGTTTCCCCAACTTTCTTTCTCCAGCTTGCTGCTAGCTCTAATGTGCAGGTTTGCATTTTCTTTGCATTTTCTTATTTTCCTTTGTAGACTGCTCTTGTTAGTTTTAATTACAGCAGTGGAGGACAGTATGCTAAAGAGCTCCCCAAGGTGGTGGCACTAATGGTCACATGTCCCCCCTGAGTGACAGCATCCGTTCTGGTTGCAGTACTACAAAGACATGGGGGCATTTCTTGTATGGATTGGTAAATGGAATTTATGTGAGAAGATAAATTAGCAGGCATCTGCATTTCCTATTTGAATAGGCTATGTGTGACTCAGTAAGCCTTTTGTTCAGTGGGCTAAAAAATGGCATGCAACTCCTCATCAGCATTGAAATTTTAAAGCATATTAAATTACTATAGCATATTTTTGAGGAGTGTAAAGAAAAAAAATGTAGTGGAGCTAGCACTGTGCTTTTCAAACCATCAACCCAAACACTGAAACAAAAACCTGAGAAAATATTAACAGAAAAAAAAACCCTGAATGGTTTGTATACAGAAATAAATGAAGACACATGTGAAATACTATTTTCAATAGTTGTTTTATTACAGTGTCAGTGCACACTATGTGTGCATACATACGCTACAGATTCCCGTTGCTGTTTTTGTGACTTGTGTAAGGCATACTGAGATTTACATCACAGGATGTAACTTTTGGAGGTGTTTTTACGCCAACCTCTGCCAAAATTCAGCGCGTGGTTTTTAGTTTGTACCCACTGTTGTATTTGCTAGCATTTTAGTGAAGAGCACTAGGCTATGCATACTGTGCACTGCTAACATACGTTAGCTGTGCCTCGTGGCAGTATTCAATCAGATGAATAAATGCACAGTATGATTGCAATTCAGAATCATACAGAAAAGTTGGTATTGCAACATCTGCATAGACACTTTCATAATGTCACGGAAAAAAGTATGAACGCCCTTCTTGTTTCCTTGGCTCAAATGCAAATAAAACAACCATGATCTAACACTGAAGGCATTTAAAAAAATAATTTTAATGGTTTTTGAAAAATAATTCTAATTATCAACAAAAGAGAACTGAAATTGGAATGTGGTATTTGCATAGTGCATGCTAAGTCTTTGAGTGAGACTTAGTCTTTATTTACTTAGTCTACAAGAAATAGATTACAACATTCACCTCTCTGATGAAGCCATGAACATGCTTATTTGATATTATCAAATACTCCTACTTCTACTACTGTTGTTAATAGCAATTATTATTGCAGAAGAAATAATGGCATATTTATGATGTCAGGTGACATCAAGGGAAGAACTATGTTTCTTCTGAAGGTCTCTAAACAACTAAGTTCTGTGCGTAAGGAGAAAACAAATCATCTATATCAAGATCTATTAAGAATAAAGATCAGAATTTTCCATGTTGTCCAACACTGCAATATTCTTTTTTCCTTACAATGCCAGCCAAAAGTAGGGAGGGAGGAGGGTGAGAGAGAAACAATAGATCAACAGTTCTCTCTATGTTTAAAAATTCACAGCACCTCTGCTACACCAGAATATTATGTGACAATAATGTTAGGCCTCTGATTTATACCAACAGATGCAGGGAAATTCCAAATTAAGGCTGTCATTCTCCCCTCGCTGCAGATCCTCTGCTGGTACAACTTTATGTAGCACCTCTGAGTTTGGTGGAGAGTTGCCAGGTTACATCAGCTGAGGATCTGGCCCACTGCAGTGCAGAGGCCTTAGCTCTGTTTAAATCAGATCCATGGTTACTGGTAACACAGTTGCTCCATACTTAATATATATTTACAACACACAGGTGTAAAACATACACAGGAAGGTCATAAATTCGGAAACTCACTATTAAAAAGCCTCCTGGTTATGAGTGGATTTTTAAAATGTTCCCTTTGTTTCATCTCCAAAAGATGTAGACTGGTATAAAAAATATGCAAACACTTTGCCTTTAAAACACCAAATGCAAGTGAGTTTTAATAACCTATCAGGATCTTAGTCCATCATAACATTTAATCTGCATTACATCTCACTTCCTAATCGCTACTTTCATTCCAATTGTGAGCAGAGAGGGTGGGGGAGAGATGAGAATTTCAGATAAGTGCCAGTAAAACAAGTTTGCTCTACAGCTGGCAAGCGCTGTGCACACGTTAACGCTGCCTTATGGCAGTATTCAATCAAATGATTCTATAAACTAAAAATAATCACCCTAATACTAATACCTATTATTCTTCATTGTTACTGGTCGCTATGGTGCTGCATCTGACTATGAAGAATTCACCGCCATTATTACCCTCAGTGTCTCTCTCTCTCTGAAATGTGATCTAATTGCAGAATCCACACCTGTTCGACAGTTCAATAGAAGCCTGCTTTTGATGGAAGCAGACTTTCAAGAACACACACTCACTCATGCACGGGCACACACACACACACACAGGCACACACACGCACACAAACACGTGCACGCACACACACACACACTCCCCCAATTCACGTAAGACTTCAGCTGGAGGAAAAATAGAGTGTGAGTTGATCAGAAAATAATATTGTGAGGAGTAAAAAGAAAAAAAAAAAAAAGCTTGTGTTTTGTGGTCATTGGAAGATTGCTGATGGGTGCATAAATAAAGCATGCTGGAACATCTGTTCTTTGTTGTGCATTCAGCTTTTTAATGTCTTCAAAGAGCAGCACTGACGCATCACTGACTACCACTCCCCATTCAAGCAACATTTTACCAGAAAATAATAAACCTTCCTGGTGGGGTGCAAGGAGCCAAGGCATTTGGGCAATGCCATTAATTTGGAAATATCTCTTTTTCTGGGATTTTTAAATATCTCTCCCTTTGAACGGTGTTCAAATTTTGGGATCCAGCCTGGAGTCCCTATCAGCCTGAGCAGTAAATCAGCCTGAATATTCCACTGAAGCCTTTTCTTTCTGTAAAAAAAAAAATAAAAGAAAAAAGAGGAGAAAGGAAAGGAGAAGGCTGTTGTCAAGTTCAAGTTTATCTACAATTTCACTGTCCTCTTAATTCTATTAATGTTAAAAATTCTGTCCAGAGGGATGCTTTTTTTCCCTTAAGTTGCAATATTTATTTATACTGGTAAAATTCAGCGGCAGTGAGGACCCCTGACAGTTTAACAATATTGGCTGGTTATTTTGATACACTGTGCTAGGCAAAAAAAGATTAAAACCAGAGCATCCTAGGCTGAGAGAAACCAGCTTGAATTCTAAAATAAAATTTTAGCAGCATGGATTTCTCTTGCCATAGGCTATGAGGCTACTATGAATTTCAGATGCATCTCCAGAGCTGTCAATGAGGTGGAAAGATGGGATTGGCATTACAAAGATTTGTTGCAATGTGATTCAATGTAATTGCAATCAAAGGTATAGCAACATTAAATCGCAGCTGAGAAAGAGCTGTTTATGCATGTACAGTATAGGAACAGCCATTTGCCCTACCATTCTAGGACCATGACAAGATTTTTTTTTTACTGCTTTCTTCTGCTCTGCTCTTTCTTTCTAGGTCACAGCTTAAAGATATTGGAATACCAATTAGGTGCTGGTGGGTCACGTTTATAATAAGCTTGACAACAGTCTTGTGACAAAATGCTTCAGAAAACACGAACACCTTTTAGGACAGTTTGTCAATTAGACATTACAATGTCTCAGTTCTATACTAAGAAATTTTTGGCCTATTGGTTCTTCATTTTATCTTCTGTGACAACTGACCACTGTTGCATACCCCAGCACAGGGAGTAGAGGGTGGTGATTCAGGCATACCACTGTTATCAAGAGATACAATTCTGCTTGCTTTGGTAGCAACATAATCAATCTCCAAGAAGCTTCTCCATCCCTGTTGCTCCCAAGGAAAAACATGTTATTTTTTTGACTGGAAAAACATGAGATATACACCTTCCTCCTCAACATATTATAAAGCTTGTGGCATGACGGTGTTGCTACTAATATCAAAGGGTGTGTTGTTACTGATTTTAACAAGAGCAGGAACAGTATCACCAAATCATTAAAGTTCTTACAGTGCTTTGTGATCCTCAAATGTAATCAAATAAAAACAGAGGCACAGTATTTTCACAAGCATTGAAAAGCTCAGATGAATACATAGGAGGCTCACTGAGGAGAAGGAAAAATCTTTCTGTGGATGACATTCTTGTTCCTGCAGGTCCTTAGTGCTTGATGTTTAAAGCAATGGATTTCACTCTCATAGCACCCCCGACAAAAAAGAAAATAAACATATTCTGATCTTGTGGCTGGGTAACCAACACACATAGCAGTTGGAACATCTTTCAGAAATCAGACTGGAATTCAAAATTTTGCATGCCACCCACCTCTGCTGGCTAGTGCTCCTCCTGCTCCTGGCACAGGCTTGGCCTAGGCTCAGAGATGACTTGACCAGCATACATGTACCTGCTCAGCAGATTGGTAGAGATGAATGTACTCCTTCTCATGAATCTTTGGCTTCTGTGGTTTTGTTCTGCCCTTTAACCCAAGAATTGTTTAAAAGGGGCATAGAAATGGAACAAAAAAGTGGTGCAAGGAAATCTTTTTACTGAAAATGCAAGCAGGACAGGTTGACTCTAATAATGCAGTATTTAAATCTTTTTTGTCCTCTGCTTAGAGATCCTTTTGCAGTGTTTCATTATGCTTACTCACATAGTAATTGCTCATTGACCATTTAATTACACAAGGCTGTCACCTTTACTCGTACTCAGTAGACAGTTTCCAAATAGTTGCTGTTGTACAAGGAGGTGGGGGCCAGTTCACCTGGTAGCAGCAGTCAGTATGAATAGGGGGAGCAAAACCTGGCCTGCAGTAATTGCAATGTAGAGACATAGTGTTTACATAGTAATTACCTTGTTATTTTTATGGGAAAATAAATGATTATTTTTGTCCTCCAGACCAGAGTGCAGGCCACTCAATAATTACTTTTGGGCATAAGTATAATTGTACAAGCACACTTTTTTTCTCTCCGTGTCTCTTCTGCATGCACACAGTTTGATGTATTTACTGCACAGTTACTCTGGTTATTTATCACTGCATCTTATTCAAGTCCTGAATCCAAGGGTTGCTTACTCATATATTGGCCTCAGCTATTATAGGATCATAATGAAGAAAATATTTGAGGGGTGAAGTTTTTTGTTTGTTTGTTGGGGTTTTTTTTACTTGTTTTCCCCCCTTCCAGAAAGCAATCTCAATGTCTACCTAGATTTACTTTTCCTAGCTCATGTCTTCATCACTGTGTGTCTTTATCCCAGGCCTGCTGGGGACAGTGGATCAAACCCCTCTGCCTCTGGGAACATCTGCTAAAATAATATTTTACAACGAACGAGCAGGAACTCAGAAATATACACTGTGTTCTGTTGACAGATGGGCCCAGACACTCTGAAAAGAGTTTATTGACTTATTGCTCATCTTCTTTTCATAGTGACAAGTACCCCATTGATGACATTGCATGACGTATAAGGTGTGAGTAGCATTGCCTGAAAAGACAAGAGCTGGAGAGAGGAGAGAGAAAGAGATAATACCAGCCAATCAACATGCCAATGTGAAACAGGGCCCAGTCTCAACCCTTAACTGACACTGTAGGTGGATTTTTACAACACTTGTGACTGTTACTAATTGGAACCAAACCTAAGAATTCTGCAGTATGACTCAAAAATAGCTTAGACCAGACCAGTTATTCTCCTATACCTCTTGGGCATCTGTTCCTAGACGTTGACATGATTGGTGTAGAAGTAAGTGAAAAAACTGCATCCAAGCTCTGGACGAGAAGGGGCCAAAGCATCAGGTAGTGTGAATATATGTAATGTCAATAAGTTTGTTTCAGTTGCCAACTAGAGAGGATCAGACCCAGAATTGACTCATGAGATTATGATCAGCTTGGATACTATAAATATCTTTAAGGAAAAGGCATGTTATTTGAATAACATTCAGAAAGGATTCAGGTGAGCAGCACCTCTAATAAATGGGGCACATGAACCTCATATTTAGATAACGCATATTGTTTTACTGTTCAATCTACTTTTAATGCTATCTGTGAGTATCTCTTAAATTTGCTTTTATTCCTTGTATACACTGATCATTGAAGAAAAAATCAGAAGATAATACAGCACAATATCACTTAATAATCTAACCCCCATCCCTGAAATGAAATTGTCAGATACCCTATTTGGTACTTGGCTATTTATGTTAATATGTTACCTGAACTGTAAGTAGATTTGTGTGTCTATTGCACTGAAGACATGACAAAGATTTATAAAGCTTCAACACAATGGGTAGAACTCTCTGAGAATATTGACAGTGACTAATGCTGCCTACGTCTCCACAGCAGCACTCTATACCTTACCCATTTTCTACAGAGAACAATCATATTACTACCGATTAGTTCTTTCTATCCATAAATGAAAACCCCTCTTGCTTATTGATTCACTTAGTTCACTCATTTATGATACACTTAAGTAGATATATTCTAGTTAAAAAAGGTTGGGATATTTTCTTCTGGTCAAAGATGGGGTTGGAGAATCGAGTTTGTAATACTGAGACATTTTACATCTCTAATAAAAACTGCATACTCTTTAGTGGCTTATAGGAAGTATTTTAGAGTTTTGATCTCTGAGTCACTCAGCACATGTAGATCTGGCCAGAAGAGAAACAAAAGAAGACATCTTCTTTTAGCCTACTGCATGCTCTCTGCCAAAAATATGTGGCAGATCCTTGGTGTGGATGAACAGATAAGGAGAAGGAAAAGAAGGATGTAGGAACATGAATGCAATGGGAGAAAGAATGGTGCCAGAGAAAATACATGAGGGAAAAATGCATGGTGAGAAATAGAAAAAAATTCAGAAAATACCTTTTTTAGTGGATAGTGGTGTATGTAGGCTTCCTTTAAAGCCTGCAGTGTGCCATCTAAAAATATTAAATATCTCACAGCCTCCATGAGTCACAGGAATTATTTTCCTTACCTAGACATTGTTTACACAATTACAGTTCCTACAGTTTTCTGAGAACTACGGTGGGATTTTCTAATTTGTTATAAAATTCTGGGCCTATTTTCTGAGGGGTAACTGGGAACTTCACTAACTGAATACAAGTAGTGGGGCAGCAGAGTCGTTTAGAGGAGGAATATGGTTTCATTTTACAGACTGCAAAAGGTATCTAGCACTATATAGCTGACAAGCAATTGCCAAAAGCTATCTTCCTGCTCATTCTGGCTCAGTATGGAATTCCTTAGTCTTTATAACAGTCTGGAACCCAGATGAGTACTTGTTAAGAGGTCAAAAAAACAACAAATGATAGTTTTCAATCATCAGGAGGACTCTATAAATAAGGCCCTTCCACAGCTAAAAGATAGCCAGAAGCTATGTTGTGACCTTTCAAATCATTTCCCTTGGGATGTCTGATGGGCCTAACATAGGTCCCAGGGGAATAAACCTCTCCACCAACCTTTGTCTACTTCTACTTAAGAGAGAAGGCTGGACTTAAAACAGTGTCAGAAGTAAAGGTCAGTGCTTTATTTACATGAGCTTGATATGCTGGCATTCTACCCTCTGCTTTCTCTTTCCTTCCCCAGAGGTCTCTGCTTAAGTCATTCCATCACCTGAACTACTTCTTGATGACAATTCTTCATCCACAAGTCAGGGCTAAAGCAATTCTTATCTTTTAAGACATATTTGAGTGTTAATATGCTAAACAATGGCACGCTTTTTGTCCCAGAATCTGTGTGCTTTTCCTCTGCTATATGAGGTTTTCCTAGGTTTCACTAGGTACCACAGAACAAAATATGTATTTGCTGCTAGGAACAGGAACAAAGTCAACATTTGAGAGAAAGAATAGTTGGGCTTTTTATTTTTCAGGGAAGAGTTGCAAACAGTTCTTTCTTTCCAAGTATTGTGACATTTCCAGAAGAAAAGGTCTGTATTACAAGAACATCTATTAGACTTGAAAAACTCATTATTCTTTCTGGAACAGCCTCTATTTTCAACCATATCTGCTTTTTTTTTTTTTTTTCTCTAGTTGGAAGACAAGGAAACTTACTTAACAAAGATGGGGTTTCATCCAATGACTCCTTATATCAGTGGGGATCTGATATCACTGACTTCAATGGGAGCTATGTGTAGCTCCTGAATTGCTATCATTTTCCAACTAGTGAAGACACTTGAGCATCTGGTGCTGTTCTAGCAAGCTTCTTACCCAGCTTTGGTGAGAATTTTGAAGCTGACATAGAAAAAAATTTCCAGGGCTCACAAGCTCTTTGTATCTTCTTTTCTTTTTAGAAACACTCCTGACACGCTTGTGATACTGTTTGAATATGAAAAAAATAGAAGAGAAAGCTAAACTGAGCATTGTAAAACATTCTGGGTGAACGTTTGCTTGAGTTTAAAAATGAACTTGCTTCTCTGTGCTTATACAATTTTTTAGCACTTTGGAAGAACTGAGATATGTGATTGCTCTTGGAATGTGGCATTCAATCCCCCTCCACCAGACTCTACAGGCGATACAGGTCTGGGTTGTGAAAACATAGCTATGCTGAAGGCAATACTGGCACAGGCCTCCCAGGGCTTTTTCTTCCAGAATTTGGGCAGACAGTTTCTCTGTCTCCTGCTGTAATGACTAATTTCTTGTGGGCTGAGGGACACGGGTGACAATCTAACCATGTAGCTGAATGATGCCTTAAGTAAGGTGAGGGTGCCCAGATAAAATGAACCCAACAGATACAAGTCAAATCCTATTCCTCTGTGCTTTCCCTTCGGAAATAGTTCACCTTTTTTTTTTTTTTTTTTTTTTTCTATGAAACAAATGTTTTTAGTTTTCTAGAAATAAATATTTTTACTTTTTACTATTATGGCATTGATGTAGAAGCAGGAAAAAACCCACATGATTTGTGTGGAAACACACACAACCAGAATGTGAACACCCAGTGTCAAATATTCACATTATATACCTGTGCTTTCACTATACATTAAAAACCTCCTCTTATTCTGTGATATGAGAGTCACATTTAGAAAAAAGCAGTCTGCTCACGTATGTGCCATTAGTAGAAAAACTGGCAAATAAATTATCTACTGTGAATTACTCACTAATACAAGTGCCTATGTGATGTGTGCCAGTGTGAATTCATTTACACATGTCAAGGCATATGTATGCATATGAACATAAGTGTATCTCCTTTCTCTTTACCTCTTTTCATATTGGTACAGCAAGCGTAACAACTGCCATGTTACTTCTGAGACAGCGAGTCCCATCTTCTGTGGCAGACCTGGGTATGCTTGCTTTTTTTCCTCCCTTTTTAATCATTCCAGTGAAGAGGCTCTCTCCTTGATATCCACTTCCAAAACTCCCACTCACTGACTTCAGAACAAACCCAGCCTTGCTTGTACATGTGCACGTGTTGAACAAGCCCTCATAAAGTGCCTATCACATCATTATTTTGTTTAAACATTTTTATTTCTCCAAAGAATTTAAAATACACAAACATGTGATTCCATGAGGAAATGATCCAAAAGAGATTATAAATACAGCTATAAATGTCAAAGTTCTCAAAACATTTCACTGGCTCTATCTTCAGAAGAGACTGTTTACAGAGAAAACCCACGTCAGTGTGTTTTATTATCGTTATTGTGTGTTAAATGTTACAAATGCAATCTGTTTGCCTTACACGTAAACCATAGAGTCTCCAAATATCTTTAAGGATCACTTCTAATAGTGGTACTCAGAAGCAGGAGTATAATTTAGTAGGATGTTAAGCAAGCGCTCCACTGGAGGAAAGGTTTTTGGATTTCATACAACTCTCATCAGAGACACCTATCTTTCATGTCCCCAGAAATGAGTATTTTGCAGTGGCTCATCACTCTGGGCTCCATGTTCGTGAGGGATTGGAACCCAGGAAGCTCAAAATGTGAACCTTTCAAAACTTCAGTTCTTGCGGACTTCGAACCAAGCCATTTTGGTTTATTAAGAAGAACCATCAAAGACTCTTTTTTTTCCCCCTACATAATTTTAAGTTTCTTGTTGCATCTGTCTTCAAAATGATGCCTAAGAGACCCTTACTACAAAAAGTTCACACTCCTTTCCTTTTTTGATGGAAGGGGCTATCTCCGAGAATGAATGAGCCTAACTTAAGAATAAAGCAAACAAGCACCAAATCTCTGGTAAAATACAATATGAGTAAATTTGACAGCATACGTTTAAAATCCACAGCATGGAATGAATTCTAATGGAGAGGACTGGAGCAGCACATATCTGAAATTTGTCACAGATAGTTAACTTGTTAGGAAAAATGTTAAGACTGAAAGATCTTTTTCTTTGGTCTACTTGAATGTTGATCACAGCTGTTTGCTGCAATTATGGAAAACAAAGTAATATTTAAATTTCAAAATTTCTTTTTAAAGGCTGCATAGGAATGTTGGACGTAATTTCCCCATAGTCACAGGAACCTCTGGGAGACATTTTGTCTGGCGAGTGGTCACAGAACACCCATTTTGTGTTTCTCAACCTGCAAAGTCTTTCTCTATATTCTCTACACTTATTTAAAGGCAACATCCACAAAATTGTAATGTGTCACAAAGGGAGATCAGGAGAGGACAAGGATATCACCAGTACACTAGCCAGCTGTGAGTGTGTTTCTTAAAAGACATACTTCTGGAAAAAGCTCTCTCTTACTACCAGGAAAGCGAAATTCCTCCCAATTCTGCAACAATCTTACATAGGGAAAAAAAGTCCTTCCTGACTGCAGACCAAATTCAGATTCCAAGTTATGTAAAGAGTAAATTATGTAAATACAGACTTCTATGTCCTTTGTCTTTTTAGTGTTATTGTCCTTCACCTTTCTTTTAACAAGAAGCAGAAAGGATTTGAAGCACATGGTATTTCAAAATGCTTCATTCCAATAGAGTCTGGAATGAGACTGGTGCTACCTGACCCTTGAATTTCATCAATAGCAAAGTTTTGCTCTTAAGCATGCACCCTGAGTATGCCCTAAACTGTCAGGAGCTTGGAGAAGAATAAACAGAATATGAGAACAATCTGACAACAGTCCCCTCTGGATCTGGGGCTCTACAGGAACAGTGCATAAAAGGGAAAAAATCTGACAGCTCAATAGGGCCAAATCATTTGCCCTTTATTTTTAGTGGTGAAATTTATTTATTGGCTATGGCTCACTGGCTCTATAGTCCAGGATTAGAGGTTTATCTTCTGAAAGTGGAATGTTTAATTCTAGTTTTGATTTTACCCCAAAACAAAGTCTCTGTAATTCTGGTTTTATGATTTATTGGCTGCAGTTTTCCTGAGATGAAAGTAGGAGTTCAGCAATCTGTTCTTGGAAATCCAGCATTTTGCAAGGATTCTCTGTCAGCAAACATGTGATAAGCAAAGACATTTTCTTGAGTTTCAGGCCAGTGGCTTATTCACAAGATATTTTCCTCTTTGAAAACAGGTCTTCGCTCTTACTGTGTTGCTCTATTGATCAATCTGTTTCGAGAGAGAGTGAGAGCTCAGAAAAGGAAGTCTCTTTTTTACCACATTAAATCCAGTGAATTTGCCTGAGCCAGACATGATTATGCTGCAAATGGAAAGGGTTTTACCCTAAGTATCTTGTAAGCTTTTCTGGATGCTCCTGCAACACACAGGGAAAGGAATCAGCTAAGCTACCAGAGACTAACAACTTTGCAGAACAACTCCCTGTGGCAGAGGGAATGAACACATTGCCTCCTGACACATCTTTACCCACATCAATGAATATTTTGTGTCTATGCTGGAAAGGGAAGTAGGGAAAATGATTGGATCTTGCCAAGCCTGAAGTGCAGAGTGTATGTGAAATACACAACCTTCAGAGCAATCCCAGTGCTATTGCAGCCTGTGCTGCGTACATAAATAGGCATATTTATTCCCACAGCACTCAAAGAGTAAGTGCTTACCCTTCAGTGGGGCAAAAAGGAGCCTGGAAAGTTTTGTCTTTCTCTGTTTTTCCCATGGAAATGACTTTGTAAAGGATTTTCAAGTCCTTGAGGCCATCCATGAAAAACTGGTCCAAATACAGAATTTTTTCTTTAGAAATGTGGTAATATAGCAATGGTGAAAGGACATGGATCTGTACTCAGCTTCCTCCAGACTTCCACAAAGTGTCTTGCTTGTCCACACAGAATTACAGCCACTAATTAATTTTTCATCCTACTTCTGTTCATTGGCCTTTCTGGAGCTGAGAACTTTCAATAAATCTTTTCTTTGTACTAGTTTAAAGAATTATTTGATAGCTAGCTTATGAGTGAAATTATAGGAGTTGTGGTTGGTGGCATCTAACAAACGCGCATGACATTCTGGTTAAAAACAAACAAACATTCACAATGACATTACAAACTAAAGCTAGCTTCCCACTGTACTGTTTAGTAACTGATGTTTAGTATTAGCAAAAATCTATCTAGCAGTGGAGAAAAATCAGAAGATTTTGATGCTTACAGAAGCCAGAGGCACATTATCAAAACCTACCTAGTCTTCAAAATGGTAATAAAAGTTTATCAAGAATGGGATGCTTTTATGAGACAGACAGTTCTTTTTGCCCTCTGGTCTGGAAACATTAAACCACTTTCCACACTGGATAGCAACAGAAATTCCAGAGAATTGCTCAAAGAAAGGGGTGGAGGGATTTTTTTCCAATCACCATTCACAGCCTCTGGAATAACTAAAATTAAAACTAATTTCTCGCCAATCAAAATTAGGTGTTCCATTTTCCATATCACATTTTATCAACCAAAGATTTTTAGAAAAATTTTCTTTCTCTAAATGTCCCGGATGGGAGAGGTAGGACACAATTAAATGCACTTGACTATGTGTTCTTCTGCTTCAGTTTGCAATCCTGAAGAGATTATTCCATTTGCTGTACTTCAACTTTCACTCTTGTGAAAATTGGAAAGAAGAGGTGTTTACAGCACTCATTTCCCTGCCTTCCATTCATGTCTAAAAGTGACAAAAACATAATGGATCACTTTGTTCATTGAATAAACAACCCACAAATGCAACTTTATAAGGTACATTCCCAGGAAACAGATCTATAAACCTGGTAAATGCACCAAGACCCCATCAGGGATGTTTGAACTAAATCTTAATTTGTCATTCATGAACACTTCACATGGCCCTCTAAATGAGTTATGCACTGCATCATCAACAAGAAATATAACAGACTGCACATTGGAGATACCAAAAAGGGCTTGTGGGAGTGTTTTATTGAGCATTGCACAGGTGTTAACAATAGAATGGGTAACACAGACCAAAGGATTGTGCAGAACCCACTTGGTAAGTTATAAACTGTTCTTATCTGTCTTGTCTGGTAATAAATTGCATGTCCACTCTGGCTCCTCTGTCCACCCTGTGATGACACCTCAACAGAATAGAGGTGAGCAGTAGTGAAATCACTGTTAACTTGACACTACAGCTTCAGTCCCAGAGGGTTTTTATGACAATTTAGAGCAAGTTTCAGGCTGACCTAAATTGTGATGGTGGCAGGTCTGGCAAAAAAACTTGGAGTCTTTTCTAAACCAAATTCAATTTTTCACTTTTGTCAGGCCTTCTCTGCATGGAGGTGGCACAGTACCAGAAGACAGCGCAAATGGGTAACATCTCAATGTGATGATGAGAATGTACACTCAAGTATCTGAAGGACTTCTCAGCAATGCAAACCAGGTCAGGTAGAGGAGAAGGAGGAAGTCCCTTAGTTCAGCAGGATTGCTTCCAAGCCTCGAGAGAACATCCTGCAAAATCTGGACAGCAGTACATTAGTTTTCAGATATGAACATTTCTTTGTAGCAGGCACTGATCTATGCAAGGATGGAGATTTGAGGTTACAAGGTGATTGACATGACACCATGATGCCCTAACAGCTATACATCCACCTTCTCAATCTTCCCTCCCTCTTTTTCTCTCCAGACTGGAGCTATATTACCTATCCTAGTTATCAAATGAGCATATGAAAGACCAAAAGACTGGGGTCATAGTCTTCTGCATACTTGAGAGCATTGCTTCAGATCAGTAGTTAGGGTGGCGAGTGCTGGGCAGTGGGCTGAAATAATTTTATCTTGATGTGTTAAATTAAAAGCGTACTACAAATGACAGTGACAAGGTTTCAGTATTGGCAGTCTTTCTGAAAAAAAAGGATGTGAAAAATGTCTGCCCACTGGGCCCAGAAGTTGTCACTGTACTGACTGTGCTAGAGAGGCACTTGAGTTTTTTGAGACCCAAAAAACAGATGGAGGCAGAAACACTGATTTTCATGTCTACATTCTGTTAACATCTTCTCAGCTTAAAGTTCGCTTCACGTCCTTGAGCCTTCCAAATAGCACAGTAATGAATATGGAAGAAAAGTGCATGTTTTTGACTCAGCATCAACAGAGTACAACTCAGTACTCCGGGAAAAGAAAACTACAGTGAGAGAGCCCTCCTCCTGAAGGTCTGCAGAGCAGAACTCATTTCTGTCTGCAGAGCAGAGACACATAGCAGGCATGCCATCTAGCATGCTAGGCCTTGTGCTGACAAACATTAGGGGCAATTGTTATTCTAAAGACCTTACAAACAACACTGATTTTTTTCTTTTTTAAAAAAACGAACAACAGAAGCAATCAATAATTGGGGGACTGCCTCCCATTCCGGTGCCCAGCCACAGGAATTGTCTCTTTTTCATAGCTCCCACTGGTAGTAATACTGTTTGATTGCTGGCTTAAAGTATCTGAGCAGGAAAGCAAGGTGCTTCAACCAGAAAAGTGCAACCTACTAACATACCAGGCGAGAAAACAAACACACTGCATCCAGGCACTTGCATTTTGAAGTTTTGAAAGTGGATTTTTTTCTCCAGTCTATTAATTTGTTGTACCAATCAGCCAGTTCCTCAAAGACACAGCTCCCCAGGCACACACCCTGCTAGCAAACCTGCATCTGCAGAAGGTCCCTCCTTATGTTATATGCAAATCCTTCTGGAAGCTGGGAATCATTTGACTTATGAGGTTCCTGTCTCCTATACCCAAGCCATTCATCTAATTTACATGTATTCAGCTGCTTGTTTGTTTGCTTAGCATGCTAAGTATCAGTTTTTAGAGAGATTCACCATCTATATATGCTCTTTACAGGACGTGCTCATGTGTTACACAAAGGCTGTTTTGCTCTTTACCTCCTGCTGACTCCCTTGAGAGGAATGTGATGAGGTCTCCTATGCACTATGTGAAGACTTATTTCCATGCTCTATAGCATGTATGATATAGTGTGCTTCTTTTCCACCCTTGCTGTTGGGCTGACCCTCTTCTCGTATGGTTTTCTCTCAGTCCTTTTCTTGACAAATGAGATGCTGACACTGTTTTGCATTCTTTATGATCACCAAAAAATACACATTATGCGCAGTACACACGCCATAAGGGTGAGTGGGTCAGAGAATTGTCTTTCACATTGCTAGGAGTCACTGAAAGAACAGCTTCATAAATCCTTCCAGGGAAAACTGGTCTCCAGCCACAGCTGTGGTATAATGTTTGATGACATATAAGCTTAAAACTCAAGTTCAGTCAAACAGAATGTTGCCCTTAAAGAAAAGCACCCACCAACTAGGGGGAAATTAAAGGAAAGATAGTTTCCTCTTTTTCCCTCCCCCAAAGAGTATATTTTAAATTTTCAACGTGGTGCATGAAAAACCTATATTTGTATTTGGTACCTTGAAAAAGGCGACTAGACTTTCAGAGATGATGACTCCACTGATGATAATGGGGTTTGGATCAGGCCCTCTGTTTGTACATGACGTAGGTAAACAGAAACTTTAACATCTATTGCTTGTAATCCTCTCATACACGCAGAGAACAAAATTCACCATGTGAAGTAAAGAAGGAATAAAATAAACATACAGGTCATACTTGCCAACAAAAGCAAACAGCAGGCCCTCCAATGCAGCCTGAAAACCTGCCTGTGAACAGTTCTGGAGTCTCAGTGCTGTTTTAACACAACAAACCCCTTATGGGACTACCATGGTAATTGCTGCAAGAAAAATAATTTTCATCTGGTAGCTAACTATGCTGTATTTCAAAGCAGTGCCTAGATTATCCTTAAATACCTTTGACCCCAGGGAAATATTACAAAATTTAACCTTTTGTTACATTGCATTTGCTAGTTCCAAATTACCATCACCATTATTTTAAGTTACATCTTTGATAGACTATGTGACCTAGTGTAGATAAGATATAATCGAGACTGGTCAAAAGTAAATGATTGTTTCACACTGTTCTGGAAACTGATCAACGTGTCAATGTCATATCTTGCAGAACTGATTGACCAAATGAAAAAAAAGAAGAACAAGGAAGATTCTCATCTGTCTGCTTTAGTAGGACGCCATGCCAGCCTCCTCCCCACTTTTCCCTTTTTATAGCTGCAGGTAACACCTGGCTGACTAGAGAGCTACAAAAGTCTTACTCTTGTAGAAAACTTACTCCACGTATTGGACCATTCAGAAAGAAACTATCCATTCACATTCCCTTGAGATCCAGAGGACAGGATCCAATGGTTCATATGGGATCTCTCTAGCTACTGAGTAGCACCTCTGCTGTAATGTTGTCCACAGGGTAAATGCTATTTTTCATGATAACAGTAAAATATAAACACCAGACTAAGTTCAGTAGCAGGCATATTGAGGGCAGTGAGAACTGGGAGAAAAAGACTTACAGCTTATGAAAGCTTGGAGAAAAAGGTAAGAGTTGTGTAAAAAGATGCTAGAATTAGTAAGAATCTCCATTTGCCCTTCAGCTGTCCTCCCTTTTCTATTAAAGCTTTGGGGGAAAATGACAATAGTTCATCTATTTTATTAACATCTTTTCTTCCCAGGAGAATTAGATGGGTGCAGACAGCAAGGATAGAGAGGATTATTTTAGGCTAGTACCTAGGGTATTAATTATATACCTAGGGTATAATTAGGGTATAGTTCAGAATCCTGGGATAATTATAGGAAATGGAAAACCAAGGCTGAATATTAGAAAATTTTTCTGTCTTTCCTAGTCTGTACATTTGTTGCCCAAGAGAAATGTTTATTGTTTTCCATATATAAAAAAGTGATGGGCTATAAATTGGGAAATATGCCTTATAAATTTCTTCTCTTTCAAAACATGCTTCTCATTTTAAATTCTGGGTGAACTACATCTGTTGATATCCTCTGGTTTTCACTTGTGTCTTGTTTAAATCAGAACTATGAGATAATGGGATTGAGGTTTAAGAGTTGTTCATGTTCCTGAAATCCAGAATCATTTGCTTTTCCATGGATCCTTTCTGCAATCATCCCTTAAAAGCATTCAGGATCTTGTGGGCTATGATCTGCCCCTGAGTGTGAACAGGTGAAGCACAGGCAAAACCATTATATGAAATGCCCTTTTAGTGGCCATGGGGCTTTGTTGTGTGCCACCAGTATTGACTGAGGCTGGATAATTCGTGTGCCTTTTCCTCTGGTGGTACCTGGTAGTGCACTTCCTTTAACGGAGTTTCTTGAGGACAGAGAAAAAGGAAGATTGAAAGTCACAGCTAGTGTTTTGAACTGGAGGAGAGTGTCCCTCTTTTTCTCTCCTTCTTTGCAGGAAGATAATTGCTGTCATCTTTCTAGGAGAAAGTACCCTTACAAGTGAATCTCAGGAATTTTATAACATGTCTTAAAAATGGTTTGTTTATTATTTTGGGTTTTCCTGTTGTTCCTCCCCTGTCTCTACTGATTTGTTTTAGAGAAGCTAAGTGTATTATACATAAACAGCTAGAGCAAAAACTACTTGCTTTTTTATTTCATATTTTTACATATGTTTTTAATGACTTTCAATCAGCACAATCTGTAGTTATAATAAAACAGTGGATGTTTATTATTATTGCTATTACATTATTATTATTATACTCTACACTATTATTATTGAATTGTAAACTTGAACTCTGCGGTGCATTTTTACAATTTTCTGTGATTTGCAAGTGTTTGGGGGGTTCATTTACATAAAACAAAGAACTGATGGAGTTTGCATGCATCCTACAGTGAATTTTACTTTGTAGATTTCTTTTACAAGAATAATGTCACTCATTTTTGATTACCTTAGTAATTTGCTTTGACTCTAGTTGGCCACAATTTTCATTTAAGGAAAGGATTCAGTGTCTCAGAGACACTGGCAGATCCTGCCAGTGAATCCCACTGCCTGTGGGAAGTGCTGATTGATATTCAGAGCTTTAACACTTCCCATTTTGCTGAAGGAGGAGCTTCATCACAGACACTCTAGCTCTTTGGGCCCTATTTTTCACTTTTTTACATCCCAACCACGTGTCTCGTGCCGTGCCACAGCTACAGCACTGAATTCCTCATCAGAGAGCTCTCTGAAAGCAAGATAATACTTCCGCAGTCTCAGCAGTTACTGTGTCCTACAGGAGGTAAAAAAAAAAACCAAAACCAAAACAGTTGGGGGGAATTGACAGGACCTACATCCTCCTTGTTTAATGCTGTTTAACTTGGAGCAAAAAACCCCCCAACTTTTCTTGAAGAGAGGGCATTTGTTTAAGGTTCTACATCTTGCCATGCTCTGAAACAAAGAGTTGTTAGTGAATACACAGTTTTCAAAACGGTCTGGGCATCTATGTAGGTTAGTGTGCATGAAGGACAGGAATTGTTTCTGCTGTGCTCCCAGGTCAGGGATGGCTTTGAAGGGTTTCCAGGTACACCCACACATCTGCAGAGGACAGCAAGACACAAGGCACCTAGATATGACCCATAACCAAGCAAATACAAAGCTCTTCTAGGTGTGGAGCTGATGGCCTTGCTCTTTTTCTTCTGGGTGACAGATAACCCAGTTTAGACATAAGCATTTTGTCAAGGGGATGTTTGAATGCCTGAAATGGTTTGACCTTTGATTTTGCCCCCCTCTTGATGAAGGTTGTCCTTCCTAATTCTCCCCCCGCCCCCTCCCTTTCTTTAGCTACCAGCTCTTTTTCTCCATGTCCTTTTCAGTGTCCTTCACTTAAACTGGGTGAAGTTTATATGCTTCAAACATCCTCAATCAACCAGCCACTGTTCACCTAAGACCTTGCTGCTGATCTGAGCAGATAGCCCAGAAAGCAGTGAGCAGACTCTGTTTTTCCCTCCAGCACCACAGAGACATATTTCTAGTCTCCTGCATGCTCAGGTTTCCAGCAACTTCTTCCAGCCAGCTAGATTTAACCTCATGTCTCCTTCTGAATATGGCTGACACAAGCCATGGCAAATTTCTGATAATCTTGTTGCTTTTTTCCTTCAAGAAAGAAATTGGTGCGTGTTATATCTGCTTTTGGCAAAAAAAAAAAGCAAACAAACAGCTACAATGGAAAGGTGGAGCCCACGGCCACAGCACAGCAGCAGTTTCTGGTGAAGAGTTTCAGAAAAAGCCACAAGGCCCCAGGGGTGGGAGAGCTCTTTCACTGTATCTTGGTGGCTTGAAAAGGAAAGGAAAATGGGTTTAATCTCCAGACAGGTTATTTCTATTAAAGCTCACAGTAGAGGCAAGGGGCGACTCTGTGAAAAGTTTGGACACCTTCACTCCCCCTGAGACTCCTAGAGGAGTCTCATCACCACAGCCTGATGCCACAGTTTGGAAGCCTTGGGGAGCAGGGAAGCAAAGGAAGCCCTGAAGTCCAGCTAGAGGGACTTAAAGCAGCATTGTGAAGAATCATTTCAGCATGACAAAGGCCTGGTGGAGGACACACTGGCAGCAGAGGGCTCCCAGAGAGCTGTGTGGTAGACCTGGCAGTGAGAATAACAGGTAGCAAGGACGGTGAGCAGCAGTAGTGGAGGGGAGCATTGGGGTTGGGAGTAGTGGTGCTAGACCTTGGGTGAGGTGGTGCAGTCTGACACCCAGAGAGGCAATAGGTGTGGAAATGCTTTACCTCCATGAGGGTAATGGCTGGAGGAGGAAAGCAGTAACTTGTCACCAATGCTGTCACTCATCCTTGCGGAGGGAAGGCTTGGACTGTGGCCAGCATGCTCTGGAGGCTGGTAGTTAGCCATTACTAATATGTTCTTTTTGTTTGTTTGTTTTGTTTTGTTTTGGATTGGGTGTTTTGTTTCCTTTCTCCTTTTTTCAATAGATACTCTGCCACTTAAATCCATGCACCTACCTCATGGCATGTGAGGGGGGAAGCAGAGAGTGCTCCCTGTGCACCCAAAGCCATAGGTTTTCTGAGATTTCTGAGCTTGGAGTTTATGCCAGGGTTTAAACATTTCAGGAAGAATTCCCTAGAGGCCCCTCACGGCTGCCAAAAAGCATCCTGGCAGATGGGTTGCAACTCCATGACTTGATGCAAGGAGTGGGAGGAGAAGCCTGCACGGCATGTCACGGCCCCGCCGCCTCCCAGCACTGGCACTGCCCTTGGGCAGCAGCCGCTGTGCGCTGGCTCACCCTGCCCGGCAAGGGAAGCACTCCCAGAGAAACTCCCCTGGCATGTGGCTATTGATCTCACCAAGTGCTGCTGTAAACGATCACTTACAGCACGGTCTGTAATCAGGATGAAGCTGAGATTTATTGAAGTTCCCCTCCTCAAGAGCCAGGGGTATTTATCTGAATTCACTGGGTCCCCATTTGCCTGGCGACAGGACTGTGCAGATGCTCAATCACTGCCTTTCTTATTTTTGCAGCAGCAGACACTTTTCTTCTTGAAGACTAGAAGGGTAAAGCCTTCTGAAACAAAAACCTATGTCAGAGGTTAAAAAAGCCCAAAACAGTAATTAAAATAAATAACTAGGGACACAATGAGACTGTCTGCCCACAAGGCAGGTTCTTGCAAGCTGTATTTTTCAACATTCCAGGAAATAACCACTGAAAATTTTTCTTTTTCCTTTTTTTTTTNTTTAATTTTTTTTTTTTTTTTTTTTTTTTTTTTTTTTTTTTTTTTTTTTTTCCCTGCAAGCTTCTGCTTGCAAAGTCCTTTCAGTAGCATGGTAGTTTCTCTTAAACATTTAACACGTCGCTGTTTGCAAAAAGGCAGTGAATGTTTTCTTAGCATGTTCTAAATTATTTGAAGCTTTTTGCTAAAATAACAAATTAGTACTCACCTTAGCCAAACCCACAAATATTTGTACAATTAAACTGCAGGCTTTGTAGTCAGAGTAGGAAAAGTATTCCCTTGTATTTTGTGGCGCCAAGCAGAATTTTTTTGTCCTGCTAGATTAAGTTAGATTAACCAATCAGATAAAATGAGCAACACCAAAATGTATTAAACAATAAATTAAAGCCTTCTTTTTTAGGAATGCCTAATTCATTAGCTTTGACACCTGGAAAGACTGAAATGCTGTGATGGAGGTAAGGTCTTATCTGGGAATTATACCTATGGGGTTTAGAGGATTAGAGAGGGCAACTCTAGTATGCAGGTAGGTCAAAACCAAGTGAACTGAAAGCAAACAAGGTGGCAAGCTACCTTCAACTATGTCTGGGAGAGATGTCTTTTTTTTAGGTATTATGTAAGTTATTGTTATGTAAGTGACCTGCAATCAGTCTTCCTGCCTCCTGTCCATTGTAGGCAGCTGGGAAGAAGGTAGAGGTGAGAATAAAACAGTGTGAAAAAGGAAAGGGGTGAAATGAACTATTTCCTTGACCCAGAGTACACTCAAGAAGAGCTCCAAAGTTGAGGGGCACTGTGCCAGCAGAAATTTCAAGAGAAAATTGATGTGCCAAGAGCTCCCTGGTTGGGAGACAGTTTTCTGTGAGAGGAAGTGTCCTGTTTGAGGAGCCTCTGCTGCAGGTACAGGGCAGGGTATGTACATCCTGCCTGCCCTGCATGGCACCCCTTTAGCAAAGACCCTTCTGGCTGGAGCAGGACAGTGGTGGGATTTCGGTTGTGTGTCAGTGCCCATGTAATTTATTATTTCCTCTCATGACTGAGAGTTAGTAAAGGGGATCACTGACCATCAGAAATGAATGTGCTGTTTTATGCAGGATACATCATCTTTTTATTGATAGGTATAACTCGTTCAATCTCTCTGTAATTCACTAGGGACAAGTGAAGGCCAAATATTTCAAAAGTAGTTTTAAAGTGATGCACATAGCTGATAGGAAGGGCATAACCCTTCCCCTCCAACACCATTCCCCTCTTAAAAGAAACACTGCTATTTTGTAGAAAGTGTTGACATACTAGAAACTATTCCATTGCTTTAATATAGAATTTCATCCTTTCTGTTTCCAGGGATATTTTCATAAAGACATGGTCTTTATTGCTTGAGAGATCATCTGCTCCTGCTGCTTATTCATCACTTGCAGCCATATAACACAGAGTCCTCTGTGACATCATAATCATCTCCAGAGCAACTAATTATGATGCCACAATCACAGGAGTGACTTCAAGTGAGGAATAAGCAGCAGGAGCAAATGAACTTGCTAAGTAACAAATAGTCTGTTTTCAGGCAAATGTCCCCAGTAATAAAATAGGAGGAGGGGGGAAACCTACAGAAAACATGACACATGGCCAGAAATGTTCATAAATAGACCATTTAACAAAGTTTTTCACAAACGCCTCTTTGATGTCACATGCTGTAACTAGCTTCTCTGGGCCAAAATCTGAAAAACTGGAACAGCTCCAAGGATTTGAGTCACTTGTACTTGTAAAGAAACAAAATGCACCAGATTAGTTCAGATTTGCCCCAGTGCAACTTAACCTACTGTGGAAATAGAATTAAAGTGACATGGCAAGAGGCTTTTACCTTCAGATCAGACAAAAGGAATAGATAATTCTCAAATAACAGTGGCATATTAAACTGATTTAGTTGGAATTTGGCTTTGTACAGTCAATGGTTATGCATACACAAACATGAAAGGGAAATCATCCTTTTACCTGTGCTACAAAGCTACCATAGTCTTGAATGATGGCCCTGCAACTCTAGCAAGAAAAGAGCATGGCATAGTTTTTCTAGCGAATCTGCTTGGTTTCAAATAAAGAGGAAAAAAAAAGATACTTTGGAAACTGAAGAGTGGGTGAAGAAGCAGTGCAGTTGTTGCTGTTTGTTGTTCTTTTTTTTTTTTTTTTTTTTTTGCTTNCTATATTGAACAACAACAGATGTCCTAGGAGTGAATGCAGGGTCGTAATTCATTCTCAAGGCTCTGCGGCTGTTCATAAACTGCTCAGGCGCTGTCTGACATCAGCAGAGTCCTGCAAGTGAATTACGGTCCCCTATCCACACTGGGGCCATACATTACTGGATGCAATGGGCAGCCAAGACACAGTTGGCTCATGTCACCAACTGGTTTGCAGGCTGACGGGTAGTGAAGGAAAACGCTTTATTAATCAGAAGCATTTTTCCTAAACACCTTTTGTCAGGGCACGTTCTGAAACAAAGGTTGGTATTGCAGCGTTGGCCGCACTAACTGGAGGATTTGCTGCTAGAGTAGAAGGAACTTTGTGGACCATGTGAAACCTCCAGGAGAACATGATGTCTGAATTTCATTCATTTCTGCCTGTGCAACACCACTAGAATAGGAAAAGACATTAGTGCCCACAAAATGGTCTGGGGAACAGGTGTTACAGCCGATAGCAGGTTAAAATAGACCTGGAGGCTCCAAGAAATAGCCATTTCCCAACTACTAGAGAATAGCCCAGATGGTAGATATTCTGATATCAGTGAATCTTTAATACTGTCTCATAAAGATTTAAAATGCAGTTCAATTTCAGCACAGTTATAAACCCACACCTTACAGTCATACCAAAAGCTCCCTTAATACAATATGGCTGCTTGCACTAAAAGTAACTTATGCTAAGGATCACTAGTAAATAATTTGTTTTATGCTCAGTTCCTCCAAAAAAGTCTTTACCATACGTAACCACTTCATTCTCAGCATTTTTCTTTTTGGACTTAAGTAACCCACAATCTCTTCTCATCTCACTATATACCTAAAATGCTACATAGGGCAAGATGATTTGGCCAGAATTCTTTGCTTAAAAGGAATATTTCAGTTATTTTAGAATCCTTAATAACTGTAGAAAACCTCCCCTACCACCCAAAAAAAGTCTTTACTACCTATCCTGTCCCTAAGTCCCATTGCCACATCTCCCATAATTACCAGCCCCCAGAGGCTGATTTGAAGCCATCTATCTGTAACAGACACAGCTGAAAGGAGTGGGAGGAGAGCAGTGACTCAGCACTACAGACCTTAGTTCAATTTGTTTTCTTTTTATTTTCACTTCACCATTAAGGACTTAGCCAGAAAGGTTAAAATGAGGAACATGGCATGAATCAGGGCAAAGTGAAGACTATAAAGAAATTTAATGATTTTTTTGTTCATTTGTTTCCTCATATTGCTGGGTTTTTAATTTGGCTAACCATTGACGAACGACCGGGCTAGAAAAGCCTACCTTTTAGGTGAATATATTAATATAGGCCAGGTAGTTGCTGAGAATAAATCAGGGAAATCCTGTGACAGCTTTTATCAACACGTTGGAGTGTTATATTCTAACTACTTCTTTGTTTTCAACACAAAGGAGCTGGTTGTTAGGCATCAAATTTGGAAAAGGAAAGAAATAGTTATGCTAATGTAATTCATGGTCAGATGATACAAAGTCAAAAGAAGTTGCAAATCTGAGTGAAGATAGAAAAATTACAATAGGCTATAGAGAGGCTAGAATCACTGGCAAAAACAGCATAAAGGGATTCAGTGTGGGGGAAAACAGTAGCTCAGATAGAACAATAGAGGCAAGTGATCCAGAACACTGAAATTCAATGGAAAGCCAAAATATGGAAAGCAATTGCTCTGTAAAAAAAGGAAATGTTGTTACTGGGCAGTAATTGGATAGGGGTTTGAATTGCAAATAAATCAGCCAAACAAATAAACAAATGAAAAAAGGACAAGGGCAAGATCAGGCTATATATGTCAAAGTGCAACATGATCTGATACAATGGTTCTTAAAAAACTGGGTTGACTCTTCCTTTCTGAATGTCACACCAGCAAAGTAAAAAAAAAAAACAAAAACAAAAACCACCAAACCTAGCAAGTCATTAACTTCTTTCATTCTTTTGTGAGGAATTCAGATTTGTTTTATCTGTTGTCCTCATAATGCCTCATAATCAATGAGGGACTATTCACTCTGATTTGAAAAGTGCTCTTGCCCAAATTAAGTCAGCTAGAGCCAATTTCATTGGACCAACCCAAGGCCTGGCTGTCTCCATCCTTGTGCAAGAGTTGAGTGTACTTCCAGATATCTATTAAATATGTTATTAAATAGTCTCTTTGCTGATATCCCCCTATCAGACCATTATTATGGGCTTTATTCTGACTTGAAGAAATACAGTAGTCTCAAACCAGTCATCTGCATGTTAAGCTGTATTTAGAACAAATCATTTTAAAGCAAAACAACAACAGAAACAACAAAAGAGCCATGCTGATTTTTTCCTAGATTTTTAACAAAATGTTTGATGTAGAGATTTCCAAACAATTAATGTGAAATTGGGGATTGTTGTTCCCATGATTTATTTACCATCTATGGAGAACTCAGCTGTGGTGCTGCTGCTATTGCTAGTTTTCCCTCTGCATTTAGAGTTGAAAACTGGTAAGCTCTTTGTTGGGGCACATTTCCATGAATTAAAGTGTGCTGGAACTGCAAGGTTCAAGCTGCAGCAGTGTGAAACAGTTGTTTGAACAAACACATGCAGCAGAGGTTGGCCTGGGGGCTTTTTGATTCTTTCCCTCCTTAACATATCGTGGAGCCTTGGGAAGGTCTGAAGAGTCACGTTTTTAACTGTGACTTGCTTTTGTGGTAAGGAAGGTACGGCTTTACCACATCAGGAACAGGCAGATCACCTGCATCCAAGGGCTGGTGCTTGTGGCCACTGCTCTCCCTGACTGCTCAGCCCTTCCCCACTTGCAGTTAAACAGCTCATCCTCAAAGCTTGTTTCCTCTTGTAAGGCTTCCAGCTCTGCTCTAGAAAACTGAAGCAGTGAACTTGCGACATGCTCAATTAGTGTCTAAAAAGTGCAAAACAAACAAAGCAAGGCAAGTAGCCAATTTTATTGGAGCACTATGGGTTTGCTGTCAATAAAGGTGTTTTTCCACAGAAGAGAAAAGCAGCCAGGTTGCAACAGATGCAAGGACTAACTTGCAGGATGCCCTGAATTCTGCATAGCTTAATAGAGAGTTGTGCCAAGAGTGATGCATTTAAAATGAGCTTTACTAGTGGGGAATATTTTCTTGTCACATCTTTGCTGAACTACAATAATTTTGCTCCATTACACCCTTCTCAGTGACAGAGGGAGGAGGGAAGGAAGGCAGTGAGGGAGGGTGGTTATAGGTCCATGGCAGACCATTGCTGACTCTTCAGCCTCACCTGCAGCAGATTCTCTTGGGCCACTTAAGGCAGTAAATCTTTGTCCTGGATTAAGAGACCTCTTTGATTACTGGTTCCCTTGCAACACAATTTCCATGGAGCTGCAAATATTGAGCTAGTTTCACTGGGCTTTCCTTTGGAAAAGGCAAATCTCAGAGGGCAGGGGTGGCCACTGGGCACCAGCTGCTTTGTGCTTGCTCCAGCCAGAGTCAGGCCTTCCCCAGCCACATGCTTGATAAGCACCTAAATTACCAGATTTAGTCCACCATACACTTTGCTGGTCCCCCAAGGGAACCAGTTGATTGGCTCATTTCTATCTAAAAAATAGAGGGAAGCAATACAGAGATTTGTGTCAGAACTCAGGGAGAAGGAGGATATTTTGTTTGTCTGTGCTTTCTTCAGCTAGAAAACCATTTAAATTTTTTTTCAACCACTGCTTCTAAGAATCCTATTTCCCTTGTCTCTTGTTTTAATACCATAGGGCTGCTTTTAATGGTGACAATGTAGCCAGAATTAGATCTAATAACAGTGTTTGGAGAGACACTCCGAGTTGCAGCATCACATAAATAAACTAGACTGGGTATTCTACAAAATTGTAAAAATGAAATAAGGAAGGTGTGAAGTTAGGGAGGTGATTTATATCTGGAAAACTAGTGCCAAGAATGTTGTTATGGACCTGGCTCCTAGAGGCAAGATTTGTTAGCAGAATCTGTCTCTAAATATTTATGTTCAGCTAAATAATTGCTAAATAATTCCAGTTCTCAGCTGGAAATTCAGGATCAGGCCTAGCTCGAATGGGTGGCTGAGTAGGATAGTATATTGGTGTTTTATACAGCAGTCCTCTTACTCTGTGACACTTGTAACTTTCAGGATATAATTAATCTTTTATAAAGTGCTCTTCATGGCCTGTCATTGGAACACTTCTTTTAGAAGTATTTCTTTAAAATAAATTAAGCACTTAAAAGCAACATATTTGGTATTATTTATTTGTGAATTAGTGAAGAAAGTTGTGCTTTTCTGCTCTGCTTGTGTACTCTGCTTTGCATGAACTCTATTTTTGTCAGTTAACAACTTTGTGTGTGACAGTGAGATTATGCTATTACTGTCATTATTTAGGCTTCCACAGCTTAGGGACAAGATTTTTTTTAATGTTCTTTTTACCATGTTGGCTAATACTTACTGTGCTCAAGATTAATGGTGGGCTCCCTGTAAGGAGTTTTTTATGGAGAGACTCTAGAAGAAATTACCTCTTATGAACATACAGGGAAGAGAGAGCCTCATCACTCAATGCAGCTGGGAGACAGACATCTACAGTACAATATTCTTCTATTTTTCTCATCTCAGAGCAGTGTTATAGTGATGTGGCAAAGGGGACTATTTTGAGTTTATGATCATGAAACAAAGAAACATTTTAAAGGGACCTTGTCAAGATTGGGAATTTCGATACTGCTACAGGCCCTCCAGTGGACTGGCTTTTGGTTACCTCTGTCCTCTCTCCTAGACCATCGCTTCATGTCCACAAGACCCATTGGGTAAATCTGTTGAAGTAATTCAATGTTGGAATTTATAAAAAACCCTGATCTTAGCAAAAGGAAGAAGAATTGCTTCTGGGCCATTAGTAGAGGACTGCCAGGACCTGGGCAGGAGCAGTGGACATTGCAGGCTCTGCTAAACTTGTGCTATGTGATCTGAGAGCTCTGGACACCAAATGGGGTGCTCTTGGTATTCATGGGTCAATGGTTTAGTGCTTTCAAAAATGGAGCCCTTACCCTCAGAGGTGAAATGGTGTTGATCTCTCTTGGAAACGAAATGCTAGAAAGCAGATAGAGTTTTTCAAATAGCAACTGGGAGATTTGTCCAGGGTTTCACATGCTTTGGTCTGTAACTCACTGACACCACCAGACTTCTGGACAAACCTAGCATGGGTTGTCACAGTAGCACCAAAATCTTTCCTTGTCTTCCCATCTCTAAAATCCCTTTTCTAAAGTTCTGGAACTCCCTCCCCACAAGGAGGGAGAAAGAGTTCAGTGATATGAACAAATGACTGGGGGAGAAATGCGCCCTAAAAATGTAAGACTCTTAATCTTCTGGACTCTAAGACATTAATGGATTTATGGAAGATAGATATCTTGTATCACCTGCATGTACGAAGCATCACCTATCTTCTGAACCAGATATATTTTGAATATTTATGCAGAAACAGCTCCTTTATGCATTTTCAAATGCTCCTGACTTAGTTTAATCAATTAAAACAACATTAAATGCATTTGAATATCTCAGCTCTTTCTCTTATCAATATAATTCTCAAATGTTTTCTTTTCAGAGCCCAAGGTGATGAAAAATAGATTCATTTACTCTATTACTTCTTATAATTGTGGCTCCAATAATTTTTTTCCCTAATTTTGAAGCCACAAGAAGACTTTATGTGGCTCTAAAACTGCTGTTGGTTTTCATACCACAATACTCAAGGGCATATCTCTCCTTCAGGCTGCTATTGTTTGCAATCTGGAGATAAAGGCACACTTGATAAAACTCTTTTAATGATGTTAATATTAATACTTTGGTGGCATACTTTATCCTCTAGTAATAGCTTTAAAGAATTTGTTGAGATTTTGTCATCTCATACATTTTAATAGAAAATTAGGTTTGTGATTAACAAGAAAAATATATCTACCTGTTACTTTATTTTACTTACAGTGTCATATAACTGCTGCCAGTGGAATAATGTATACCTTGCACCATATGTAGCTCAGCACTCGTGGTGAATACTTGATGCTTCAGACAGAAAGCAAGGTGCAAACCAGCTACGAGCATTACCATAGACCATACTGCTCAGTGTCTGTCCCTTGGGAATCTCCACTTGGACATAAGGGCAGGCTGTGAAACTCCTTTTTCTGAAGGAGGGAAAGCTCCCAATCTCATAGGGAACAGAGCTGCCCTCGTTCTCCCTTTGCAGAGAGAAGGTCATTCTGTGATCTGTAAGCCAGCAGGTCTAGTACATTCTGGAGCTAAGCCAGGGACTTGTAGTTTGTCCCTCTCTGCTCCTTTGGGAGGTTTTTATGCTTGAGGATGTAGGAACAGTGGCTTGAGAGTACTTAATTGAAGGGCTGTGGTGAGGAGGAAAGAGGAGCCCCCATTTGTAGAGGGCTTTGTCAGCTGGACACACTACCAGGAACTGTGTGTGACTGCTCTTGCTGAAGTTGTGCAGTGCCACACTTGGAAGAAAACTCAGGTTAGCTCCAGGGTAGGGAGATCTTGCACTCTTCATTTCCTGAAGACCTTAGACTGCAGTGCATAGAGTACAGAGTGGCATCTGGATCATTGCAGTAGGGCCTTCTCTCATAAAAGCCAGGATAAAGAAACAGTTTAGGGCTGCTCAGTGCTTAGGGACAGACCTTTACTCTTTACTAAGAGCCACAAGGTGCACTTTGCTGGCTCCTTTGGCTCCCATTTCTAACTCACTTTTGCTGTATTTGTCATGCATCTCCTGAGAATCAGCCAAATGAGCCATCCTCTGGGCTTCACGTTCAGGTAGTCAGAGTCTAATTTCATCACACTGCAGGCTTTAGAGGTAGGAATACTGATTGCATTAGCTACTGAATCTGCATCCAGTTCTCCAGCGAGTATACAAGCTGACTAAAGCGAAGGCTTCATTAAAAGCACCTAAGTCCCAACATGAGGAGACCTCCTATGGGTCACAGCATTGCTCATAAATGGGGATTTTAAAAAGATGGAAGCAATCCTGCTTAAGGGAAACCTACTGTCATCATTGTTATCCAATGCTACTGCTACCTAACAGGAGGGAGGTAGCATTTGCTGAACAGGCCAGATCTACTCGCATGCAAGAGGGTAGGGGATCCACCCCTCGTCCTCCTTGCAGAGGGCAGTGCTGCTCTGCCCAGCATGGGGCTGCAGCAAAGCCACGTGAGAGAGATCACTATCCTTGCACAGGTCAATTCCTTTGCATGCTATTGCATTCCCAGCTGCATAATTTATAGTGGCTGCCACGTGAGGGATAGTGAAGACAGCCTGAATGAAGTGCTGTGCCAGGAACAGCCTTGGTAAATTAAGTAGTGATGGGCCTGAGCAGTAAGATTTTGATGTGGATCTGAATTTTGAACAGCTCAAGTTCAAGGGAGCTGGGATCTTGGTTTTGGGCTCTGTCCCATTTAGAATTACAGCAAATGAACCCATCACCATTTTGAACCCAATGTTTCACACTGTGATAGTGGCTGTGGGAGCACTTGATCAGCTGCTGTCAGTCAGAGCAATAAATTGGCCAGCTTTGTGTCAGCTGATGAAAATGCTACAGAAAAAAAGTGTAGGCTTTAAATGTCCTTTGGTCTTTTTTNTATTTGCAATAATATAAATAAAAATGAATTCCCCAAATTCCCTTCTCTTTCAAGCTGGTGAAGCAATCATCTCTTCTTGCAATGCTCATCAGAACTCAATTCTTTGTGTCATAGCCAAGTATAGCAAAGCCACTGCAAAACAGAAAATAAACATCCTCTTTTTGCTTGTCATTTGAGGTTATCTTAACCTGATTTCAGCTGGATGACACTTTGCAGGGCCCCATTACGTGGCTCAACTATTTCTTCACCTGAAGGAACTTGCTTACTCCAGAAAAACTTCTCAGAAAGGAAGAATTTTTCATCCCTCACATATGGAAGGATTTAATCTTGATACTAGACAGCATGCAGTAGTCATGCTTCATAATGAGCTTCCACTGTGAATCAGGATGAGACCTTAAACCAGTTAGGGGTGGTGTAATGTGCTGATGGAAGATAATCTTGCTTGGAATTCCCTAGAAAGACTTAATGACTGTTGGGCAAACCAACAGGATTGACTGTGCTGAAAGTTCAGCCAGCTCAGTCTGCACCAGTCTGTGTTTGGGCTGTTTTGAATCTATCTGTTTATCTTCCAGGTGCGTTGTCCAGGGCATAACTTTTGGGGAATGCTTAAGTGGTGTGTTTAGCCTTTATTCCTTAGGGAATAAAGCTTCAATGCAAAATTCAGTGTATGTTAGTTACCTGGCAGGAGCTGCAGAGAAAATCTATCAGGGAAGGTAGCTTGACAGGAACACTTCAGCTTGCATTAAGAAAATTCCGTATAGGCCACACGGTAGCTTTCTTCTATTTACTGAGAAACAGGACTATTATTTGCACTTATCTTGACAATCTCAAACATTAACAATGTCCTTGACCTGTGTTAGAAGTCCTACAGTTATGTGCATGAGTTGTACAGATACAGAGCTAGGAAAAAAAGTGATTTATTTCTGAATGCCCAGCATTCATGACAGCAACTGTTTCCTTTCTCCTTCTGCTGCCACAGGACTAATTAACAGTATTTTCTAGGCATCTAGGGAAACTATGTATCAATTCATTTATTGTTTGATTTTGCTATTTTAGATGTAATTGTTATTTCTAGGGTTTCACCCTTCTTTTCAACATTTTTCTTTCTTTTCCGTTTCTCTTCCATCATCATTTCTCTTCCAGATAGTTCACATTGCCCAGTATAACCTTGCTATCAAAGATAATGGGCTTTCTGAAAGAGTCCTTAAGTCCCTTCTTCTATGAGTAATCCTAATTGTCTAAACAGCCCATATGGCTTCAATGAGATTACTTGTTTAACTAATAGTTTCTCTCTCTTGCCTTACTGTCTCTTTCAATCCATCTGGTAATCCAAGGTTATAACTGTTCACAAATACTAGGTTAATTTGCTCTTGCAATGCAAAAAGAAAAAAAACAAACATTGCATAAACGGTTCTTCCTTGCTCACTTTGCAAGGGTGTCACTCTTTGACTTCAAAAAGTCTAATGAAAATTCTAATTCTAAGGAAAAGCTCTAGCAAAATTTTGAAATGTTTTCATCTTCTTGGTTCTTCTGACTAGTATCTTTAAGCTCCAGTTTTCCTGTTACAAATCTATTGGACTTAACTCATGCATATGCATGACAGTAAGTCTGACAGTATCAGGCTAAAAATATGATTTAGTAAACATTGTTATTCTGAGGAGAGTATTTCTGTTTTGACAATACCATCATGTATTGTGGTCCTTCACTGTCCTACAGTGCCTTTTAAGCAGTACCCTTTTTCCAGTCTCAGGAGAACTTTTCAAGTGTGACGAGGTGATAATCTGTAATAGGATTTCTGCCTACAGAGTACTCACAGGGTTTTGAAGCTAAGAACTTTAACTAAAGGTATTAGGCATTCTTGAAGGAAGCATGCCCAAAGAAGGAGTAATCTCAGTTCCAATGCACAACAATAGATCACCAACTTAGAGGCTGGCTGATGAGTGCAGATGTTCAGAGATCATGGCTAATTACATCACAAGCTGGCAACCACTGGATTCTAAGTACCATATGTTGTTTCTCAAAAATAAGTGATGCTTCTCCTATCCAAGAAGCTGCCACCATAGTCAAGAAGCTAATAAAAGAGTTTGGGATCTCAGTGGATCTACATTGGAGCCAATGATGTAACTTTGAAGATGCCACTTTTCAGTCCAATGTTTGTATGCCTGAGACCTAGACAGTGCTCTAGGCACAAGTGTGAGGGTTGCTGTCTGTTCCTCTTGAGAACAATCTTGCTTAGATAGGAAATTTTGTGCCTACGGTGATGGTAAAATGCTGAAACTTTATTACAGGTATTCTACAAATACTTTACCAGTCTGCTGGTTTTTCTGCGAATCATATCAAACCTTGGAAGAGTTTTATCTGTTTGTTCCCATACAAAAATAAGGCTATATAAATCTTCCTCCTGCAGCAGCACAGAGTGGATCAGCTCTGCTCAGCTCTGTACTCATAACTGTGCCTGTCTGCAGGCAGGAGCTGCTTCTCTGTGTGGTCTGAAAGAGCTGCACCTGTCCCACTGCATGACCATGGCTCATGTGGCAGCTAAGGCCAATATTCTATCCTGCCAGGGGTGGGATTTCCCCAGGTACAAAGGTGGATTGTCTCAGCTATGGATTTAGGCAGGCTGGGCCTCTGGAGAGTCTGAGCTGGAGCACTGAGCTGGCAGGACAGTGTAGGTATGCCCATGTTTACTGAGTTTGCTTTTCCTTCAGGGAATCTTGGAATGAACTCCTGAAGACCTATGCAAACAGAGGCTTGTGGATATTAGCTGTGAAGGAAAGGAACCTTTCCACAGTAGTTTTAAATTAAATTTTTCAAGTAGTCCAGTTGCAATGATCTGTATTCTGAGAGAATATTTGGGCAAGAAAAAGTGCAGATTTAGTATAAAACAGCGATAATTTTTACTGTTGGTTGGATGTTCTGCTTATCCATACTCGCCTCTTATATCAAAAGCTAATCACAGAAATTTAACACCTAGGAACTGTAGTGAAAAAAACACAGGGAAAAGGAAGAGTGAATGCTGAGGACTCTGGAGTTTCAGTTACTAAATACAAGACCTCATTTTCTGTTTCATTACAGTAAATGGCAATTTGACCAGCAACTTGGGGAATACAGCCATTATTAAAGGCAATGTCGAGCATCCATTCCTAAAGCATCCATTCTGTGTAGGTTTTTTGATACATTATTTTTTCTGGATTTCAAATGTGTCATCTGTCCCACAAAGGAAACATTTTCTTAGAAAAAATTCCACATGGAGAATAAAAAAATGGGAGCTTGGACAAGACCAATTATTATAGAAATAATTATAATTAAGGTAGGAGAAGCTCTAAATGGAGAACACAGAAAATTGCCATAATAAATAGAGTAAGGAAACAACAAGGAATTTCGTACGCAAAAAGGCAACCCTTTATCTACTATAACTTAGGACAGTAGTGTCTAGCACATAGCACCTCACATAGTGACTGATATCAAAGAAATCTTCATTTGGAGTGAGAGATGCCTCATCAGGTGTACTGGAGCACTTGCTACACTTGCACCTTTCTGAAATTGCCTATAACCATGACACTTACTATCCTGCTGTTTACTCACATTTAAGATTAAGAAATTATTCATTGTTTAATACAGCATGTAATGCCTCCCCTAGAAAACACCTCCTCTGTGCAAACATACCATGTATTTATTATGAATGAAACTCATTAATAAGTAGTGCAATCAATATTTGAGCTCCTGCAAATATCATTGCTGGGGTTGCCTTTTGGCTGCTATTCGTCTTAATGTCAGGATTTGGAGAACAGGTTGTACTTCAGCAGAGGTATCAATTTCCATAAGTCAGAATCATAACTCGTGTCACCTGTTTTGCCATTTATCTACTAAATCATTCATCTGTCTCTAACACATGTGAACACCCGCTGCAGTCACTACTTATGGCTGCAATACTTACTTCTGCAGTTTTCCCCACCATGCCAAAGGGAAGGCAAATTGTTTACCTCATTCTTTACCAGGCTCTGCTTGCCTTCCATACTTTATCAGTTCATGGGAGGCACTTCAGTCTAGTCCAACTCCAAAAACCTTAGAAAAAGTTGAAAATGTAAGTAGAACTGATCAAAATTTTCAGCATAAACCTCTATGTATTCTTCTGTTGGCTGTTTTTCTTGATTTACTTTTCTATTATGAACCAGTGAATGGGGAGGGGCTTGTACATCTAGACAAATTCAGACCTGGTGAGAAGCAGGGCTGTAATGTGAGAGGTGGTTGAAATGAATATGACTAAATGACTAAATCTGAAGGAACTGAGAAATGATCCCACTGGCTCAGCTATCTGCAAGGTGTAAGATTTAGCAGAACTAGCGAAGGACTGCCTTTAGACCAGCCCAAGCCTTCTCTGAGTATGGCTGGAGGTCTCATAGAGAAGCAGCTCTGGGGGTCCTCAGACCCTACTTGGTCTTTGAAGGTCACTGCAGAGATTTTGGTGCTGAACAGACACCCTGGACTGTAGGACAAGCAGCTCCTCTGTGGGCAGCCCCTGACCTTCCCCATCCTCTGTTCCTGCCTCACCCCAGCAGAGAGGCTCATTGTCCTCTTCTGCCACTGCCCCCTGCAAGAGCCCACTTCAATGGAATCACCACAAGGACCTCAAGTGCCCCCCTCCGAAGGCTTTTGCTGCACTCTTTTTTCCCAGTGTAGCCTTTCATGAAGAAATACTTGTCTAAATAAATAAGATTTACCCTTTGCAGAATCTTTCCCAAGTATAGCTCTCTTTATTATGGTCAGGACAAAAATGACTGAATTAATTGCAAAATTAATTCAGCTGTTCTTTTTGCATTTCTCTTGACAGGCCTTTGGATGTTGAGTGATGTCCTTTTGGGACACTAAAAGATTCTTTTTTGTAACATCTTTTTAATTTTTTTAAGCTCAGCTTTCTTTTCTTGAGCATGAAATTACACATAGTCATTCCTTTTTTGTTCCTTACCCTGAACACAAATTCTTTTAAAATGCCTAATCTACATGTCTAATATTTTCTTTTTTTCCTGAGACAACAAAACCCACCGCAGCAACCTTATTCTGCATAAACCTGGGCTAAAGTCATCCTAGTATTTGTTAGGGCTGATCTGTTCAGTATATTTATTTTATTCAGTTTATGAGCAATATAATACTTGACCTATTCACATACAGACATCCAGGCGCAGGCTTCATAGCCTCACTACAAGTAAATACATAATACAGTAAAAATTGAGTATGTAGCAAAATCAAGAATGTAAGCTGAGTTCATAATGTCCAACTGAACTCACTGGTTCATAAAGGCAGATATGCAAAACCATCACAGAAATATACAAGAATGCAATTTAATTCTGTTACACAAATATTTTAAATTGCCATTGTGATACCTTCTAAATTGAAACTTTACTTTTATTATGGGGCTGTTAAGCAGTAAAATACCTGTGTTCATATAGCAAACATAGGTACAGGTTTCCTGGCTCATTTTCTGCTGGAGATTTAAAAACCTTCTCCCCCTCCTTATTTTTCTTTTTTTTTTCTTTCTTTAGGTATGTAAGGAGCACATTTGCACAGCAGTCCAATACAGCCAGTGTAAATCAGTCTCATTCCCTCCAAACAAGCAGACCTACCCTGATTTACAGCAGCTGAGGCACCAGCTGAAGATAGTCATAAATTTTATGGTGGATTTTGACTTCGGACTTCCTCCTTTTCCAAGGATATGTGTGATGAGTGCTACTTCTTTTCAGAAGCTGTGTGGGTTTGGGTTATGTGTTACTCCTAAAGGTGTTTTTAACTGTCCTTGATTGTTCTTCTACTAAGTCAGCAGTTAAGCACAGCCCTGAAGAGACAGTTTTCTTACTCTGACTCTGGTTTTCTAGGCCTCCCTTTTCCTGACTGTCATCCTTAATGCATGACAGGTTAATCAAATAAATACTACTTCAAGCAGTACATAGCCAAGCTTAATTTTTAAGGAACAATATTGTCCTCTCTTAAACATCACTGAAAGCTTATACACAGGGAAAAAAAAGAATAGTTATCTGCTGAACTGTATCAGCGTCCTCTGATATAGCCATCTTTAAAGCACTCCTTTGGGTAATAGTACTAATTAAATCCTGCAATGCTTATTCAGTCTTCTGTCCATAAAAACTCCCACTGATGGGATCTGAGAGTCCTCTGAAAAGCAGGCCTAACTTTATTTACGTGTATAGATATGGATTCAAATGCCTAATATTACACAGTCTGTTGGAAGTGTTGGCCCTCATGCTCAAGGACCACAGAATAGGAGACTTTAGAGATGGAATGACAATTAAATAGTTTTTCTCATCCTCCCACCAATATAAAGATGCACAGTAAACTACAGTGTATTTCTTTCTTTCAAGGAAAAAAAAAGGAATCATTGAAAAGATTGAAAAGGAAATCAATGCACTGGTTGCGCTGAGTTTGTGGGACATGAGTTCAAGGTAATGCACAGTTACAAGAATTTGAGTCACAACTATGTGAACTATTCATACATACTCATTTGTTACAAAACATTTGTAACTGTTCTATGCAAAAAAACTCTACACAAAGCCATCAATTCCAGAGTGAATGTTTTGATGAAAAAAACCACATAAAAAATTAACTACACAGTAGTGTGACATGGTCCTTGTATTTCCATAACCTGTTGTCGTGGTTGAATGGCACATGACACAATGATGACTCTTCTGTTAGCTGAGTTTAATATCTAAAGTTCTGTGTATAGTTCTGTGGTGTAAGCAGTAGAGATCTTTTCCTTACTGAATTAGATCTTATTAGGAAGGGTTTTGTGACCTACCTGGATCTTACCAGTTTTGGGGGTGAGTCCTATATTCTACATTGCAGTCCACATGCCAGGCCATAGTGAATGAAAACATCTTCAAAATGTCTTGGCAATTACACTTGCCCTTGCCAGACCCAAGCACATCTGTTTTTGAATGTCTAATGGAAAATTAGTGGTACTGTCTCCTAAGACAGATTTTCAAAGCTGCCTGTTTACATTTTGATGATTTTGGTTTCTAAGTCCTGAATGTTAAGCATCTAAGTCCCTTTGGCTTTGCAAAGCCAAGAAGACTGAAGAGAAATGGGAGTGGTGTCTGTATAACACTTGGAAGAATATCAGGTAGTTTATTTTTGCCTATTCATCCAGATGCTCAGCCATTTCCCATCCTAATAAGTCTAAGTAGGCAACCTTCTGTTTCCCTAAGGAGTCTAGATTGCCTGTAGCTACGTGGATTGGTCTCTAATAGACAAAATATCTTATATGCACAGGAGGTCGTGCTGGTTCATTGACATTTGCTCGGGAAGGGGAATTTGCTGTTGCTGTCCATTTCCTCAGCTGTTTTGCAAATAATTTCTTTCCCTTCTGCAAAGGCTGTGGATCCGTGTGTCAGACCCCCCCACCACACACAGTGGTAAGTCCCTCCTCTCTGTGGGTGTGTGGACATTGTCCTGCTCTGGGATGCAGGAACTCTGCACCTGAGCATGGGATTGGGGTCGTGCAGCTCAGGCATTGCCCTGGAAAGCTGCTTGGCATGCAGTGTGCCTGCTCTGCTTGGCAGCCTGGTGTTTCATGGCTAATCAGCATGTGCTGGAGCACAGGCAGCACAGTTTAGAGTGGAATTGACCCCCAAATGTCCCTTTCTGGAAAAAAGCGAGGGTCAGATTTAAGTAAATCTCATGACTGAGGTAGCTCTCTTTAGTCTTCCTCCTGGCTCCAAGTGGCTCCTAGCATGGCAAAGGTCAGCTGCCCAAAAGGAAGGGCAAGATCAGCTGGGGATGCCCCTGTTAGCCAGCCCCTATGGCCAAGTCACCCCTGTGAACAGCTCCTCTGGGACAGCCAGTGGGCTGGCAATCCCACGGGATCAACCACGTTCAGCCCTTGGTTTGCCACAGCTTCATCTGTGGGGACAGACAATGATCATCTGATGTCAGCTATATCAGTATGATGTTAATAATTCCAGCAACTGATGCTTTTACAAATCAGTCATGAAGTACAATTTTAAACTGATTTTAACAACCAGAGCACACTGCCACTAGGAAATGACAGCAAGTTTTTTGACAGAAATATTTAAATGAACAGGAAAGAGAAAGAGAGTGTACCTGCTGCTGACTATTGTGTTTTAAAGAAAATGAGAGAAGGGTTGCATTTATTATTATTATTATTATTATTATTATTATTATTATTTATTTTTTTCCCCCCTTAGAGGTAGAAGATCAATTTTTCTGGCTGGACACAATGCAGGCAAGAAACTCTCAGGCCTGTGATTCCCTTGAGCAGGCAGTGAGCTTGCAAAGCAATTATGGGCTTCTGTGGATTAGGATAAATAACCTCTCTGAACTACAGTGTTGTTATATACCAACTCAAAGTATATCCTACAGCAATATCTGCTGTGCTTTGGTCTAGCTTGTACCTGCCAAAGTCTAACTCAATATATGACTTTCTCATCAGCTTAGCAACAAGTAAGACATATTTACAAAATTTCCAAACAACTAAAGCACTTCTTGCTCTTCCTCACTCCTGAGGCACAAGGAAGCTTGGTGGTGATGTTTTTTCCTGAAAGGGGGTGGTCCAAGGAGATGCTGTTTATGCTCTGCTAAGCACACAGAAGGAGCTGGATTTGTGTGTCTGGGAATGGTGGGAGACCAGCCATAGCAATGCAAGAGTATATGAAAGAATTCCTTTTCCCAGTGAGATTTTGAAGGAATTTTAGGATAACAAAAACCTGTCTCAGTATTCCTGGGAAGATGCCATGATTGCAAGTGAATGACTAAAGGTCTGCTTGTATCTAGCTGATGGGTGGGTCCCCAGATGCCATATCCTTTACCTGTGCATCTATCATGACATTGCTTTTATTCTCTGACACAAAAATAGATTTGTTATTATCCTCTTTCAGGATTTTGGAGGATCTCAGTGGTAGAAGTAAGAGAAAGGTTGAATTCCCGTGTTTTTGTACTCCTCAAGGGCTCCTGGCCTCCAGAGCATAAGAAAAAGCAAACAGAAGTGCTAAAGAAAGTAGAAGCAGGGAACAACAGAGTTCTCCTTTATGAGCAGCTTTTTTTTCCCAGGATAAGTCTCCAGCTGAGGCTGCTGGGGTGTGTGGGAATCCCGCTGCCACACCAGGGTGCTTCATCTGATCCCTCATCCACTTACCATCATTAAAGAAACCACAGTCTTTTAAATGAGACATGACTTTGCCATTACTTTCTGGTTATGTTCCAAATGAGCAATCATATTTCACACAGGTTGCACACTCTTCAGGGAGAGTTTCTGATCTATACTTAGGATACTCACTATTAATAATGGGGACCTTTGCTGAGATAGGTGACAGCTCATTAACATTCTTCCCAGGACCTTCTATGCTTAGATGTTATGTTGATAATGCTGTCTTCTGGTACAAGTGCTCAGAAATAAAACTCCAACATAATCGGCAAATTAGCTGCAGAATAATAAGCTTCATTACAGCTAGCCAGTTACTCCAGCCTTCTGCTTTTATCAATGAATTAAAAGCTCTTCATCTGCAGTTATTACTGTAACATGACACGGCAGCAATGCTGAACACTGAGAATGCGATTTTGCTGCGATAAGCATGGTACCCCACAGACTGTGGTTCTCTAGCTTTCTTCCCTAGCCATGGGTTTGTTCTCCATAATCAAAGATTTCATTTAAAAAATAAGAGTGCATTACATCCAGCATGCCTGTAAGGGCAGCTCTTAAAATAGTCCTCCAGTGTAGGACAGCGTCAGGATGTCAGTCTGAGTCTGCAGGCAGACAGGAAATTATTAAGTCTAATTCAGTCACCGCAATTCTCCATGTATTTTGTGCAGGGAATGATGAGAAAGTGCTCAGGTCCCTGCACAAAGAGTAACCATAGTGGTTAATATTTAGTAAATCCCTAATTCATCTCTGAACTTCTGGGTTTCCCAGTTGCTCTTCATGGAATGTGAGGTCTTCACTGTTGCTGGTGTCCTTTTCTGAGTTGTTTGCCTTTGTTTTAGATAAGCAAGGATTGTAAGTTTCAATGCTTCTCCTTTCTGAGTTTTAGAGATTTTTGTGTCAAAACTTTCTGGGATATGTTTGCCATAGTGTTTGCATCATATACCTTGAAAAAGTTTTTTTAAAAAAATAATTTAAAAGTAGCTCAAATTTTATCAGAAATCCCTTCTGATTTCAGTCGAAGCTACCCCAGATGTATATCTGCCAGGTACCTAAGTACAACTTTGCTAATTTTGAAAGGAATCTTCTTACTCTCCAGGTTTTGCAATAGCCAAATCCTGTCTTTTCCGGGTGGGAAGTCCTTTGAACGGTGGTCACCAGACACCAAGACATGAGGGAGTACTGGCAAAGTAGAAGTCTTGGCTGCTTGCTGTCAAGCCTGAGAAACCTATTTGAAGCAAAAAGTCTGCAGAAACTTCTACTACATTTCTCCTATAGGCTGTCTTCCTGCATTTCTCCTGCTAATGCAGTGGAAGGAATGATAAGACATTGTGCTGGCTCTTAAAGCTGGAAACTGCTGTGAGAAATGGGAAGAGGTCAGCCCAGAAGAAGACAGGAGGGAAGTTATGTAAAAGCTGGACTACAGTCATGCTTTTCCCACTAAAATATTTCTCAGGTGTAAAAAAAAAAAAAAAAAAAAAAAA
>VYXD01012574.1:1032677-1099609 GCA_013397195.1 Hylia prasina
AAAAAAAAAAAAAGCTAAGGAGTGCAATAGCACATTAAAGAAGTAGGCATACAACATCTTTTTCTGAGGAGGAATTTAACCTAAGAACCTCATTCTCCCATACTATCTCGAATAAATCTAATAACAATTTTTCTGCTAGTTTTCTCCCCTTCTCCCTTAAACTCTTCTGAATGTGTTCTTGCATGGTACTGTAGCTGGGAGACAGGAAGCAGCTTGTATTAGTTGAGTACAAATTAATACCCCATGCTGGCACAAATGAAGGGTTAACACAAAGGTGCAAATGAATGCAGATGCTCTTTAGGCTGTGTTGCAGTTCCAGTTCCAGAAAAGTTATATGTACTGATACATCATGAATTTAAAACTGTGAAAAAGCCATCCCTACAATATCTAGAAAATCTTCTTTCCTTTTGGGAAGTTTCTAGCCCTTAAGCTTCTTTCTGCAACGATAATCATATGCATTGAGTACACCCTACGGAGTCAAGAACTTGGAATATTTTTTAAAGACTCTAAATCTTTTTAAAAATTAAAAACCTAGAAAAACTCTCAGCCCAAGTATCAGTGGCTTTTGAATGCTTTAGACATGATTACACAGTTCACTATCTGGAAAATGATAACTACTTTTTAATTTTTTAACTGAAAATTGTATTTCTAAAATAAATACATTTGCTGAATTTTATTTTGTGTGTGTGAGAGAAGCATCACCGTCCAATGAAAATGTTCAGGTGCTCTGCAAGAATTCTCAAAGAAAATAATTTTTTTGAGTTAGTATGACTTTTTTTGTGCATGTATTTTGAAATACTAATAGAAAATCAAATGCAATATCTAATTTCTCCCATACTTGCCATGAGAAAGGAGATTTTTCCAATAAAGCAATCATTTTTCCACTGGCTTTGTATTTGTTTTTTGTTTTTTGTTTTTCAGAGGAAAACATATGGGGGTTTTGTTGTGTTTTGTTTTTTTTTTAGTCAGATTTAATAATGATTAATACTTGCCATTACTTTTACTGGGTCTTTATTGGCACATGCCACAGGTAGCACATATATTACACATTGGCTCCAGAAATAACCAATCCAATCCAGGTAACATTAGTCTTTGCAGGTGCCGATGGAAGATCGGACAGGGAACGCTTTGCTCCTCAGACAGCTCGGCTGCTCATTGCCAAGGAGCTGTTGCAGAGGGGGTCTGGCATTGCCAAGTAGCCAAACTTCTCCTCAGCTGAATCAGGAACGTTGCAGAAATGCCAGCATTTGTGGGCTCCCAGGTTTTTGGTGGCTTTCCTGGTCACCAATACCCATGCTGGGTAAGAGCCAGCTATTTTCATCTGGGCCAGGGCAATAGTTTTCCAATAGTCCATCCAAGAGGCAGTTGATGTCTACTGTATTAACTCCAAGGAATTTTTATTCAATTCCATAGGAGCTGAGTGTTGGTCTGATTTCTGCTGCATGTTTCTCTCTGTGTAAAGATGAGGCAGGACTATTTCTGCGCCAAGGAGAGGCCCATCATTGCAGGAGACAAGAGAACAAACATTCTCACAGTATAATCAATCTTATAGACCAGATGGATACAGTAATTAGAGCAAAAACAATTTTGCCAAGAATATTAACATTTCAACAGTTTATCAGAAAGGGGGTGTTGACACCGGTCAATAATTTTCTGATTATTGCAAAAACATCTTAAGTTGTTGACTATTTTGTGCAAAATAGGACAGACTAATTTTGGCCTTCTGACCTTGTTTACAGCGATGGGAGGTAGCATTGCCGCCAAAATCTTTTTTTAAAACAAACAAACAAATAAACATGTGTTTTTCCATGATTTGAAGGTATTGTAGGCCATAAAGATGTATGGGGTTTCCAAAGACCATATTTATTTATATTTTACTCAGTCTCATGATACTTGGGTGCATGTTGCAAAAAATTAAACAACTGTTGTCAACAGTTAGCACAAGTCAAGCCTACCCATTCCTCCCCCTCTTCCCATACGTGGATGAGATAAACATCATGTGTATGGACCCAAAAGAAAGAATAATAATGAAGAATAATTTAGAAGAATCCAGGTCCATCAAAGTTTAAAACACTTCACTGGGGAAGAAATAGCTTCTATTTGTTTCTTTTTTTCTGTCTGAGTGTAAAACTGGCAAGTCTGTGCAAGACATGAGAGGAAATACTGGAATAACATTAGTATAGATGAGGGATAAGGTAATTTTACTGATATTAGTATGCATTTCTGTTTGTCTTTTTTTCTTTTTGCCCCCTCCTCTTTTTATTGTTTCTGCCACTTTTTCAGTATCAAGGAAATCCTTTCCACTCACATGTTTTCTCCCCTGTGCTGTTCCTCACTTGCCTCTGACACTGTTCGCTTGGGGCAATTTCAGTGGTGGGCCATTAACACGCTGTTTCACAGACCCAGCAGACTCACTGCTCTGTGCTGAAGGACCCTCTCATCAGCCTGCTGGAAGGGACACCTCTGTGGGGAGGGATCAAGGTGCCTTGATGTAACAGCTGATTCCACAGCTGGATAGAACATTTGAAAAAAGTCAGCACAAATCCTCTGAAACAATTTCCTGACCCTACAGCCAGCCTGTAACTGACTTTGAGATATTGTGAAGGGACTGGGCATGTGGATAAGAATTCACTTTGTGTCTTGCTTTCCCTTAATGTATCACATGAACCAGGCCCTGGAAGAAGCCAGGAACGAGAAATCAGCAGAAGGAGGGAATTTCCTTCAAGTCAGGAATGCCCTCCTTCCTGCCCTGCCAGACGCCAGTGCTGAAGGAGTGGATAAAAGACCACATGTCCAGGCAGAGAACTGCAGTTATAGCTGCTTGACTTGCATGTGGCACATAACTTCTTACTATCAGCAGTAACACTTTGCAGCTATAGCTTTATAGCCCTCCGCTCTGGCAGTACAGATGGTTTGATACTGATGACCAGTGCTTACAGCAAAACCAAGGAGGTGTGGGGTAATATGGCCTTAAATTAAGTATTTTTATTCCCAGTCTCAGTGCTCTGTGACTATAAGGCCAGGAAAAGGTTTCCTGTTGTGTCTCATGCGTCTCACTCATTTTCTGGCTGGGTACAAGGTAAAAAGAACTACCCCAGATACCCTAATCTGCATCAAGACCAAGGGTGAGAGCTGACAGTGGAATTTCACCTCCTTTGTTACAGCAGCAGTGAACTAAGCTTTTATACTATGATGCTTAGAAAACAAAGTAGCTTTCCCCTTGCCCTAGCAAAGTAGCCAGAGACCATCAGGAGAGCAGCTCATCAGCTGCAGTAGAAAAGGGGCAGCTGCTACTCAGAGCTCTTGCAGCTGCTCCGTGTTAGACCCTGTGGGTTAAAAGTCTGGACTTGAAAGTCCTTGTGAGAATAATTGTCCCATCTACTGGCTGGCTGGCAGAGGTTGTGATCAACAGCTGTCATACTGATTAAAGAGGAGAGACAAAGGGTAAGCAGAGAGACTTTTATTTCCAAAAATAATAGCAAGTGAAATTGAAGCTAAATCACTAGAAATATGCCCCTTTGAATCTTTGAAGGTCAGGTGTGTGGATCAAAGATCAAGTAATCGAGGAAGTGGGAGGGTAGTAAGTGCCCTGAAGGACCTGAAACAGCCTGAGTTTTGGCCTTCAAAGTTTGTGCAAAGCATCTCCCAAAAGGAGGTGGAAAGGAGGAGGGCAATCTGAAGCCAAGCCCTAGGGCAGATGGTGGCAGATGCTGCACACTGGAGCAGTGCTCCATGGGACACAGTGCCAGCCCAAGGGTCTGCCTGCACAGAAATGATACATTGGATTAGGCAATTCACTCTGGCTTCAGGAATGAGCTGCATCAAACGTGAAATGCAATCACACTGCTTTGATCTGCTTTCCCACGGCGCTCTTTTTGTCCAAGAGCGTTTGCAAGCAGTGTCAGGCTCATGGGCTGCCTGGTGCCCCGGGGAGGTGCCCCCAGCAGTGACCACCCCATCACCCACAGTGTGTTCCAGAAAGCCCAGTGAGAACTGCAGGAGACCTGGAATCAGACCAGTACATTCCTGTGGTTCTTCTGGCCATCCTTAAAAAGTTTGGGAGTGATGGCTTATGAGGCAATGATGTAAATATATATATTTTTTCTTTTTCTTTTTCTTTTTCTTTTTCTTTTTCTTTTTCTTTTTCTTTTTCTTTTTCTTTTTCTTTTTCTTTTTCTTTTTCTTTTTCTTTCTTTTTCTTTTTCTTTTTCTTTTTCTTTTTCTTTTTTGTGTGTGAATCTTTCCTTAGGGCTTTTGAAGAAGAGAAAGGAACAGGTCAGCTAAACCTGAATGGAAGTGGGATGTACAGAGGGAAGGCTGAAAGAATGGTGGTAACACGCGATAAAAAATGGCCCAGTTTTGTAGGCAAATGGGGTCAAAGGAGCCTTATTTTACTCTTGTTGCAGTTGGAGTGCAGTTGTGAACAGCAACTGTACTGGTGCCATGGCAATGACCAAAATGATTTGGGTACAAATTTTCATGCTGGCATGTGTGGGAGAGAATGTTTTGCAAATATGAGGTGACCTACTCCTCAATGAAATTATTCAAATCAGTTTTTTAAAAATTTGGTTATGAAGAATATAGCGAATAAAGTACACAAACTGCATTTAGCATATCTGACCAAGGAGACAGCAAATTTTAACCCACTCAAATTTGTGACACTTGTGACTATGGAGGGCTCAAAGCAACTGGCTGGATGCTGGACGCTGTCCATATAGATGCCATCACTGGGTTGCCAGTTGTCCAGTACAAGAGTGCCAAAATGGACCTCGGCCTCTTCAAAAGGTCACATCAACCCTTTTTTCCCCACAATTTCTTTGCACCTTTTTAAAGCCATTTGTGCTTTTAGGTATGAAGGGGGGTGTATAGCAGTGAGTTCAGCAGCTGGAGGTGCAGAAAAATGCTCCCTTTTACTGATTTTTAATCCTGCTAGCTGATAATTCCAGACATTGCCTCTAGTTGTGTTACAAGAAGTTTTGAATTTTCTTTCTGCATTTACCTTCCATGCATCACTTATTGTTGTGCAGCAAGGTGAGCTGAGTTTTTAAAAGCCTTTTCACTTAATCTTTCCTCTGAAACAAGTCTGTTACTGTGTTCCCTCTTTCACCATTTTCACAGGACATCCAGTATGTGAACCACAAGGTGGTCCTCACTTAGTTTTTCTTTGTGGCCAACTTAGATTTCCTTTAATTTAAACAAGTCTCGTAGTTCTCCAGCCATCTCTAGGCATGACTGCCCCCAATACGATTTTATCGAGATATTTCTTCTCACTCCCTTTTCCTCCTTTGCTGTCTCCTTTACTCTTCTTCCAGTTAACATTAAATGCTTATTAAGTTGGGGATACAGCATTTTTCCTACTAAGGCAAGTCAACAACAACACATCTACTTACTGCACAGTGCAAGCTGCCATGCTGTTAATGATAAAGAATCACTTTTCCTTTCCTTGTGAAAAGACAGCCTAGTTTACCTTTCCCTGCCCTGGTTTGCTCTGATGTAAGTTGTTTTCTAAATTGCTTTCCCCAGGTGAAAATGTTGATGAAAGGCCATGGTTGATGATGGGAGAGTGAAGAATAGTTAAGCTGTTTTGGGACATGCCATGTTTAGGTGAACCCCCTGGAAATGGGGCACATATTGGGGACAAATAGCTGCAGCAGTGCTGCTAGTTATCAGGACAGGGTCCAGCTTCAGTGTAGATGTGGAAGAGTAACAAGGTTTGTACTGCAAAGAATGTTTATTTTGTAATACATATAACAAAACAGAATGCCCTTTGTTTCAAATTCTCTTCTGGCAGAAGGTCCTCTGCAACTAGAGTAGGATTGTACATGAACTTTTCTGGCCCCAACAATTTCCAGTCATGGCAACTGATGTTTTGAGACAACTACAGCAGTGTGAAATCTCTCTTTGAAGCCTCTTGGGCAGTTTACTTGCTCCAAAACTTCTAACCTGTGTGTGTTTTTTACATCTCTGCACCCACAAAAGTCATGTTTTTTCTGTTCTCTTGCACTATGATAAACATCTGAGCTATACAACACATTGCTGTGGCACATCTGGTCCGAGGAGAAGGATCACTGTAGGGGACAGCTCCAAAACGGAGCTGCAAGCACACTGTGTTTGGGTAAGATCCTGGAAGAAAATGAGAGGACTTACAGCCTGGATACTACTTTAGCACATTGTATGGGTAAGCAAGTAACCTACAAAGGGAGTCCCAGCTGCATCTGCCATGGTACCATGTCAGCAGCTGGCAGAAAGGATCCTGCATATCTTATGCACAGGGACGTTACCAGAGGACAAACAGATAGGGGACCTCGTTAGCCATGGACAGCTGAGGAGGTTTTTGTGCTAAACTAGATACTGTCTGACAGGGCAAATCCCACAATTGCAGACAATTGTTCATTTTCCATAGAGTCTTGGCACTACTCTCTAGTATTTTGAGTATTGCCACAGCACGCCTTGCAAAAAAACTTGATCCCCCATGCAAGGGTAGTTATTGTGACCTTTCTGATTCTTTCATCTTTCTCTGGCACCTTCCTTCTTTCTCCCCTCTGGAATGCATGTCCCCTTGCCCCCTCTACTCCATCAGCTCATAAACAACCTGTCTCCTAGTGGGTTTGCTCCAGGTGTCTCTCTCTTTCCAATGCAAGCAGCTTATCCAAGCAGCTCTGCAGGGCTCACAGCATGAATGGTGATGACAAAGGGTAGGTGACATCAGACACATACAGTCCTTGCTGCCTCATGTTAAACTGTGGCAGATATACCTGAGCAATGGGGTATAACCAGGAGAGATGGCATTTGGCTAAGATGACCTGGAGCAGGAAGAATGCCTGGGTCAGGCCAAAATGAAACAATACAGCGTGAAATAGTGGAGGGCTGCCAGCAGCAGAGTGGGCGGGAAGGCTCCCGTATGAACCTGAAAGCAAACAAACTCACTGCCAAGTAGCACTACTCCTGCTCCAAGGAGGATCACTTATTGCAGTTTGAATTATTAGCTCATTTGTTGTAGTAGAAGAGTGTGTGGACGCAAGGCACTGTGAGGAGACCAACCTAAATTACCTCTGTGTGCAAAAAAAGGCCTGGGAGTATATTTATATCCCTGCTTTGCTATGGGACTGTTACTCAAAGCACAATATAAATCATTATGTAAAAATCAAAATACCTTTGGTCTCTGCAATGTACCTGACTTCAAAGCACAAGTTCAATAAGTTAAGCAGAATTGGTAATACTTGATGTTCTAGTAGAGCCTCTATAATACCTAATTTATACTGCTCTTAACATATGGAGCATTTGCTTTGGCAAATGAAATTAGTAATATTTGGTGCTTTCCCAGCACACAATCAAAGCACTGACTTTGTAAATCATTGCAACAAAATCACTGGTTTGGAGAAATCTTCTCTTTTCTCCATTTGCTGCACCTTCCCAACTAAAAGAAAAAATTAAGTGCAATAATTTACTTTTATACAAGGACAGTTTTTGCTGGGTCATCTTATCAATTTAAATAGTTATACAAAACACAAACCTAAACCCCTGCATCGTAGGGTAGTGAATCTTTACAAGTAACTTGTGGGCTTGAGACTGCCCCTAGGCCACAGACCTCTTTGAATCTGTGGCCTATTTGGGTTTCCTTCAGGGTGGAAAACCACACACCAGGGATTCTTACATATCCACATAAATCTTGTCAGTTAAATATGGAATAATGGGAAGTATCAGGGAGTAAAAATACTCTGCTTTTTATGGTAAACACCATAAAACACGGTAAATACTTAACTTCAGATTTATAGCAAAAACTAAGTCCTGCCATCCCCTCCCAGCACGCAGTTCCCTCTTTTTTAGGCATTTGGCTTTCTTTGCAGCTTAAATTCTATTCCTGGTAATATTCCTTGCCCATTCTTCCCTAAGCATATATGAAATACTCATTTCATACACTCAGAGAAGTCCTACTCAGTGAGTCTTACTAACAATTTCCCAACTAATAGTGGGTCTATGTCTCAATTTTTGTGCTTCATTACAGAATTCCAGTCTGATTTCTTAATCTTTGCTGAAGTGGAAAGGTGTGTTTGATCATTTGGGTTTGGTTTTGTTTGTTTGTTTGGGGTTTTGTATTGTTTTGTTTTGTTTTCTACCTGATGGTGAGAAAAAGGAACTTAAGGAACAGAAAAGGACATAAGGAAATTTTCTAGGTAGTCTAACTGGTCCATGAGTCAAGGTGGTATATACTTGTTGTACCTGAACTGCTAACAGTACAAATCTCTTGCAATCACAGAAAGCTGGAATCCTGAATACCCATATCACCTTTGAAAACACTGCCAAAGATTTAACAGAAATGCTTTTGGTCACATAGGCCAAGTTAAAAGACTGTACTTGCAGCCCACCCACTGGGACACAAAAAGGCAATGATTTGAACTCCTGTGCAGGTAATGTGTGACTACAGAGGCTGAACTATTTGTAAGATAACCTCAGCTACAGTAGGAGAAAGAACAACGAAGATAATGGAAAAAGAAACAGCTATAATAACCATCTGCAAGCACACATGGCCTCTACTTCAGCACCCATAAAACTTAAAATGATAAAAAAAAAGGAAATTGCTTGCGAAATAGCAAAGACTACTTTATAAACATTTCTTATGCTTTTGTAGGGTTGCCCTCTTTCTGGTATTCGGAGTGCTGTGTGTATTAGTGTTTAGTGTGGAGACAGGTATATTCCAGGAAAGTCTTTCCGTCACTTCCCCTTCTGCCTTCTATAGGGACACATCGTTAGTTATAGTGTACCCAAGGATGCCACTATTGTCCTGCCCACTAAATCAGCTTGCATTGCCTGGGCAACATGCCCTGCCCCTCGGCTGTGTACAGGGCTAAGTCCTAGCACTGGTTGCATGGCTGTACAAAACAACGCCATTTGGAGTAAGGGAAGATACCCAGCCACGACCACAGTGACTTCCCTGGACTAGGCTTCGTTTTGCCTTTTAGTGACCAGCATAGCTTTGGGCTATCAATAGTTTTATAGCTACTACAAGTCCCTTAAGCGAGAGCATACTTTTACTGCCTTTTTATTGGAATTCTATGCCAAATTGCATATATGTGTCCCTCCTAAGGCTTATTTCCCTCCCAGAGTGGTACTAAGGCTTTTTCTTTTAACCGGACTGGATCCCAAGTCCAAACTATAGTGCAGTCCCAACACAGTCCTGGGAGAAGCCAAGACGTGCCGCAGCTGAGAGCTGCTCAATGGACCCACAAGGACATTGAGACAAAGGACAACCTGCAGCTGTTTTAAATTTCTTTATGAACTTAATGGAACTAAACCAAGACATTTGCTAAGAGTCATCTGTGCCTTTGCAATTCATGTTGAGTTTTGCAAACTTTTAGTCATTTCAGGAAGAACTGAGCTGAATCCCCATCCCGAGTCACACCGTGTGTGAGCTATTTCTGTCCTAGGAGAACAACAGTGTGTACTCCATAACTTTTAGCTGCAGACTGCTCTCTAGCCTAGACACGAGCCTTGCATTAATTCAAAGGTCACCAATTGTTATGGCTTTATCAAGAACCTTATTAGTGATCATTAAAAAAAATCTTGCTTAGAAGGAGACTGCTATGGGCAAAGCCCATCTTTCCTATTTATTTTATGACTATTAATGTTTTTTTTAATGTTTATACATTAGTGCAAGGAACAGTGTTAGCATAATTCTAGTGTAAAATAAAACCAGCTGTATCCATTATAAGTGCATTACTGCCAGGAACTGTAAATATGTTTATGCCTGATAGCCTTCTGACTCAATAATATCCTGCTATCTCTGTTGGGCAGGCAAGTTTTTAAACCAAGAAAAGACAGGTTATGATTTTCATAACCAAACTGTGTTTCTTTTTGAAGTATGTTATCTAAATTCAAATTTTAAGAAGGTCATTAAAAAAAATCTGTCTGTGATTTTAAAGGAGAACAGAGTGGTGGCAAGAAGGTATGATGTGCACTAAGAACAAGTTATTCCTCCCAGATATACACATACGCAGACAAACCCTGCCATATCATACCATACAAACAATTTTAATTGTGTAGTTACAGTCAATAACCACTCCTAGTCAGAACATTTCTGCATAAAGAAAATTGTGATACACTTATAAAAACAGCCAGCTGTAACAAAATAACTGGTGTTTTCATAGCAATAAACTCATAAAAAAGAAATACACCTTTATACAGAAAATTTATACAGCTGTAGCTTTAAAATTGATTGTAAACCAAAGGAAGACACATTGCAAACATCAATTATTTTCACATTAATTGCATAAGTTTCTAAGGTGATCTATTAGTTTTATTTACCTAAGCTTATTTGCATGATAGTAAAAATTGCATACAACAATAAGAGTGAAGCTTATAGTATGAATTGCTTGGATAACATAGAGCACTTTTTATAGGCAACTGTGTAAAGCACATTTTCTCTATTTAAAACTTTTAAGACACTTTGTTTTACTGCCCATCAAAATACATTTATAAATAGAAAAAAAAAATCAGTATGGTAACAAGAGAAGCAATATTACATTTAACGGAAACTTCCAAAAAAATTAATTACAACATGATGCTGCAGGATCTACAAATAAATAATGAGGACTAAATTGTGTTTCACATTTTCTTTTTCATTTTCTCTAAAACCATGTAACAATGAGAATGGAAAAAAAAATACAGTGACCTTTATTTCCAAAAGAAAACAAATCTGAATTACGGCAGTGCCATATAATACAAGGCATTTGTTGGCATATGTTATCTTTAAACTGCATTCCACAGTCTATAGTTCTTTTGTAACATACAATAGAACAAGAGTAACAAACTCTTTTTATTTTATTTTTTAAATAAATGTGATTTTTCAAAGATCAAGTGTGGAGTGCTACAGTAATAATTAAAAAACAAGAACAAAACAGAAACGAAAAAACAGTAAATCACAAAAGTTGTAATGCTTGTCTGAAGGCTCCAGAATCAAAATCACTGGTATCATGCTTATTGGGTACACTCACAGTGTATCCAGTGAACACAAATTAATATCAAACAATCCTCAACGCTTCATCTGTTGCTGCGAAGCAGTTTGTAAAACAGTAAAATATCTAGTGCAGTCTGCATTATCCTTTTTTTCAACTTTTGTGCAAGTTTTGGAAGATTCATTGGCCAAACAATGAATAATAAGGGGTTTTGACAGAACGCAAGATGGAATTTTCATTTCATTAGTAAATACCAGCGGCACTGTTGAAAGAAAATAATACTTTTAGATCAGTCTTTCAATTCAGCATTAATCTCTGTGTTCCCTTCTACTGATAACTCTTCTTCTAGTTTAACTGAAAAAAGCGTGTTTGCATTTTTGTCTTGGATGCTGTCTTCTAAATCCTTGAGCAGCTCTTCTTCCTTGTATTCTGCAACATCCACCTCCAAACCAGAATTGTCCTTCAGCTTCCCATGGTGCTTGAGATAATATCGCTGGTTCTGAAAGAACTTGATGATGGTGTACTTGGGCAGGTCAAGCTGAGCGGAGAGAGTCTGGATTGCTTCTTCATCTGGATACAGGCCTACATCTTGTATGAAACTCTGTAGGATCCCTAGGGCCTCAACAGAAATCTTTGTTCGCGGTCGGGGTTTCTGACGATTTTCATCCTCAGATTCAGCTGGTGATGCTACTGTCGGTTGCCTTGGGGGTAGTCTGGGACCTGGTTGTTGTTGCTGTTGCTGCTGCTGTTGTTGCTGTTGCTGCTGCTGCTGCTGCAAGACAAAGAACAGCATTTTTTTGTACATGTATTCTTGCTCACATCTTGTTACTGAGAAAATCCTGCAGAGGGAGGGGGGGAAGAAACTGCAGAGCTATAAACAAAGGCTTAGTAAGTTTAAAGAACAAAAAGGAAGGAAAAAAAAGAAACATAAAGAACACCGTAGGTTTGCCGGACCAAAAGCACCGATGATATAACATCGGTGCAGTTTAGCTGACAAATTTTAACAAAAATGCCCAACAATTCAAGTGCAGACAAGACAAAATGCAAAGTAAGTGACATAGTATAGGATTAACTTGACCAGCGTAGCCAGAACTATAGCAAGGGCAAAGTGAGAAAAGTGCCAGGTGAGGGCAAACGTGCCAGAGCGCTGCCAGCAACGGCAGCTGCTGCCCAAAAGCAAGGGCTTTTGTGTGTCTCTAGCAATAGCTAGATGAAGGAACTGAGGAGTCAGAGGGAAGGAGAGCATTTTAGCTCTTTAAATAAAGAAATATCTCACTGATGATCTGACCTCAGCATGCACTGAAGTCTCGTCAAACTTGCAAACATTATGACAGGATGTGCTGGCTGGAAGCACCTAACATGACGCTGCCAAACCCAGCCTCAGCAAGGACAAAGGGATCTGGAGGTAGGAAATCTGTATTTCCCCTACTGGATCTGACCTCTCCTGCCTGTGGTCTCTGAGCAGACCTCTGCTGCCCATATCCCAACAAATAAAGAGGGAACAGACCTATTTACCTGCCTCTGTGTTTGTGCTGGGGATTATTTAGTTAATATTTATAAAGTACTAAGATGCAAAGCTCTAAGTAAGTTGCACTATTATTATTAGAAGGGAACATGCTGCATTCCAAAAACTCAGGCAATAAAAAATGAGCCAATATGCACATCAGAAGAATAAGATAAAGCAAATCATGATGTAAATAATTAACAAGAGCTTAAAATGAAGTTTTGCAAGCATGGACTCAGAAACATTCTTAAAAGGTGAGGCACCAAACCCTAGGGACAGAAATGTTTTTCTCATCTACCACCAGAGTACAGTACATTATAAGATCATGTTTAAAATCAAAAGTAAATTTATCAGCTACTGTTTGTGTTGACAATTCTTTTGCTGCACAGCACAGGAAGCACTGGTTAGTAAGATATTTTGGATCAGCAAATTTCTTGTCGTATGGTACAAACCACCAGTTCTTATTAAAAAACAACCACAGCAAAACAAGCAGTTGCTATCACTGCATTTTATTTCCTTTTGAGAGTCTCCCTTCAACAATTTTTTGTGTTTTGGTAGTGGTTTCCAGGCTTCTAGTAGCAGTTCTTTGAGACCCTAAAAAGCACAAAATGCTGCACAAATACTGGAGGGATTATAATTCTGTCCACTTCATAGGGGCTCTTGCGGTTGTGGAGACTTCACACAGACCTCCACAAACAGTTTAGAAGCCACTGCTTCAAGTGATCTTCATATTTTAAGACCTGACACAAATGCCCTGGAATCAGGGTTCCTTCCTCATCCCTGTTCAGGTCCTTTCATGTTTTATGGTGTGTGAGCAGTCTCATTCAAGGTTCCAGTCCTGAAGAGATTCAAGACTATTCCCAGCACATTAAATTCTTACAAGACTGGAGGCTTTGTATATACAGTTTGAAAACTTGTGAGTGAGCTACATATTTATACATCTACAACAATTGCTATGTAGAAGAGCAGAGACAAAACTCAGGCCCAATCTCCCAATCCTTACTCTTACAAGTCATATTAAGAGATTACAATGCAACTGCTTATGTGAATAATATTTATGAGATCAAACACACAACTTTTATCAACAAGGCAAGAAAATCTAAGTAAGTGGCATAGTGGTTGAATGTTTATACTGCGCACAAGCTTCTCCTTTTATCCCCTTAAGAAGCGATTTTATTAAAAACAATGTACATTTTCAAACAAGTGCTGTTTTATTACTTAATATAGATCTTTCTCTCTCTTTTTGCTAAATCAAACAGCAAGTTTCCAGGCTTTCACAATTATTTTAGTACTTGATATCCTAAGGGATTGTCTTATTCAGTTTGCTTTATCTTTAATATACACTCGTGTTGTTTCTGGCTGTGAGATAACTCTATCCTTCCTAGCTTTGTAAATATTTTTCTGTATAGGTAATACAAGTGATACACAGGGTCTCAGCTGAGGTTGGGAAAGCACAGGGTAATATTTGCCCTTTAAGAAGGAGCAGTTACAAGGCTAACCTCAGGCCTTTTGTGAGAAGTGATTAAAGAGCCCCCAGCTCAGAGAGACAGCAGTCCCCACTGACAACCTGGGCTACACAGCTTAGCACAACAGCCAGCTCTGCTCCCGGCTGGCAGCGCCTGTGCCAGCAAAAAGGGTGTGTGCAGCTCCTGGAGAAGGCCCTGCTGGGGCTGCCCTGAAGCAGAAGGCAGCTTTTACAAGCCTCATGGTGTGGGTCTTGCATCCCCTCCTCTCTGTCCCTGACATGGTGCCCTTGTGCTGGCTCACCTGCGGAGCAGCACCCAGCCAAGGTCCAGCAGTCAGCAGGCCTGGTAGGAAAGCGCCTCTATGCTCTCCTTTCCCAAGGGTGGTGGGAGAGGGGCTCTGAAGGAAAAACAAACAAATATTGACTCACCCCAGTTTCAGCTGGGGTTAAAGTGGGATGAGGAATCCCCTTCCCTTCACTCCTACAAGCTGCCACTGCCGAGGGTTCTTAGTTTTCGAACAGCAGCACAACAAGTTCATCCTGCTCTGTTGGGAAGACCTTTGACTCCAGTGCAACACGCCCCTGCCTTTTGGCCCTGGTGCCTGTCCAGCCAGGCACAGCCAGCACAGGGCTCGCCCTGCCCCGCACACAGCTGCCTCCATGCCACCACCACACACGTTTGCAAACAGCCAGCGATCCGAAACGGGAGCTGTGGGTGGTCGCTCGGTCTCCTTTGAACTGCGGTGGTGGACGGCAGCGCACTCTTATCTTGCACTGGGAGACCTGCATTTAGCCTGACCGGGAGGGAAGAAACACTAATTTCCTTTGCTCCGTTTAAAGCTTTATTTACTTAGCGCTCTGCAGGATTGGCCAAGGTAAACTAACCTGAATCTGTTCTGCTGGCACATGGATAATGTGGGAAGGCCTGTCACCATGGTGATGAACTGCATTGCTTTCTTGTTCATAAATGGCATCGCGTTCAGGCTGAGGAAGACTGAGGAACCTTCGGATCATGGAGAGATTCTCCCAGAGGGTCCTGTTCTCTGGTGATGGATCTTCTTTCCAACGTAACAGCTCACAGAGCCACCCCTTGAAGATAAAACCAGCAGAACATTAGAAGGTTTTTTTTGTCACACTGCAAGGGGCAAAATGAGGGTGAAATGTGTACTTTAGAAGTGCTGTATTCTCTCATGCTCTCACCTGATCGAAAGGGGTTTCACTGCACAGGCTGGGCTTAAAGCAAACACCAATACACTGAGAGGCTGCCCAGCCATTTCACAGACGCTTACCAAGCATAGGCATTTTGGAAAGCACCTTCCCCTTGGTCTCACACCACAGCGCTCTGCTGTTTGTTTGCTTGACTGTAGGGCTGCCTAACATAAATCACAGCAGTAGAGGAACTCCCTAATATCCTTTCAAAAGACGGGAATCCTATGACCAGATGCAGTCAAACAATAACTTCTTAATTTCTGCTACAAGAAGAGGTTTCTCTGCAGGTGAACTTATTTCAAGTGGTACATAACTGTTTCCAGATTGTCCTCACAGACCCAGAAAAAAATCAGTCTCTCAGGTTTACATACAGGATTATTAGGGGTTGGGGGAAAGAAGACGCGCTCTAGCTTCTGATACACCCTTCCTACATTTCCACATCAAGGACAGCAAGGTGCCTGAGAGTCTTTGGGATACATAATATGAAGTCAGCTACAGAATCCCCTGCAAGAACTGAAGCAGTTGCTAATTTGCTTCCGAAAGAGATATATGAGTTCATCACAAAAATTTAATGTTTCCTTACATCTTCTTAAAATTTAATTGAGGACTTTTTTCTTAACTGTGCACTGGTAGTTCTAAAAGAGGAATATAAACCCTCTAGCTAGGACAGTGTGCATCAGCAGAAATTTTCTAATATATTAAAATTTAGGAACAAAATATTACATGTATAAAACATGCATATTTCCTTTATTTTAGCTTCAAGGATCTGTTTGCAAAAATAGGTTCATGCAGTTTTATTTCTTAATGCTGTAGGAAAGATAATGTGACATTTTATTGAATCAACAAATAATATAAATGTACAGAAGCTTTTAGATACTTTTTATATATACCAGTAGTGGATTAATGGTTTATCCAGACTAGTTTACTAACAGATACAATAGGCACATATGATATAGATATGTATTTTTTTGAAGATACTCATATCTTTAGCTAATGGTTAATAAATATAAATGCTTATACATATATATATTAATATAAATATAGTGTAAAAATAATAATAAATGTAGTGTAAAAATATTGCCACAACAGAAAGAGTAAAAGTAAACAAATAATATTAATGCATTCATATTGTACATGAAAATATTTAGTGAGGTGTGTACAAAAATTTGAAGTGTATTTGCTTGGATATAAGTGGAAAACTGAACAAATGACACAGAAGAAAATGCCCCCAAGAACTATCAAAATGACAAATGTTATAGAGATGGTGGTAGCAGAGCTGAAAAAGCAAAAACTTAAGTAGGGCCAAAATCTGCCAGGTGCTCATGAGGTGTGCTAGGGAGGGAGTGGAGACAGGGGAGAGCAGGGGCAGCAGAAGGGCTCCCCTACACCCTAGAGATGGAGCACACCTCATTCCTTGACCATCCACTAAGGGGGGATGCTGGGTATTGCCCCAGGGTTTAGCAAGATGACTTGGAAATGCAGCCAAATGCCTTCACACACAGCACACAGCACTCAGCCTGTCCTGGCTGGAATTGTATGGCATGTTTTCAAAACGGTAGCAAGGGTCTCTGGAATCTCACTGGAATGTATTAGCAGGGCAAGTTCTCCCTGCCCCTATCCTTCAGCAACATGTTGCTCATGGCTCTCTGCTCACCTTGCATCCATGGGGAAACTGAGGGCTGGATTATGCTCAACAACAATATTAATTTATTGCAGTAAGTTAAAAGAGGTGCACTCAGAAAGCAGGGGGAGCTTGTTGGGGATGGAGGAGAGAAGATGATGAAGAGAAACCAATCTAGTCTTTTAAGAGAAAATCAGTTACAAAATTCTTAATTAAAGAACCCCAAGGCCACAAATCATCCCATGCCAAAGTGTAAAAATTGTTCTTTGGTTGTCTGGGATCTGCACTGCTTCACACGGAAGCTGTTGGCTCTCTTTCTAATAGTGGTGAAACAAAGAGCAGAGCTGTCTATCATGACAGTTTGGTGGAAATAAAAAAAGAAAAGACAAGACAACCTGTCTCCACCCATGACACCTCTCCAAGGTATACACACAGGCTGGAAAAGAAGTTGCACCATGCATTTAGAAGCTGCACACGTTTTGTCTGCTGACCACGGGAATCACAGGGTTTGTTTTCTTCTTAAAAATGCAATAGAAAAACCTTTTATAATTAAAAAACATCCAGTAGAAAAAGTATGTCCTAGGCAATAACATTTTCTGTTGATTAAACATATTTCACAACAGTTTTTGTTAACTAAGAAGTAACTTCTGCTCTTACTGTCTTTTCTGGTTTTGTATTTACGATGTCAGACCTTATTTTCATTACTTACTGATAGGTAACATTGTACTTACAATATTTTTCTCTCATTTTTTGCACTGAAATAATACTTCTAATTCCTTATTGAAAATTATTTTATGAATTGTAACCTGAAACATGCCTCTGCTAGCCTTTCAGGGATTTTGAGATAATGAAGACAGATACCTCTGACAGGGTACACAGAAAAGATTACTGTTCTACCAAAATGTCTCCATTCCACTTGGCACATTTTTCAAGAAGTAGACACACTATGATGAAACATTTGATGGAAAATATGGAAATAAACAACTGAATTAGTTTACAATTACAAGGACAGAAACAATATTTTGGTCTTCATGGTTTATTTCTGTACATATTTATGAAAGTTGATCTCACCAATGTTCTCACAAGAGACAGTGGATGAACAGCAAGAGAGGCTGTAGGGGCTTATTTTGTTAAGAGAGTGAGAACTTTATACCAATATGCTTTCTTTTGGTTCAAGACAAACAAATAAAAACAAAAGTATATTTAGTTTCCAGTCTAGAATTCTGTACATGAAATAAATCTCATACATAAACGTCACCTACATGAGAAAGTATGAAATGTTTTTACAAAATTTAGAAAAAGTAATCATCTAGACTTTTCTAATGGTTAATTTAAAGTTCTGTAAAATTTATAAGTTTTGTTTCCATTTGATCTAAAAAAGTATGAAGTGCTGCAGATAATGCAGCTGAACTTACAAGCATGGCTGGTTTTTCTCCTTTCATGCTTTTAAGTCTAGAGCAATTTCTGCCTAGTTTCCTTTTTTTCTTGTCTTTTTCGTTTTACAGGAAGTGGAAATGACCACAAAATAATAAGGAAATATTTATAAATCAGATTAGATCACAACTGGTTTATACAGCATATAGAGTACATTGTTAAGAAAACAGCATTAAAATAATGAAGTTGATACATTTATGCAGAAAGGCAAACCCCCCAAAAACTCAGAAATGACATTGGGAACAACCTTGATTTTAAAACAGAGTAAATTTGCCAGGCAACATTGCACTGAATATAAAGAGAGTACAAAGCAAAATATAAACATTAGCCACATGTAAATATGTTTGGAGAACTTTCAGGATGTTACTACTTTCCAAACTGACAAAGTTTAATTTGACACCTTCTGTTCTAAAACCTTTGTTTCTATTCAAAATCACGCCTTTAGCTGCTATCAATCACTATGCTCTCCCTATTACTTAAAATACTGGCATGGGCCCTGGATAAACTGAAAATGCCATGCAGATGAATTCTGAGATAATATGTTCAAACCTGTTATATACAACACAAATCCTGTAAAGTTATGTATTGTAAACCTACATTTATTGGGAACTAAAAGTCTTAAATCCATCTGCTACAAAGAAAATACTGTTATGCACTTTCAAGTAACCAAGTACCATCTGCAAAGGTCTTGCTACAGTAAGCAAGAAAATGGTGAAAAAAAAAAAGATGCTAAACCTAAGATATTTAAAATAAATAAGAGTCTTCTGTCTGGTTTTCTGATAGGGATTTAGTAAAGAAACACAAGACGTTAGAGGAAAAAAACCTGTGAAAGCTGAACTGCCAAACTATTGCAGGAAAAGCGCAAAGAGGATAACTGCCAAAACTTAGGCTCTGCAATGCCCATGAGCATGCTTATTTTAAAGAAAGCATCTATGCATTTTATCTATATATTCAAATTCTATTCCTTACAGTAAGACCTCTGTTGTGCTAAAATAAAATCTCCTGCTCTTTCACATAGATTCTGCTAAAATACTCTTTCATTCTTTTTTATTGAAAGGGAAAAAACCCCCCTACACCTAAGGTGTAAATACCTACCCTAATTACATCAAAGAGGATAACATTACAATCATGAAAAATGTTCTCTGACCAAAGCTTTCCAAATCAGCAACGTACACATCTAGTCTGAGAAGGGAAGGCTACAAGGTGAATCAATTGAACTTGTTTGGTCAATTTTTTACAGTGATAATAATTTGCCAAATAATGAATATTTCTCACAGAATGACTTCAGCATTTTTTAGAAAGGCTGTAGCTTAAATCTCAGAAGGGAAAACATTTTAGAGTATCAATGCTAAGACATGCTCAGGTTTTTTTGGTTATAGTATATTTAAGATTATTTTATATCATTCTCTGGGGCATACAGCATAATAAAAACATATGGTGTTAAAAGAAATCAATCTAAATAGGGAGGTATTTGATACAAACATTTTAGCAGAAAGTCTGAATTGCATTTCAGCATCTACCATGAACAAAGACTAAGTACATAATCCATTAAACATTACTTCTAACTAAAAAAAAAATTGAGTATTGTAGACTAAACTAAAGTAGGCATTTTGAATGAGCACATTTTCAGCAACTAACTAGAAAGCTAGCAATTTATCATTCAACAAATAATTTTCTACTTTTAAAAGAATCTGTAAGTGTTACTTATGCTAATGAAGACTGTTTTTAATCTGCCCACAAACATGCTAATAGAGGGCAATTTTTTATTATTTACAATGCTGAAGGCACTCCAGCTTATAGAACGCAGATATGAAATTACACTTGGTAAAATGGACTCTTAATTGTCTGAGCAATCCAAATCCTTCACCTTTAACAGGAAAGCTTATAGACAAAACAAAGGAAAAGAACTCATGGACTAAACTTTAAATATTGACTTTTTCGCCTTCAAAAGCCATCCAACTTGCTTTACAATCTCATTATTGTTCCAAAGGGCTGCACTCATCTTAGATACTTCTATTTCTTTACACAACGGATTCCACATATACAAGGGAAGAAAAAGGGCCAACACAACCACTATCATATATGTATATAGTATTAGTCTTTGGTATTAAACTTGTGAGCTGCACATTGCACGCAAAGGTTGCTTTTGGAAAAGTCATAATACTTTGAACGAGATACATAATGGTAGCAAAGGAGTACTGAAAGCATTTTAAATTATTTACTAGGTTAAAAGGGTGAAATGGTACTTTAAATACATCAAATTTCATCATCTGGGCCATTTTTTGGTGGCAAAGTGGTATTGATCTTTCCAAATGCTTAAAATTAACTATTTCCAGAAGGTCATTATTTGATTAAAGGCATTAAAGTTGAGGGCAAGAAATGATGCACTTTGTCTTCTTTCCCATTCAAATAATCATGTAATTTAATCAGAACTATCCCTTCATGTCCTGTAATAAAAATGTTTGTCTTAAGATATTGTTCTTTACCTAACATATTAACCTTTAAATGTTATGAAGTTCTTAAGCATAATCTCTGCTTAGAGAAGATTCTTCCATAATGCAATGAAAGGATCTCCAGCATTTAAATTGATAAGGCCAAATTTCCCCTACACATTGATTGGAAAATGCATTAAACCCTTCAACTGAGATTTCTCACAGTGTTGAACAGGATCAAAAATTCAGGCTTTCTGAATCAGTAAACTCATTCATATGGCATTGAGAAGCAAAAATAAGCAAAGGTCACTTCAGCACAAACAAATATGACCAATAAGTAACAATGGATACTGCTTTAATTTCTCTGGGAAATGTTGTTTGTGTTACATTTACATTATCTGCAAAAATAGAACAGGGAAAACAGGGAACACCCACTGCAGGGTAAGAACAGAGCATTTAATTCAAAATTCATTTTCATGCTAAGGTCCCTTAAATCTGACTTCTTTCTGTGTGAAATACCTTTGGGTTCAGATGTAGAAATAAGCCTAGATGACAAGAGCAGTCCTTCTCACCCTCAGATGTTATTCTGGAATTTCCTGCTACAGGAAAATTTGTTCTGACTGCAGGTTTATCTTTCCTAAAATACATAAAGTGTCCTGGCTAGCTCCTGTGCAAAGCTGAATAGACCTAAGTGCTTCACAGAAGAACTGAAGTCTATTAAAAGAAAGGCCACAGGGTATTTTTATAAAAATCAGGGAAAACTAATAATCTACCAGACTTAGCAATTTTTGATATTGACCAAACCATTTGTTAGAGTTCATTTTATCTTATTTTTTCAGGAAAATTTAAGCACTGACTTCCTTCTGTGAGGCATATCGTTTTGACTAATTTTAAAAACTGCAGTGAATATTCAATACTTTGGGATTTCCCTGTTTTTCTAAGAAAATGGTGCATCTTGAACTTGGGACACAAAAGCTCATTTTCAGCTGGTTCCAGAAGATGAGTAGATACCAGATTATGAATTCTCTTCTTAATATGTGGTCTAAAGTGATAATAAATGTCCCCAGAACAATGGTTGCATTACTGTTTTATTTACGCTAATCAGCCTTAAGTTTCAGTCTTTGCCTTTGAGCATTGTCTAAAATCAGAGCAAGTTTGAAATCTGAATCTGTCCTTTATCTCCAGATATTCCTGGTTCATCTATTTTACTGGCTTCCATTACTAGGATGTTGAAAAGGGAAGCCAGATGTGGATTTTAAGCAAATCTGTACCTACCATCATCATAGATGAGGTCTGAAACTGAAAACCCCACAACCTCATAGAGCTTTTCAGAAGAAAGGTAAACTTCACTGGCAGAAAAAAGCTTCCTTTGAAGAATACTCAGATTATGCCGTTACTTAACTTACTTATCCAATCTATTATTCAGCTACACCATCTGTCTGCATAGTACCTCCACCTTTCGTCTGTGTGGTGAAAAACAAATGACCAAATACCTAGCAGTGGCATACAAATTTTCAGTGGTATTTTAGGGAAAAAGGATTCCTAATGTCCCTTCATCCCTCTGCCTTTTCCTCTCCGTAGCTGCAGTATTTCAAAGTTAAATATGTATTTCTATTCTTGTAAACATCCAAACAAATAAATAGGATGCTAAAGCAACCTCTAAAATTCAATGACAAGCATCCAACAATTTCAAAAGCAAAATGACATGGAGAACTGTTGTGCTGCTCCCACAGCCTTGTCAGTCCTACCACACCTCTGTTTCTACTCGGAGCCCTGGTGAGCGGCCAAAAGCCAGTGCTTGCAAAAAACGAGCTAGATTAAGGTCTGAGGCTGTATCAAAACTGGTCTGTGTGTCCCCTGTGTATGAGCACTGCAGACACCACCAGCTCACGGACAGAAAAAAACCTAACCTGTAACTCTAAACCTGACTGAAAACGTAAGTATATTACCTTTTAGTTGAGTACAGAGGAAATTCAATAATCTAAATGAAGGGCTTCTCTCAAGCTTGGTTTCCCTGCTCTGAGCTTCCTTCACCTTTTCTTTCCCCTGTTCAAATGTATCATTGCTTTCAATTACCTAGCAATGACAGAGAGGCACAGGCCCTCATCAAAACCACAATGTATACACCTTTGGAAATCTTACATAAAATGCAACTACATTCATATGCAAAAAAAGAGAAAAAAGTAATAGATCCAAAAAATAATGGGTGAAGCTTTACCCTGCCTTCCTCTACTCCAAATCCTTCATCTTTCACACTTGATTCAATTGGCAATGTAATTGTGAGAGAATGTCTGAAAAAATGGACTTAACAATAATCATAATAAAAAACTAAAAAAAAACCCACCTGCTAATTATTAAATAAGCCAGTCTTAGTCTGGTACATTACTTTTTATAGTACAGTCATATAAAATGGGTCAGTGGGTTTCACAGAGGGTGACTGATAGTATATAACCCTTTATCTTTTATTTAAGCAGAAAGAAGTACTGATTTCACTGCAATATCAATGTGTCCCTTGAAAGTAAATACAACCCTAAATTCAACCACGACCCTTAACAGCCCACATTTATTTATTCTTAAACATGCAATCAATTTTGTATGGCAGCTATATCTGCAGTTTAGTTAGAGTCTTTAATAGAAAGAGCCTGGCAATTTTAAAAATCTTTTTTACTACTACCAATTTACAGTGAACAGCAAATGTTTATTATTACATTGCTTAAAGAGATTTAACATTTGCTTTGGGGGAAAAGACCTCCAGTAAAAGAGCCATTGGGCCAAAGTGTCACTTTTGTAATTACTTATGTGTTTACCCATCATGTTGTTATATATTTAAAAAAAAAAAATAAATTCCCAGATGGAGCAATTTAATTTCATGGCTTCTTGTCACATTTTTTTTTCTTTTCAGAATTCATTTTGGATCAGGGGAAGATCTACCACACATTGAGGAATCACAGGCTCAGATATTTGGACTTCATTGTAAATGCAGTTCAGCTGACAAGATATTCCAACAAGTGACATCATTCCAAAACATACACAGCTCAAATCCATTCTCAGACATCCCTTCAAATTCTCACAGCCTAACTAAAAGCTTTCATATAGATTTGAATTAGACATTTAAATATTCTGAGAAAATGTCTTGTCTCTTGCAGTTAAGCTGGATTCTGTGGCTCTCAGTTTCACTGTGAAGAACATTTAATGCCCTGATAAAGCCAAGGGTGAGGGGAGTCTTAAGGAAATTGAAAGGAAACTTTTCTCTGACTTTCCTCCAGATTTTGTTAACCACAGAAACAGTCGGAAAATTAATACCGTTCACTATCTCAAAGCAGATAAAAAAAAAAAATTCTTTAAAATTCACACCTGTGAGAGTTTGATGCCTCCCAGCAAATGAGAAGGGAGCAGCCAGAAGCATGTATCTCACCCATGGAGAAAGAAAGACAGTGAAATCCTCAGAAAGCTAAAATACCCTTACTTGGAGCACAATTGCTTGCGGCAGAAACTTAAAACAATAGGAAAGTTGGATCAAAAGGGAAGCTGGAGAGATCAGGTTTCTCTCTCCTGGGTGGGAACCAACACAAGAGCGCTTCCAGGTAGTTTGCCATCAGGATGAGGTCAAGAACAGCCACAAGGGATAAGTTCCTAGAGAGAGCAGTTCTTAGTGTTACAATTTTCCTCGCTGGCCAAGAAGAGTGCCAGCCCAGATGAGTCCCAGTTCCAGCTGTATTTCCAGACAGCAGTTTCGGCAGTACCTTCTGCCCTTAAGTCAGGGGCTGCATGGAGCAGCACGCGTCTTCCTGCCCTGATCCCTCCCATCCTGCTCCTCAGGCGAAAAAGATCAATCCTTTTAGACTCTCCCCTTACATAAAATAGGAGTAGGAAATGATTTATTGGAGGTGGAAGCAAACTGGCTTTGTTAAAGCAAAAAATATCAAGAAACTAATTTAAGCCTTTCATAGCCTTTTTTTTTTTTTTTTTTTAAATAACTGGTCTTACGTAAAGAGTGGAAAGTTCCTGTATCAGTAAAGCTTTCTCTTGCATGCTGCAGGTACTACAGATGCTAAGCACCAGGCTCAGCAAAATAACCAGTCACCTGAGTAAACCCACAGATATTAACTGATATGTGTGCAACTCTTTCTGAGTTGTGGTCCAAAATTTCAGGGAATTCTGCTATGGACTTCTCAGTCCAAACATCTTTGCTTTACAAAGATTCTAAAAACTGTATTTATATGCTTGCAAAATTCCATCCTGAAGTAAGGGAACACAACACGTCACAGGAATAAAAATGAGATGCCCCCTGATTAACAATGTGCTTTCAGATAGAATCTGGCAGATTTGAAATTAGATAAATATTTGCAAATTGGAATTTTCCCCACTTAGCTAGCTGCATGCCCGCTCTAGCCTATTCAATAGATGCCAACAGTTCAGGCTAATGTGTAACCAAAAACCTGAAGTTTGACTTAGAGGTTAAATTTGAAGAAAATAAAAAAATGCATGCAATGAGAAATTATTAGGAACAGCAAAATAAAAATTTATCTGGAACAAAATAACATCTCCTTTCTCACCTTGCACCTAGAAATCCTGCAACATTCTTTCAGGGTGTAACGTGTTTTGAATTATGCAGTTTAACATCAAGGGAGAAAACACACATCTGTTATTTCTTACTCCTGCCTTTGCCCAGCAGCCCTTCACCTGATTTGTAATTGGTCACTCCTTTAACAAATTGGAGTTTGTTGCTTCTTGGACTGTTACTGTATATTTGTGTTTGCACAAGATGCCTTTATTCTTTGCAGCTACATATGTAGCAGCTCTCTGTTTTTCAGCAGGAATTCCTCCCTGTCATTTCCTGTTTAGTTACGGGTTGAGCTTGCTTTTGTTTTCTGTGCTGTGTACTTGGTACCCTGCTTCCCCCACAGCCGGGAACCACAGGCTGCGCGCTAACTCCTCAGCCTCCTCCTCGCCTCTGCACCACAGCTTTGTTTTCTTATTAACTCTCATGCAGCTCACTTAAACTTCTCCCCTTTTTATTAACAGTTTAAACACTGATATACTCAATCTTCAAAAGCCTCCTGAATCAGTGATCGGCTCACAGAAGGCACAAGCAACCTGAGGAATGAAGACTATGGGTCTTTTCCTGCCTAAATCTGTGTCACCATGCAGAGAAAGGAACGTTTCACCCTCAAAGTGCTGGTGACCAGTCCAGCAAAGGCTAAAGGCATGGAGTGCCCACACTGTGCCCCACACACAAAGGAGTATGTGAACAAAATTACGGTGTGTGCGGGGATGTGCCTGGGGCGGGGTTCCAGCAGGCAGAGGACAGGGGTCAGACAAGATAAAGAGGCAGATGGAGCAAGAGTGGGTGGTGAGGGTGTTTAAGGGGCAGGAAAGGGTGGGGAAAGTCCAAGGAGAACTAAGAGAAGAGCCACACTGAGAGGAGTAAGAGAAGGTGGTGAGATTAAAACAAAACAGAAGGTGAGGGTATAGAAAGCAGGAAGAGAGATTAAGAAAATCCATCCTGCCAGAAACAGCACCTCTTGTCAGGCAGACAGCAGGTGCTGCCTGGGGAAGAGCTGATTCACACATCTGTAGTGTAGGAACCAGTTCACCTCTACCTAAGAAAGAAAAACTAAAAATAAAAGATTCAGAGGAGGTGGGAGAGGGTGCCATACTTTCTTCTTTTGGCAATCCAGTGCTTCCCAACTGCATGACAGTTTTTGAATAGCTTTCTGGAGAAATGAGTGCTGTATTTCCAGATCTTTGCAAGAATCTTGACAGTTCACTTCAGCATTGCTTCATCCAGTATGAGCCCTTCCTGTCCTCCTCTTCATCTTACTTCAGACTTATTTTTGCGATATCTGCAGCCACAGCACTTCCAGGGCTTTGGCTGCACCTCCAGAGTAAGATTTTTACTTTTTTCGGGACCTGCATGGATCCTGGAGGAGTCACTAACAGAGATGGCACTGCCATGCAGTGAGGGACACTGATGGCACACCTGCACCAAACAACTCAGCTCTGGGGAACCAGCCATGCAGGCAGTAATGCAGTCAGTAGCTGCTGGTCAACTGGTATGAGCACAGGTCTTTAACCTTGTCTGCAGCAGCCTGGGGGGCCATCTGCAGAGCCAAATTTCCTGCTACAAACTGCACCTTCAGTGGCTTTCAAAACCTGTCATATTCACCTTCTTGTGACTGACTTCAAACACTGAGTCCTGGCTCTTGCACTTTCAATATTGCCGCTGCATCACAAATCACTGCCAATGGATAAAACAACCTCTTACTAAAGCTACTTTTTTAAAAAAACCCTCCCCTGGAAGCCTTATTACAGATAAGATTTGATGGATTTTTATCCAATGCACTGCACCACTCCTCCCACCTGAATATACCTGGAACTGCTTTCGGAGAATCTGTTCAGTTCCATTCTGCACACTTACATTTTTTCCTTGCTGTAAAAATTGTTTTAGAGTCTTATAATGAAAACTTTCTATCAAAATAACATTTTTTCTTCTCTGTGTAGTAAAACCAGCCAACTGTGATCTACTAAAGAGTAGATTGTTTAACAAAACACCTTACCAAGTACTGATGGCTGTTTAATTAGGGAAAGCTGAACAATTTACCTGAAAAAATGGATTTATGAAAAAAAGCAAAACAATTTACAGAAATTTCTAGTTTCACAAAAAGTGTTTTCATAAGAAAATATTACATTTTTCATGATCTGTTTTCAAAAGAAATATGGGAATATTTTAATTAAAAAAAATCGATTTTCCATTTTCCAGAATTTTTAAACTTTGAGGATTCTTTTTTATAAAGAATCTTTTCCCCAAAGGAAGAGGTACAGGGAAAGGTTAGCAAGGAGACAAAATCCATGGTAAAAAATTTTGGCAGAAAATTTTATTTCTGCTAAATTTAGGTAGCAGTGAAGACTACATTTTTTTGCTTAGAAGCTCTTCTTAAAGCGAGGTGTTTGCTGGCATGTTATTTTGAAAACCAGCACAGTAGGATGACTTCTTTAATAAATGGGCTTAAACCCCAGAGGTTAGAAAGTCTCAGAGTGAGTGACAAACCCCCGTGCGGTATCTGATTTCTTTGCCAAAACAGGGAAGGTTTTTAATAAAGGTCAGGGAGAAATAATCTCCAAAGATAGCAGTGTCTCTTCCCCCTGTATGTTTATTCCTTTATTTCACCCCTTTACAGCTAAAGGCAGACCTTAACACATACACGAACGCACAAAAGGAAACAACAACCAAAGAGGAGGGGGGAAAAAAAAAAAAAAGCCTGAAATTTTAGTTACACCACATGTGGTTTTCATTTGTGAAAAATGAACAAGCTGTTTGTGGTTAAACTGTCTAATCTGCTGTTATCAATCTAGCACTGCATTCAAGATTTACAGGATACATCAGCTTCTGTGCCACATTAGCTGTAAAAGGGAGAGGGGGTGGGAGGAAAAAGGAGGAGGAGAGAGTTTATCCTGAGGAATAATATTTCCAATGCAGCCACACTCACACTACATCTGGTTGTGCTGGTAGCGGCAGTTAAATTGAAATATTTCACAGCGTGTGTCAGAAACATGCAGAATGGTAATTATGACAGATCTGATTAAGCCTGAGTGCCACTAGCTCCCTGGCCAGCTCCGGTTGTGCAGGTGTGACCTTGTGCGTGCCTGCGTGTGTAAATAAAATTAATTACAAGCGAGAGGGCGAAGGCTTCGGTGACATCACAAAGCGGAGAAACTCCCAAGGGGGAGACCTAATGGAATATTTTCCCTCAGTCTAATAATACAGTTCATATTGACTTGAGGTAATTAGTGGGATCATTAAAGCAGTTTTCCCGGCGTATTTGGCTGCCTGATCAGATTAGTGAAAATGTTCTTCAGAACAAGCCCTGTGTGGTCTGCCAGAGAAGGAGGAAATAAAAAGCAACAAAGCATATTTTGGAATGATAAGCAGCGCTGGACTTTTTGCACAGCATTTTGCAGGGCCGGTCCTGGGAGCCTGGGTGCCTGACTCTCCTGACCAGTTCAATCTTTCATCCCAGGTGCACATGCTCCTGCTGCACGTCACCTGAGACTTTTTAATTTTTGTTTCTCTATACTTCAAAACTATGCCATTCCTACCCCTCAATGCTTAAAAAAATCAGATAAAAGGCTTGTGGGAGTGCAAGCCCTAGAAGAAATACATTAAGATAACTGGGGGAAAGAAAAAGAATAAATACATGATCAGCTCCTCCCCACTTCTCCCCAAAAGTCTAACAGAAGACTGAAGGACTGGATTGAGAACCAGTAATGTTTCATTTCCTAATGAGCTTACCCCAGCAGAAGAAAAAGGGGGAGAAAAAAGCAAAAAGTTTAACTATGATATAAAGTCTTCCACAGTAACAGAACACAGAGCCCTAATCAAGAAATGGACCATTTGTTTAAAAACAGTCTATTGAGCATGCTCTACCTTGCAAATGGAATATGCCAAGCTCTGTCACAGATGGCAAGCTTTGACAGTTCCCATCCGTAGCGTCGATACTCGACAGTTCAGCACAAGATCAGTGACATTCTGTCTCATTAGAGCCACGCTAATTATCACAGCTAGTTTCAGGGGAAACCATGTGTTGCAATGGTCAATTTGAAGGAGTCTGTGCATCAACAAACTGGTAATAAGGATCAGACACCTTATTATATGACAGCATGCTGCCTATGATCTGATTTACTGAATCAGAGGTACTGAGGCAACACTGAAGCCTGATGGGTTATGGAATCGCGTGTACACAATGTGTAGCTGAAATATGCTTTAAAAATAAAAGGGAGCTATATAGAAACAATACAAATTAAAAATTTTAAATGGTGAAGTTATAATATGGGTTTTTTTTTCATTTGACATTAAGACATGCAGAGATGTTAGAGACCTTGTCAGCCAGTTTTATCTTTAATCAAATTATATAAGATAAATAATTCAAAATGAAAACTGTAAAATTATGGATTATGCTAAATTATAATTTACTCCATACTCTGATTTTTCAGTTTCAATAACATGTACCAAACATTCCTTATGTTGTGCCGTCTTGCTGCTTTAACATAATTTTATATTTTGTAAAGAGCTTTCTCTTCTTGGCTCCCTTTTTCCATTTGTACATTTAATGACTTAAACTTGTACTTCTCCAAGCTTCTCTCACTCATTTATGCTCTTTCCACCAGACAAAAACCATCCAACCAAAACCCCCCACTCTGCTGTTTCTGGACACCTGCGGGCCGCATCCTGCCAGGCACTCAGCATTCCCAGCGCCTCCCGGGGATGCGCCACAGGCTGCGGCCACGAGAGCGTTAAGCATTAACTCCCAACCAGAGCAGGGCAGGTGTGCACCGTATCCCTCCAGGGAAGCTCTCCTCAGGGCTCAAATACACTCAGTCTCCTGAAGCCGATACCAGTCCTTTAAACGGCAGCATTTGAACAGCTCTTGCTGCCACCCGCCTGGCTGGGAACCTCCAGCCTCGGCCGATTTGACCCCATGTCTAAAGCATGCTCAGGAAGCACACTTTTTCATCGGTGTGTCAACAAATCTAGCCTCTGCCTTATGTATTGAAAGGACTACCTGATTCCAAGGAGCTGCTTGAAGAGGTCAATATAATCCTCTTACCAAATAAGTATTTTTCCATTCTGTACCTGTTTCTTTTTCCTTTTTGTGTTTTCTTATTTCAGGTTTTAATGCCTTTTTCTCCCACCTCTATGTAGATTTACATGGGCAATTGCATGCTGATGTGAACCACCTTGAAGATTTTCAGGTGGTTTCTCTTCAGTGCACCTTTGCTGATTCATGACGCTGCTGTCTATTCTTTATTAGGGGGAACCCAAGGCTCACTGAAGCCAAGCCACTCCACCAAAGCCATATCAATAATATGGGATATAGACAGGATCAATGCCAACCCTTTCTTGGGTCTACCATGATCAAGAGATAAAAGAATCGACTAAACTCAATTTTTTTACCCTCCTTCTGAGTAGTAATTCTTGTTTAAAAAAAGCTAAGGAAATTTCCTGATTATATATAATAATATTTCTGAAAGGAGATGTTGTAAAAGAGACTAGGACATGGGGCAGAGGCAGGACATGGAACATTCGTTTTTTCCCCCACCAGAAACCTGAAAACCTTTTTTCCTCCGACCTGGGCAAGACAGAACACACTATGACTCTGTAACTTGATATTTTGTGAAAGAAACAAATCAGCTCTATCTGCCAAGTTTCACAGTTTCACTGAATGACATGCTGCTTTATGGGGCAATTCTTGATCGCATGCAAAAGCCCATCTTGCTTTCTCAGTTCACACTCTTCCTCTTGCATCCCTGCTGACACCCGATCCCACCCCGACTCCTGCTGCTCATGGCACCTCTTCAACTGCCAGAGCAATCACCCCCAGGCAATGAGGGAGGAGGAAAATAACATTAAAAAATAATAAAAAATAGATGCTGTTGTGTGTTTTTGCAGCTAATGTTTTCTAACTACTGTATCTAGCCTTTGCACCAGGGCAAGGGATTTATTTCCAGGTGGACCTGGGAAACAGCAGACCTCAGAGTACATTGTGTTTCCACCTCGCGTCTCCCTGTGCAGCATCCCTCCCTGCTCCACAGAGAATCCATTGTACACTGAGATTCGGGGGGGATGGGGGGAAGAAGGTTTTTAAGCCAAGATTTAAGCCCAGGAAGTGACTCAGCTGCTCTGAGGGAGACAAAGGCAGGAGAGAACTTGACAGAGAGCAGGGTGATGGGCGAAGGACGGAGCCCCTTCCTGCCCGGCAGGTTGCACCCCTCTGGGCAGCCTGGGGTGCAGTGCCCTGAGGAAACAGCTTTGGAAATTAATTTCAAGATCCTCTCCAAAAGTCACATTGTTACCAGAGGGTTACTCTTGGCGATAAAAAGGTTTCTTTTCCTCCAGCTGGAAAATAGTTGAATAGATTGTTCTATATCTGCGGTAATGGCATGTTACATCTCTGTGCCAGATCCACAATAACGTGCTTGTTCAGTGTGGGAAGCTGTTTAAAAATGACTTTCCTATTAGAGTATATAGCTTAGTCTCTAGATGGAAAAAGCAAGATCAAAGATATAGCATTTATAAAACTGCTGGTTAAAAAGATAAAAGTGAGATAACAGACATCAATTTTTCACTATAAATCTCTAGGTTTACTACAACATTAAAATTTCCAGTAAAAGCAGGGTTTTATATACCTGAACTCTAATGGCCTATTCTGAAAATATTTATGTCAGGAAAAGCATGGTATTTGCATGCCAAAAGCATTTTTAGTGCCAATGTTTAGCATTCCCTTCCCATTTAACTCCTTCCCATCTACTCATGAGTTCTAGATGCTGTGCCTAGTGCCTACCCGTCAGATCTCCTCACGCAGCCTCCTGGAGGAGAACACTCCAGGTGCGTACAGAGGCAAAAAGTCAAATGCTTCTAATTAAATAGTATTGCATAAAATACTTGCCTGCTGGCTCAGGATGGAGTCTCTAGCATGGCCTGAAACCCATGATTTTACCTCCACATTTTGTACGTGAAACTACTACTAACCAAAGCGAAAGACATGGAGGGAAGGACAGGAAACTGGGCAACACAACACAGCTCAGAAGTAACAGGTCAGAAGTCTACATCATTAGATGAGGTTTCTGGAGGTATGTGTAGTACTCTATTAGATTTATTTAAAATCAAAGCATGATTCTGTGAGAATCAAGTGTCTCACCTTCCACATACAGGCATTTTCCTTCAGTGAGAAGGGAGGGCATTCAGCACCCATGGGGCCATAAAGAGCCATCGGCAGGATTGATGCTGCAGAAGAGTACAGATTTCACCCATTTATTTTACTACAAATTAAACTTCTTTAGGTAAATAATGCAAGCCAGCGGCATTAAACTATAGTGCATGGGACCCTCAGAGGTACGGAGCTTGTTATTACTTCAATTTTTGCAAACTGTAATTTCCTAAATTTAAGAAAACTTTGGCAATCTAACCTGATTTTCAGGAAAGTATTGCTTTCTTCCCTGCTTCGTACTAGCACGTGCAAGTCACAGCTTTTCAGGATAAACCATAACATAAATCCAGCTTCTAAAAACATAGCAAACATACAGAAATGCTACAAGTCTCTACCTGCCTTATCTCTCAGGGCTCTTAGGTCTGGGGGTTTTGTTTGCTTGTTTATCTGTTTTTATGGAATAAAATTAGATTTCAGCATCTGTCACCATCAAGAAAAATTCATCCCTGGCTCCCACATGAGAAGATCGTAACCACTGCACAGTTACTGAACCATGACACCTTAATGATCATTACACAAATCAACTTCTTTCTTTTTTTAATTTTTTTAAATAACAAAATTAAGAATGTGCTTCCATAATTACTCAAATCAGACTTTCAGGTTACAAATTTAATAAAAAAATCCAATATGATGGAATTGTAAAAGTAACGTATGCCACACAATTTTATGTGTGGATTCTTTTAATTTAGAGTTATTCAGGTGTGCTGATTAAATTTTAGCAAATAATACTGTCGGCATTGCCACTCTACCATTAAGAACCAACAACCTGCAAGAAGAGACAAAACACTTGGTAAACCTTTCTGTCTTCCTTTTGTGTGCATTTTTGCAAAGCTCTCTTTTCAACATAATCTAACAAAAAACCCATGCAGGCCTATTAGACAGACAACCTATAATAAAAACACAAGGTTTTAAAAATGGACATTCGGTGCTTTGCCAATTAAATTTCTAAAACTCCCCAAAGATATGATGTATTGCAGGAATTTGAATTATAATATCTTCCTTAGCTCTTCAATATAATCATATTAACTTTTTAAGTATATATTTTGAATTTAACAGATTTTTAATTTATTCTGTAGATAATATATCGATCCTTAAAACCAAAGAAACTTAAAAAGTATACAGAATGTATGCATTCCCGAATGGCAAAAGAATTCAACATTTGAAGGAATGTCCTAGCTGTGTCCCCAAACCCATTCAAACCCATGTACCAGATATGCCCTTTCCTTTGTGAAAGCCAACAAGCTGCCAGCAAAGTGCACCGTGAAACCTCAAGCAGGCAAATCATCCCTCACCTGAGTCAACACATGATCTCTCTAACAGACCTGCAACCTCTGCCTGATCCCATGACCTCTGCCACACCACGCCCCAGCACCCAGCCGCTTTGTTGAGCATCAGGTCCACAGGCGGTTCGTCCCCCATCACTCAGGAGGATTTAAAAATAAAACTGTTAATCAACACATTATTTTCTAATATGTTTCCTCCAGACTCTTCACTGTAATGAAGTGATTATCCCAGGATTTCCAGTTCCACTCTTGCCAAAGGCACTAACACAGCACAAGGGAAGATGCTAGTTTTTTACCTTGGCGCTACCCAAATAGAAACTCCTGTAGAGCATCATTTAATAGCAATTCTGTGCAAAGTGCTCTAGTCAGCAGAACATTATCTGCAGTCTCCTGGCTCAGGCAAGCCCAGCCACCTTGCAGATGCTGGCTGCTTAGACATCCAAACTAATGTTGCCCCAAATCAGTTTATTAAGAAAAAAAAAATGGCAAGGCCTTCCAGCAAACAACTACCTTTGTCCCCTTGCAGAGCTGTTTTAGGCCACATATGGTTTTACACCAAAACTCCAGGCTGCACTCAGAAATTAATCAAGTTTTTATATCCAAAGTAAGATAAAACCAACAATGTCCAATTAATCAACACATCATTTTCTAATATGTGTCCTTCAGACTTTTCCCTATAACTTGGGTTATCTCAGGATTTCCAGTTCTTAGTATGTAACCAATGCCTCCAAATTAAAAAAAATATCAGCAAGAGATCTCTCAAGAGAGGTTTTCTTAGAGAATATGTTTGAACAAGACACATTTTTGTGCAAGGGAGACTTTTTTGCCCCAAGAAATGTTTACTTGTACCACTGAGAAGCTCCAATGAAAAATCTTTTACAATACATGTACCTCCTTTAATATATGTGGCAGTGCTACATATTTAAATATTATTAATTGTGTTACTAGCAGTCAGTTAGTTTGAGAAGACCTAAAAAATCCTAGTCCACCTAGGAGGTTACTTCTGCAAAGCAGCTTTCTAGTACAAATGACACTTTATCTAACTACAGACCTGAAAGCTTGCTAGACACATAAATTAACATTGCACTGCTGAAACTGGGGAGAAAAAATAACCTGAGAACACAGATATAATCACCAGAGTAAAACGGAAAAGAACTATGTGTGTGGTGTTGTTTTCTGTACTTAGTAGCAAAGTTTGTACAAGAAGTTAAAATTTAAACCAACAGTCAAATAAACCCACACTGCATCCTCTGGAAGCTTTCAGGCTTCATTTTGACTACCGGTCCCTTTGAAAGTCAGCACTGGAAGAGCTGACCCACCTAGAAGTTTTAAGGTTTTGCACTGAAATAAATATACTATCGCACAAATTAGATCAGAACAAAATTATGTGTGCTGATAGATTGGCTTCATACCTTAGCTTTACAGAAGGCTGCAGTGGAAAGGGGAAGGTGCAGAAAAACGGACAGTTCTCTAACCCCAAGTTTTGACATGTAAATAAAGACATCTGAGGAGCACACAGGTTGGAAGCTGCTGTAACATTCTATCATAATTAGAAACATTTCAAGAGCTCTGTAATTTCCAATCAAAATTACAGTAATTTCCGATATACAAGCCATGATTCATGACAGAATTTTTACATTCCATGGGAGATTATAGTGGCCTGATGTATGACACACTGAGTACAGCACTAACATAAACAATTCAGTTTAATGTTTAAACAGCACTTGGTGTTTAGAATCCCACAATAAAAGAAACATATTATTGTTGAAATTATCACTTTGACAGTGATTGAAGGGTAGGCAGGCATGTGGCCTATAAAGCTATAATTTTTACAGTCCACAGCTTGAGTTTAATCATTTTGATACAACATTTCCAAAATATCCCTTTAAATGCTCCTTACACCATATAACTTAAGAGACAACATCCTTTCTGTACAATGAAGTGAACTCCAAAATGTGAACAGCACAGAAGTCAAAAGTTAAAGGCCTGTTAAAAAGAAAACCAGCACTAAAATGCTGACAGCCCAAGAAACATTGGTCTAACTGAGATTCGCTAGCTTTCCCTGGAAGATGTTGATTTTTTTTTTTATGATGTAATTTTAGAAAAGTAAAGAAGTAGCGATTAAGTGGATTTAACACTCAATCTAATATGAAAATTCAACACTGCAGCCACTGGTGCCTTTGGATTTCTTTCAAGCATTTGTATAACCATAGTCTTTCCCATTTTTCTATATGTTTTTCCTTTACCTCTTGAGTACATTCCCACTTAAATCAATGCTTTCACATACTCCAGTGATCTTTCTCAGAAGACATATCATTTATGATGATCGCACCCAACAAGTGCCTGCTGATTTCCCTCTTGCCTCTAAGCTTGACGGAAAATCTTCAGTTAAAGAAAACAGAATAGGATACCACAAAACAAAGGCTTAAAACTGAATAGGCAACATACATGTATGCACACAAGCAGGTAACCAAGCAGACATTGTGTTCCAAAAAAAATTATTTTTTTTGCAAAAAAACCAGCACCCCAGCATTCCTCACTGTAGCACATGTAATTGCAAACCACAAAAGCCTTGAGATGAATTTGGCAGCAATAGCCAAATCTTGACCACAGCTTCTGCCACAGCCACACCAGCTAAGAACTGATGAACCTGATCCCTTCTGAGCCCTGTCAAGACCCGTGGGAACACAGGGAAGATGTCTCGCTGGTGGGGAAAAGGGAGTGAGAGATCTCAGGAAGCTGCTTCTCTACCCTGCCTGGTCCAGGGAAACGAGAGGTTACCTCCAGACTTAGCAAGGAGCTCTGAGTTATTGTACGGGGCTGATACACTGACCCAGCTACCCATTTTAACTCACATAAAAACTGATCTGGGGAAATAATTGCACAGGACATGGAGCTCTTTGAGCCCTGGGAGTTTTACCTGGCTTTTGGTTGCCGCAACCTTCGCAAACAGTGCTTGGGACACCTTAGCTCTCTTCATTTCCTGCTGAATCTCATCATAAATGGAAGCATTAATGTTCATGGAATTGTTTTCTGGTTTTCCATTCCTCTCTGTAGCAATAGTAGCAGTTTTGACCTAGAAAATATGAGACATTTTTCATTATGAAAAAGTTATTTTCCTCTCTTTCCTTCCCTAAGTAGTTCTCCTTTGCATTTTATTCCTTTTATCCAATCTTTCTCTGATATTCTTTCAGCGTTTTGCAGAATAAACATTATAAGTTATCTATGGTTCAACTAACTGGGAAACAGGAAAATTCAGTGCATTGTAACAGGTGAATGCATCTGAAATATGAGTTACCATTAACAGACCACTGCAAATTTCAATGTCATAAATTAGGTGGAGACCTGTCAAACAGTCTTGTAGAGACTTGTGAATTTGTACATTATTTCTTTGCCCCACAGAAATTAAATAAAAATTGTAAATGCAACATAAAAGAATCTCTAATGAAATAGAAATCGGACAGATATATCTTGATTCATGTCTTATGCCCAGTACAATCAAATGATGCTAATGTTGAAAAGTTGTGGCTTTAGATTGAATTTTTTAGAATTTATCTTATCAGTTTAGTTCTTAAGTTGTTTTTAAAAGACAGTTTAGAATAATGCATACTTCAAACACTCCTTCACGAAACCAAGATAAGACTTTCTTAAAGCTACTGATTCTGGTTGTATTTCACTTACATACATCAAATATTTATTCTTCTTGCAGTCCAGATTAAATAAACACCAAACATGTAAACAAGACAGAATGATTACAGTACCACCTTTATGCTGCATCTGCAGCATTAAAGAAAACAACAACAAAAAAATACATCAGTAGCGACATGATGTGCAGGAGACTATCCTTTCCTTCATCCTCTGGAAATGATGGAAGTGATGTTTCAACACCAAGCATCATCCCACCAAGGTTAGACTGCAGTTTCTGCAATATCAGTTGAGAGGTACAAATCAGCAGCTTATCCTACAATATTCTCAGTAGTTAAGGATAACGTCTGTCTTTAGCAGTTACTCTTGCAAGGCTTGCTCGAGATTAGTGGACCTAATGGGCCACTAATCCTAACATGGATCAGAGGAAAGGAAAACTGGATTTCTGCCAAGAACCCACAAGGTGATGATGCAAACAAAATCAAACCTTAAGATTTCAATTCAAACCTACTGATTCATACTGAGGTTATTGAGAGCTGAATTAATTTAGTTATTCTGAAGTTACACACCTAGGTTAAGACAGTCATTCAGCCTAATTCTAGATGTAATGGACAGAGCCTGGCACTTTAGAAGGTGATTCAGCCTACTCTTAAGTACATGTCTAAACCCACACTTTCACTATCAGCTGGATCCAGTGCAAGTCAGCATTTTCGTGTGCTCTGAAGTCCCTTTAGGTTCAAAAGGAAATCATGACAACATGATAATTCATCTTCTAATCTCACTCTCTATGAGCTTTCGTATGTCACAGGTCTCACAACATGGGAGTTGAAGGCTTTGGATGAGAGATGTACTTCGGTAAATCAGCAGCTCACTTTTTCCTAGAAATGCCATGCTCAGTTTGTGTTAGCTATCATCCATAGTGCTTTAAATATAAAATAATCTAGCCCAGAAACTAGGAGTCCATGCCACTTTTGCTGAGCCTGATTTATCAGGCTTTTCAGGAACTGTGCTAACACACACCCATTAACTCCAAGGGACAAAACTCCAGCAAGAACAAGGCGTCCACAAGCACTTCCCCTTGCTGCCATTCTGGTAGGCATGAGCACTTTCTGGTGTCTGAAAACAAGGGTCCTAAGTAAAAATGGAAATGAAGAAAAATCCCAAAATGTGGCATACATTTAATCATATGTTGGGTTTTTTTGATCTGAAAACAATTAGTACTTTGCATCCATGCTCTTTTCTGCAGTGTGGCATTTTACCAGCAACATTGCAGCAGAGGATGGCCAAGCCTGTACCAAAGGCTGCTCAGAAACATTTGAGGCACCTGGCAGCAGGCAGTGAGGAGCAGCACCATGGAACTCTCTCCTTCCCACTACAGAGCAGGAAAAGGTATGACTCACTCCAGAAAAATCCGTACAGGGCTGCAAGAGCAGGTGTATCTCCTGAACATCATACAGTGAAATCATTTAAACATACAAAATCAGTGGCAATTTTATAACCTTTAAATAAGACAGACTTGCCAGAAGGTAACTGACAACTGGTGGGGATGTTAAACATACAACCGAGGACAGACTTATCTGTGTGCATGTAAAAATCAGCCTAAGCTAAATTAGAGAATGAAAAAGTGATGGCTTTGTCAATATGCCTTCTTGAAGCTTGGGTCTAAATTTTGGGAAAGAAATTTAAGTCCTTCCTTCCCAAAAATAAATTTACTTTGCAACTAATCTTTGAAGGACCCACGGGGAAGATGAGAAGATGAAGATATTCGGCTAGCATCCACAAGTCTTTTGGGAAGGAAACACTTTGCTCTTGTGATCTTGATCAAAATGTGTCTCTTCTGTAAGCACACTGCCTTTTTGATTGCTACTGAGCTTCAAAAGACAGCTTCACATTGTAGCAGTACTTCATAGATCACTTAACTGAGCTGTGAACACCCAGATCATCAAAAACCATCACACACCATGCTGTAGATATAATTTAAACTATGCTACTCGATCCACACTTTTCAATGTCCCATTGAATACAGATATGTATTTAACCCAAGGGAATTACTGAAAATCTTCATTCCAGTTTGCAAATCACATCTATCTTTATACAGGTACAATAAATTCAACAGCATCTAATATGTCACCAAAGTTAAAACAAACACACAAACTCCTATTGCCTTCTGTTGATATTTAATTAGGGAACACTAATTGAATTCAGAAAACACTAATATCTGCACCAAAAGGCAGTATTAGCCCAAAGATCTTCAGGGGAATAAAGTCTTAAAGTTATAAAATGATGGGTTTACCAAATGGGGATTACCAAAAGTTGTGGTTCGCAGTCATACCCTCTCCCTCTCCAATTCACTTCATTGACCAAGTATAAAAATTCTCCTCCTGTCTCTTAATAATTTCTCTTCAAAGATCAGGTGTAGACTCTGGCTGATCTTGATGGACTATTGGTCTGCTCTGGTCTGATGAATTCCATGCAATAATGCCAATTAACCACTTGGAGAATATCCATACATAAAACTGTTTCATAATTTATACATAAGCAAACATCTAGGCTGTCATGTTGAATTTAGAATTGAGTTCAAGACAGAGGCTGTTTGAAGCTGGGTTGAAAAAACACCCTCCTCCTCAAAAAAACCCAACAAGAAAGCTCTCAACGATGCAACTTCAGGACTTGGGAGAGGAGGTGGAAAAAGTATTCATTTTGGAGAGAAAAACAAAACAAAACAATCTCTAATCTCATCTACACTTAAGCACAACCACCCACCCCACCCACATCCACAGCCACATTTTCTGTTTAGGAAAGAAACCATAAATCAGTTATTTTTTTTCTTTTTTTTGACAGTAAGCAAATTTTGCAAATACTAACTGAAGAGGGGAGCATTATTTTACAAATGTAACACACTGAGAATCAGGAATTCACTTGGCCATCTTCCTATCGCCAATCAATCTAATCTTCTAAGAATACTTGAAAAAAAATAACACATCCATCTCCTCCTGGCCTACCCAGATATATCTTCTCATCAAGTAAGACTGATTACAGCAGCAAGTAGCTCTGGATTAATTCAATTTTCCTAAAAAAAGGGAAAATTGTCATAGAAGGAATAACCAGTATGAAGAGGCTTTCACAAACATGGAAGCTCATTCCTTCCCCATCGAAACTGAAACAAAAAAATCTTATATAACACATTCTCATAAGCACTGTTTTAGCTTGGGAACAAAAATCTTCTTTAATCCTGGTTTAGCTTTTAATATTACATTGTACATTAAAATTCATAAAGTAGTTCATTCCAGGCAAAACAAACTACTTTTCAGTTCTGCTCTGCAAATAGCAGAGGAGGTACAATAAATGCTGTTGCTTTCAGAACAGCTTTTATCAGGACAAGGTTTACTACTCCATTATTACAGTGGCGCCTGGAAGTGCAGTTATACTTAAGTGTCAGGGTTTCCATTAACTCTCCTCCATGGTGGTTTTTGCGGGGGTGGGAGGAGAGGATTGCAATTATTATTTTGTTCAGTTTTACTTTCGTTAAAATGCAACTTGGCACAAAGATTATCAACCTAAGTCTCAAATTTTTGCCAACTTAAAAATAAAAATTTTGCTGGTGGTTGATATATGGCACATGCATGTATTTAAACTCTAGGACTCCACCATGAAGTTTCATGAAGTTGGTTCTCCTTGCAATAGAGATTCACTGGTCCTCCAACACCATCAAAGCTTTCCTAGATACCAGTCTTTCAAGAGTAACATACTATCTCTGAAACTCAATCCACTATTGCTTTAACATGAAGGAACTTAATTTATCTGCAGTCAGAAGGAGGCCAGGATTGTATTTATGAGATGAAGGTTTTGGTCAATGAGTACCTAGAACTATGACTCATGAAAGATTTGTGGCTACTTCTTAAAACCTTGCCTTGTTAAAATAATATTGTGCTCTTGACATTACACATACTCTGTTTTTACACAGGATGATGATGGTCCCCAAGGGTTAACACAAATTTTCTTTGGGGAATATGGGTGGCAAGAAAGATTTCTTCCTCAGCTCAGCTGAAATGGAGATTACTTGTCCTGAGAAAGAAGTGTTTACAACTGCAGGGTGGCTAAAAACTTTCAACCAGAATATTATGGAAAAGAATATCTGCAACGTGGCCACCTATATCCATCCTCCCCCACAAATTGTGCAGAGGAGAGGGGAGTCATCTTCCCCCCACATCCCAAACTGCCCTGATGAGTTATGAAGGTGATCCTTAGCACCTCAGCATCCTCTAGAGTATCCCCAGTTTCTTTCATTTCCACATAACATGCAATAGACTAATTCTCTCAACTTGACCTGGGAATATACCAAAAGGGCCTCTGTGGGGTGATCTGCAAGATGAAGGTGTTGAAGAGTGGGGGGAAACTGTTAAAAGAAATAGAACATGAAAGGACCTTTTCCCTTCCTTCTAGATTGCAGAGGTTAAATGATGTCTCCATGCAGTACCTACCTGATGGAGATGCTAATACTTATAAACTCCAGTGCCCCCGGGAATAGCCTGAGAGACAGGCTTCTGCCCCAGGGGTGGCAACTTGAACAATGTCCAAGGGAAAAATCCTTGTGTACGCCGTCTCCTTGTGCTCAGTCCACCAGTGTGGAAGATAGTAGCAGACTTTTACAACTTGACCAGCTTAGAGGGCTATACACGCATTCCAAAAGCTCATGCATTAGAGGCTAATGATTTCAATTAAAAAAAAAAGTAAGATTTTGCATTTTGTTTAAGTCAGAGAGAAAGGGAGAAGTAAGGGGGACAAAGAGCTTCTTAAAGGATTTCAAACAGGAATTGGAAACAATCCAGATACATTAGCTCAAGTAGCAACTAGTAAGAATGCTGTAAAAATGAGATAAATTCAACGCTGTTCCTTCTAACTCATGCACCAGGGTTTATGCTTGGTGAGTTCCTACTATCCAATCAGACCTCCAAGGTCACACTTTCTGTTTTTGCATACAACAGAATGCAAAATTTACACAGAACAAGCTCAGCTGCTAAACGGTTAAGTCTGCTCTACTGTCTGGCCACCAGTTGGCAACACAAAAATGCAAAATAGATCCTTTTCAGGATGTTTATTTTCACATCCTTCCGAAACTGATAACTTGCAATTGCAAAATAAACCTTCATGTGTGGCATATTAGCTCCCATTTTTCATGGTTTCATAGTTTAATTGTTTCAAACATTACACTGGTCTAAAGATTTAATATTAAATATGTTGGCTCTTGTGTAAATTCTGTTGTCAGGATAAACGGTCTGTTTTCTCTTTCAATGGTTATCCGAGAAGCTCACAGCCAAGCTGGAAAAATATTATGCTATATTCCTGCAAAGTGATCTTTAAATAATTGCTTATAATAAATTTAGTAGTAAGGATGATAGTAGTTTTATTTCCTTAGTATCAAATATTCAATAAACTGTGGACATTTTGGGGAAGGTATCACAGTAGCAGTTTGCATTAAAAATTTTGCAGTATCCTGACTGTAATTTATTTCTGCTGTGATTTGTAAAGTTATACTTGCCAGTGTTACAACTAGGATAATTTCACTATTATTTCAAGCATCAAGTATTGTAGTTATCTTACCTACACAGATATTTCAATTTTCAAACTTAGGACTCTGAACACTTAGCAGCAGGTGAAAAGTGCTTCATATGTTTATAGTGGTTAATTCTGGAAACAGGTAAGAAGGTCACAAAGAATCCCAACTCAGAGGTTTCTACATTCTCCATCTATTCACTAGGAAAAATGTGTGTGTTTTGCTGAATGACAGAGAATAGCACAACTGTAAAAGTAAGTGCTTTGCTCTGTAGACCTCAAGTGTTAGTCTATGAGGTTTCCTTGTAAACTTGCTTTCCTTTTGAAAAGGATTAAAACAAAAACGTATGCTGTTTCCACTTTGAACTGTCACAATTAGGTTAACTATACTCCTGACTCACACTAAAAAAATGAAATGTAATTATGAACAAGAGCACAGTAGGGACAGACACATTTAGCCCCCCCTTTTCCATCCGAATTTGGACTTACAGTATGTTTTGTCAGTCAAGAAAACCCCTAAGTCTCACTTTCTTTCTGGCTGCGAGGCATTTATACAGTTTAAAGTGTGAATTAAAACCAGTACAAAGACTACCTCTGACTTGACATCCTTCAGGAAGGTCCTGTAATTAACTCTGTTCTTTAGCTGTGAAATTGCCCAAGACCACTTGAGACAGAGTGAGACATTACCTTGGCAGAAAGAGATAAGGTAAGAAGGAGGGTTAGCCTTGGCTCTGAATTACCTGGGCTGTGGGAGCAGGTACAGATATTAAAACAAACTCAAATGTTGTTTTAAACACAGTTATCTCTATTTAACTATTTCCCACTAAAGCATTACTATGTAAATAGATTCTTGTCCTTTATCTTGAAGAATATCTATAGTGGATTTTACAGACTAAACTCAGTTAATGATAAGAAAACGACACCATTAGTACAGTCTGTTTTTTCTGCTAAAAATTTCTTCTCTTGTAAAAGTACTGCAGCAGGTCAAGGTGATCTTCTGTCCTCCCTCCTACAATTTTTTTATTCGTTACTTTAGTGTGGTCCTTAGTATCCATTAGCTAAAGGAAAATTAGAAAAATAATCTCGAGAGGAATTTATAGCATTCCCAATGGGTATACAACACAGTCACAGTCACAAGCCTATGACTGGTTAACAAAAACCTGTTGTTTTTGTCAAAAACTCACTCGTCACAAAATTCCCACAATACCAAAGCCTTGCTTTGTTTAGCAAAACTGGACAGTGTATACAGCATGATTCCCACATATCTGCAGATCAGTTTGGTTTTTCCTTGCTTAGGCACAACCTTGAGCCACAGCAATGCAGAGTATTTCTGATAATATACAGGTTTTGGAGTTAACTATGTTTCTTTGTGGAAGTCTGTGCATTCCTACGGCTCACATGCATTTCTCATGTAGCTTAAAACAAGCATCAGAGTTTCCTTGATCAACACAAGGACTGCACCACTGAATCTCCCGATCCCACTCTATCAAACTTTGTAATTTTTGAAGAATTAAATAAATTCTAGAGAAATCAATAGGAGTTGCATTTTAACAAATACTACATGAAGCTTTAATGAACATATCCAAATCATTCAGAGCAATGGATATAGCAAGCCTGTTATTTTACACAGTTGTCAGTAGCTCAAGCTGGTGAAAGCATGCCCAGCAGTTTGGGATGGGATCCTCTTTCCCCATCACTTTTGTTTTACCTGTTTGCTTTCTAGAAAAATAACTTTTAAGGTACTACAAGGTACTCACACTTCTGCTTTCATTGCCTCTCAGTTTAATGGTCCAAATCCTCCAAAATCCCTATCTGAAGCTATAACATTAAGAACCTAAGTATTGTAAGAAAAGATGACACCTAAAAGCCATCATTGTCCATGCTCAGTAAAGCTTGTACCTCAATAACATGAGTAAAAAATTCTGTAGGAACCATAATGGATAGAATTTATCTTAAAATTAGAAAATAGGTAGTAATAAACTGCTACTATCATCCATTACATTTCTTAAATTTAATCTGCGAAATGCACTGCAAGTAATGATTCTACGAGTGTTTAGAAAGTGCGACAGCAAAAGGTTTCTTCTTTTTCAGAAAGGTCTCACCCAGCGGGACAGTGAGAGAACACAACCAACAAATCCCAAAGGCAGAGAGAGCGGTTTACTTGTGGAGGCCGGCTGGGCGGTGTGCTTATGAGAGGCGCCGGGCCCATCGCAGAGGCTGCGTTCAAGCTCCTTTCCCTTTCGTCCTGGTAAATTCGATCTCGTTCTGCTTCTGGCAGCTGCAAGAAGTTCTGCATAGCCCGAAGGTTTACCAGCAGGGACTGCGAGGCAGTCTTGGGATCCTCTTCTTTTCGGAGGATTTCTGAGAGCAAGCCCTGTAGGGAAGGAAGAAAAAAATAGGCTCGAGAGTTAGCCTAGGTGAGTGTCTGTAAAACCTTGCTCTGCAAAGCCACTGCTTATCAGTCCTCATTTTTCTTACCACTGGGCTGGGAATGAGAACAGCAAGTGCACTATTCGCTCCACATAGGATTATATTAATGGCATTTTAGGTAGCAGAGAAGAGAGCCTCAATTGTACCCTTAACTTTATTAAGCACCTGTTTTAAATACAACATAAACTGAATCTTCCTAATAGGTCTTCCTCCTTTTACTGGCTTAACTTGCCATGATATCTTTCACAGTCCACAGACAATCATGAGACGTTAAGGATATGTGAATACACTGTGGGGGGGTCTCAGGCTTCACAGGCAAAATGCATACCTAACCTTAAAAAAAGGCTTTCCACATTTCTAGCAACTTAGGTCTTTGAAAGGAAGTGATATTTCACCTCTAATCTGAGACTATAAACTTGCAATGTTCCTGAAGTACTGCTTCACTGATTCAGGGACCTATTTTTTATAAGTCAATATATCTTTCTAAGAGTTGCATATTGGAGTTTAACAACAAGTGAGGAAACTCGTTGGATGCTCTCATGTTCCTCCTTCTTGTACTTTCCTCTCTCTTCATCAGGACAACCCTAATCCTCAAACAGTCCATGGCCTGGGATATATATATTTAATGTCCACAGGTTCTTGACATCTCCTCTCTTTGGCAGATTCACCTTTTAAATATGTTGGGCATTCAAAATGTTATACTGTCTTGGAGTAACAAGATGATGATAAGAAAGGTAACTTTTGGAAAAGCAGATGTGAACTAGTACTTAGAATAAATGCTGTTGCTGTGCTGGGAAAGAGAGAGGATTGGTATGGGAGGCTCTTACTCACAGTATAACAAGGGAACACACATGTGAATTTCAGCGCTTCTTTTCCTAAAGAACTGTTGTAAGTTATTCAGGATAAGACAGGGGTAAATAGAGAGAGGGAAGCAGACAATAAAAAAGCCAAAACTAAGATAGGTAATACTGACTGAATATATCTGTTCCTAAGAGGGTACGGCCAAGGGAATTTTTTGGGAAGGCTGATGCTCACAGCACCAGTGGAAGTTGTCACCTGTCTCAAGTGTCTTTTCCTACCAGGCAAAAGACCCTTAGGGAGGTGCTGTTGCAAGGCCACTGCTCTCAAGCAGCTGTGCTTAGGCAGGACCAGGGCCCATCCAGTGTGGGTGTGAGCTCTGCAATTCCCCGCTGGACAATGAGGACAGAGGTACCAACCACTACACCTCTGCCAGTGTGGTCCTTGTGGCCCTGTCTGTGCCTGCATGTGTAATAGGAAAATGGGATGGAAAAAACCAAACAATCATTCCAGCATTAAGCATGAAAAATATTTCAGAGGAGGATAAAAAAATAATCTTAGGGAATACTTTCTTACCACTTTCCTTGATCCCTCCTGTTTTTTGGTATCCAGGCAGAAATTACTCAGAAGGTAAATAAACAAGTTACTGACAAAAGTGGCATTTGGGTGATGTTTTAAATTTTTTTTCTTAATGGTTAGTCTAATAATAAATTTACTGATTAGCAAACATGATAAATATTTTTTTTTCTACTTTTAATGTCTATAATTTTTTTCTACTTTTAAGTACTCAAACCCACAGCTACCAATGTTTGTTAGTGGCAGGGTTACACAATCCACCTCAAGAGGAGGTACAAAATGATTTTGTTCTACTGGAGACAAGACAAAGCTGTCTGCAGAGCACAGGACGTGGAGAACAGAATAGAAAAATTTAGGTTGGAATAGACCTTTAAGATCCTTATGCCCATTCATTAACCATGCACTGCCAAGCCCACCACTAAACCACGTCCCCAGCTGCCACATTTATATGTCTTTTAAATACCTCCAGGGATGCAGGGATGGTGACTGCACCACTTTCCTGCCTGCCTGTTCCAGTGCTGGACAACATTTTTGAAGAAGAAATTTTTCTGACTATCCAATCTAAACATTCCCTGACATACCCTGAGAACACTCTCTCTCACCCTGTTGCTTGCTACTGGGCAGAAGATACCAATGCCCACATCATTCATCTCCTTATAGATAGTTGTAAACATGATTTCTGACTGTTTCTGTGCTGAAGACACCTCTCCATGAAAAAATGAGCAAGAAAAACTAAACTCAAGTGGACTGATCAATGTCAGGAGTGAAAACTCCTTACAACCAGCCACTGTCAGCTACAGGAAATGCCCATAATAGAAAATATTTGATTGTATAAGCCTCAGCCACATAATAGGCAGCTAAAAAAGGTAGAAAAGGCTATTTTACTTGTATAACTTTTCCCTCGTCAGTGAAACAAGTAAATAAAGAAAATGCTGGTTTTTGTTTTTTTAACTTTTGCCTGCATTTCCACTGCTGTGGGACACCTCTTGGTGGTTAGAAATGCCACTAAGTATTCATTCTCCTCTCTTCCCCAATCACTGAGCTGGGAGCAGAGCACAGGACAGCAATGCAGAGAGAGGAGCAGAGATGACAGAGCACAGAGAAGGCAAGGAGGAGTTTGCTTCTAGGCTCTAAACCTAAAGGTCAGAATATGTGAGGAAAAACCATGAAAACCAAGATGCAGTACCAGGTGCAAGCAGTCTTAGAACACAGTCTGCCTGCTTCATGTATTACTTCATTGCTACTAGTAGTGCCTTTGAGCACAAACTTCAGCTAAATGTTGTTAGACAAGAAATGGGAAAAACCCTAGAAAGAAAATGCCGACTCTTGCATTCTGGCCTGTGCTGATGTGCACAGATTAACTGCTCATTTTACCAGGCTTGAACTGGTTTTCCAGGATACTAGTCTTGGTGTGATCTCCTGATATTGTACTTCAAGTTGCAAAAAAACTAAGCTTGTTTTGCAAAGATTTTATAAACATTGTTAGGCTCAAAGACCTCTTCACTCTTCCTCCCTTGTGTTCTTTTTTGCATTGGAAATGTATTTTTAAAAATATTCCCAGGTTCCATTGGGAAAAAAGAAGAAAGTTTACATGTCATCACAAGTATAATTCATTACTAATGGCACAAAAATGTTCGATAAATATTATCAAGGCTTTCAAAAGCTCATTACAAATTCTTTAAAAATGGAGATAAATGAAAGTGTCTGCCAATATGAACAAAAAACACTGCCTGTCTGGCCCCCAGTTTGTCTCCTCCTTGAACGTAATCACTGAGTCAAATAGATTTTTATCAGTGTGATAGAACTTCAAAGCTTCCAGAAGAAACATGCAATTTGCCCAAACCTTCCCAAAACATGCAGAACATCCCTGAACACTATTCCCCGTGGTTGCAGGGTGCTCCTATCTCATGTCCAGGTGGAAGATTATTCCCAAACTCCACCCCCAAGCCTGGATCCTAGCCAAGTAAGTTATAAGCAGACACATTTATCTATGTCGCTTAGTAGCAAGAGGAGAGCTGTCATGATAGTGTAATAGCACCTCTTTACCTTTTACTCAATAGTGATACGGATAGTGTACTTTTTCTTAAATTACACTATGAAGAATTATATGAATACAGTGGCAATTTTTGTTATACTTAAGCAGGCAAATTTCTCTCTACCACATAATTTACAGAACTCAAATTCAATAAAACATTACATGATGGTCCATTACTGTTATCAATTTTGAATAATCCATCTTCATTTTTCATTTTACTGGAAAATAAAGTGTGCCAAAGACAAAGTGGAAGGGAAAAAAAAGTAGTGCCTGAGAAGGTGGTTTGTGTAAACTTAGATTTTGTTTTACAATTAGACAGAGCCGTTTAGTGCATCCAAGCATTCTCCTTCAAAATAGCAATTGCCCAGAATTAGCATGAGCACAGTCCTAAATACACAGAAGTTTTCATGTATGAGAAAAGGCATTATACATGAACTAAAGGCAGTACATCCTGGCAGCTAATATTTTAAATAAGCATGGGGCTCAAGTAGAAAGGAGCGAGAGAGAAAAGTGAGGAACACTGAGAAATACTCAAAAACCTTCAGATCAAATGTTGTCACTTGTGGGAAAAGGAAAAGTATCAAAATCCAGACATAGAAAAGCAGCAAAAAGCACTCTTCCTTCTTTCATGAAGACAGAGCCACGAAGTCACCTCCGTGTAACAGCAGCTGAGCCCCTGCAGCAAACCTTACAGCTGCGAGTGTACACAAACAGAGACAGGCAGCCCCCAGTTCCAACCACAACCATGACTAACACAATCCCTTGCTCACACAGGGCGGCCTCGTCACCCTGCCATGCACCAGGCTAAGCTACACCTTCGAGTCAAATGTCAGACTGGCTTTGGGAACCCAAGCCTTTCGCTTCCTGACTCATGTAACATTTAAAAACATACAACAGAAATGGGAGAGGAGTTTATTTATTTGTTTAGGGCTCTGAGGGTAATCCAGCCCAACAATGTTGATGCTGCCCTCCAGCTCTAAGAACAAAACAGAGTAGAGGAACCCCCAGTTTAACTTAGCATTTGAAACAGTAGGCAGAGCCTCTCTGCTGATGGGGGGCTGTGACACCACGCTTTGGCGGGCTACCCCAATGCATCATCACTGTCATCCCATGGCTGCTTGGGGCTACCCAGGGCAGCAAACTGATCATAAATACCATTTGCTAGCCTGCAAAGCACAAGAAAACACTGAACTTGCTCTTTCAAGACAGTAGAGGTATCTGCACAGTGCACTGACATCAGCTAAAACAAAATATTATGTTTATTAATTTGATGAACTGGCAACTGAAACATAAGCATCTCAATTTACCAAAATTATTCTGGCAGACTGGTAGACCTTTGGACACCTTGCTTGAGGTGAAACTCAGATCTGCCAGCACAAGTACTAACTCAACAGTGTTTTCCACGGTGCAAGGAAAGGAGGTGCTAACAGGATTCAACCTGTTTCTTTGCATCCAGTGAGCTGGAATCACAACTGCTGAAGGACAAGCAAAACTTCAGATCCTACTGTACTCTGAAGACTTCCTAGAAGGACAATAGAGGAATTCCTCCCACTAAAATTGCTTCTCTCCCTGCAACAGCTGTCCTGTTGTGCCTGTATAGATGTGAAGTTTCATTCAAGTTACAGGTATCTGGACCTTGATTAAAGTTTACAAGGCACATTCCCAATAATTCAGCTTTGAAATTGCCATTTGGAACTTAAGGGTAGGGGGGAAGTTATTCAAGAACACATTAAAGTCACCCTCTCTCTTTCTTAAGGACACGCTTCTAAGGTGTAGCTAAGGTTTTGGTTTTTTTTTTCTGCTTTATGGATAATTAGTAAAAAAAACCCACTCTAGTTTTCAGAAGTGTTTTTGCCAAATCCTTGGATTGTGGAAAGATAGAAATACTTTTTGGTCGACATTTTTGCAGCTAAATTAAAAATCTTGACAATTAGGATCAAGTGTTGAATTTCCACACTACACTGGTAGAAATTTCCCACCCAAAAACCACCACTAAATTCTGTATTCATATTGTAGAGCATAAATCTGAAAAACAAGAGCATCTTCAGCCAGTTTTGAAGTCCATTTTATTGCCTAAACATTAAGCTAAATCACTCTTAATTTATAGATCGCTTCCTTCCTTGACTTTTACACTGAAAACAAATCTCTCCCCTCATCTGAGACTGTATCTTGACACCAGGGTTTTCTTGCACAGATCTCCTAACCAATTTCAATGAGTTCTTATGCCTTTAGAAACTGATGGCATGATATGGTCCCTGGACACCGCTCAAATATGCTTATGACAGTTTCAAAAATGTCAGTGGTAAGCCTCAGTTAGCTTTCCATCTCAGAAAACAGAACATGAATTTAAACAAGCATTTTCACTTTCCTAGCAAAAAAAAACCAAAACCACCAAAACAAACAAACAAACAAACAAACCAACTTAGGATATTACATCACTATTATAAAGTAACTCCTCAACAGCATCTATTAGTAAAGTACTATCCTAATTTTAGCTCAGTGTGATGTATCCTTGAATAAGCTGTGAGGAATTCAGAAATATAGCAAGCAGAACAAATTTTAAAAGTATTCATGTAAGAACTGCTGGTACCTGTGTTTACCCCTGCACATTAGCAATCACTGTGGGTAAAATTAACAATTTCCAGGTTTGTAAAGGCGAAATGCACCCGGCAACAAATTCCTCTGTATTTCAGTGGAGCTTTGCTTCATATGAAAAGTATAGTGAGATATTTCTTGGCAAAGCTGAGGCTGACACACTCTAAGCTCCTAGTATTTTTCCTTTTTGCTCTTTATGTTTGACACAAAACATAACAAATACTGCAAAATCTTACCTAGCTAACTGAAATACAAACTTGATTAGCAAAAGCAGATGTAGGGATACTACTCTGTGTTTTTTCAAATAGATTTGGTTGAAAATTGCCAACATATATAGATGTATTTCATATCTCTTTAGGAGAATTGTTTTCAGTGTTCATTTTGGGGTTTCCTCCCAATTCTGGGTCACTCTCAACACATTCTACCAAACTGGTTAACCAAAAAGCCTGGGGAAGAATTGAACTTTAAACAAATATTTAATAACATTTGTAGTAAGAAGAACACATAGCAATACATATTTTAATATATGTTTAGTGCAATAATACTAATATTAAAGTAAAGAATCAGTATTTGCACTAGAAATCTTGTTCTACAGTTGTATTCATCACATCAAAAGAGCATTTTCTCCTACTCTTTCATGTAAATTCAATGTCCAGTCAGAATCAATCATCTGTATTTCAGGTAACAAATACTGCTTATGCACAAAGAACATGCCAAAAACTGTATGCAAAACTAGCTGACAAAGACTGACCACTTCAGAGGGGAGAAAGTTTAGATAAAACAATGTGCTTTTAGGCAAACCTAAGAAAAAAGTAAATATAAAATAAACTTTATTTTCTGAATTACTTGGCTTTTTGTCCAAGTAAGATGGCAGCTGCAAATCACTGTAACATTAAGCTACTACTGTTGCCTTAATAATTTAGAGTACTAATAATTAAATTTTTAAACACTGTATTAATCAAGACTCATTTATTTGTAAATATAACAACTGACACTGCCTGGACCTAACTTAATGTAAATAACCCCAACATGAGTTCATGTAACCCATGAAATTTGGTAAGAAAGGCCTTACAGAGAATTGACACAATGACTCTACTTTCTTTTAGCTAAAGAAAGATGTAAAATATTGTAAGGCAATAGTAATTCAGAACATTTATAAATGACATGCTGATTCAAACCTGCTACCAGAGCACTTGAAACAGAATTTTTATTCTCTAAGCTATGCAGGGAGAAACAAAAAAGTTTCAAGAGAAGCTCAAATTATGATTTTTTTTGTTATACTATAATCTACAACAGGCAAATTGATCCCTACGTATGTGTTTTCATTTAAAAATGAGGAATCCAAAGCAAATTTACCTATGCCTTTTTAAAGTATTTCCCATTTTACAAAGTCCTATTAAAAATATTTTATTTTATGTTATAACATACTTCTAAAATTTGGAGATCTTATTATTTGCATCCAATATACTGACATTTCTTCCATAATTTCTGCTTGATTAAATTCCATGCAACATGGCATTGAGTTAAATTCATAGAGCAGAATAAATTATAACAGGGTTAGCTTCTAAAACAGGTGTAAAAAATAACACATTTTAGTGTTACTTATCAGCTTTGCTAGGGCTGGCTTTTTCTGCATTGAAGAGCTGAAGTATATGTTCTGACGTGGACACCAGCAAGCTCAGCAACTACAGTTTTTGCAACAAACTACACAAATACATGAAGAGAGTAGATGATGTAGAAATAAAGCTTTTAATTTTTAATTTTTCAGAAGTCTGAAAAGATGCTTTTAGGACTTTCACTGGAAAATAATAAAAATAAATGCAAGTACGGATAAAAGATCATCTCCAATACACCTGTGAAAGAAGACAGGCTGTTCAGCATGTGCAGGTGGTCAGAGCGGGTGGTCACAACTCTACAATACAAAAGGCAATGTGTTGGGTGACTTTGTGAATGGTTCTGCATAGAGCTGTTCATTTCCTTTACTGGGAAATCCAGTTCATAAACCATCACAAGTGGAGAGGAACCATGCTTCCTGTAAGAACAGCAGATATTTCCACAGACCAATCCCTGAGGATTTCGGTACTGTATCAACATGGACAGTCATCCTGCAAGGAAGCATGGTTCCTTCAAAGGAGCTAAGTGACACGGTGGAAATGAAAAGACAGATTTAGATGGCAATTACTAATTAGAGAGAGAAAGAAGGGACTCTTAGACTTTAAAAAACAACAATAAGAAAAAAGACTGACCTGAGTTCGGTTAAAAGCCACACGTGCAAATACTGCCTGTGAGATTCCTGCTCGTTTCAATTCATCACGGACCCACTGGTAGATTTCGGAAGACACCTCTGTGTTCGTTGAGACCTGCTGCTCCAATGGTTTGTTCATGGATCTACTGACAGGAGGAGGGTGGTTCAAGTACTGTTGGTTTAAGGACTGCTGGGCTAGAAGTCTGTTCACTGCATACTGCTGGTTCAGCAACTGGGCCATTACCAGCTGCTGATTTACCAGCTGAGGGCTAATGGGAGTAGATACAAGTCCAGGGTGCAGGTTTGGAAGCGGGGTCCGAACTGATGGTTGACTACCATGAGAAAGCTGAACAGGAGATGGAGGCTGTTCGGCTGTGTTCCCTGGGACTGGCTGCTGACCGAAGTTGACATGGTTGGCACCTTGCTGGGATAGTTCAGAAAGGCTATCCATCTCAACTACAGCAGAAAAGAAACATTGAAAAGGCCAACATCAGACTGAAAATCACAAACTTGACTGTCCTCACATGCTAATAAAAATAAACAAATGTAAATCGGTGCAATGCAGGCCAACCATGAGCGGGTTGCTGCATCCCACAGTGACAGCCACAGGGGACTTCAGACAAAGCAGGAACCAATTAGAGATGGGGTAAAGACAAGAGACAAAAAGCCACTCTGTGCTGCAGATGATGCAGGTGAAACAGCAAGTGCATCTGTGCAAAGAGTAAGGAGGGCTGTTGTAGGAAAACATGTCCCAGCCAGAGAGAGAGAAGCCCCCAGTGACTGGTTTTGCTCCTCCCATGAGGTCCCTGCCATGACATCTGCAGTTCCCAGCCACTGGAAATCTGTAACAAGCAGGGTGAGGTGCAGACCTCCCCATGCTCTGCTAATTTCTAGATGCTGCATCAATTGGATGGGACTGCTAGGAACTAGTATAATTTATGTAAATTACACAGATGGGCTGCTTTATCTTGCAACCATGTATGCATGGATTTTTTCAGTGACTTGCAACATGGTTGAATTTTTTTTCTTATATTAAGAAAAATATTCTTATATATTTCATCTGCCTTTGACACACCCTCCTTTTTATAAAGAGCAGTTTTTTAAACTACAAGAGTTCTTCCAGTCACCCTCTTGTGTGTGATTAAGCAATATAAAATAACTCCAGGTTGATACAAAGGAGTCTCCTTTTTATCAGCCTTTGTAACCTTTTTTATTCTAGAGCTTTAGCAGCTCTGGTCTGGAAATAGCCTTAAGAAAATAAGATTTATTTAAAAACCAATAGTCCAGTATTTTCACAGAAGTGTTGTAGCATTTTTTTTTCTTATACTAGCAAGGCTTTTTTTTTTTTTTAGGCAGTGTCTGAGCTTGTCCCAGTAATTGTGATCTTCACCAACAGTCACCAGTGCAAGGCCACCCTTCCCCCACAAGGATCGGAGCTGGATGAAGAAACTGGCACTTGGATTCCCACCTGCATCTCCATCTTCCTCTCCTGTCTTATCACAGGCAGAAATCTGATAAATAAAAAGCCAGTTGTTCTGCAGAGAGTTCTGGTATCCATAGCCTAGATCAGTACCCAAGCAGAGGCCCTGCTACTCCTCACACAGGTGGCTTTGAGGGCAATGCTGCCTCTTCTGCCAGCATTAGTTTACATAAGAATACACAAACACACATTTTCTATTCGCTGGCTTCACTGACTCCAAGTGAATGGAATATGAACCTGTCTTGGCAGACTGTATAAGTAAAATTTTGCAGGGGTTGCCCCATGCAGGAACACTGCTGCAAACGATGTGGCTGCTGTGGAAAGGTCACCCTCCCCATATGGCCTCTCTGCTGCCTCACATATGAACCACCTGAAACCAAGTGAAGTCTTATCACTAAATTTGGTGGTCTCAGAAGAAGGGTTCTGTGTTGCATAGAAGGTACAAAGAAGATTAAGGAAAGAAGCCGCCTTTTTTCACTCAGGGAAAGTAGAGATCAGCCCAAGTGGGCTATTCACTCGGAACAGTAATTCAAGCAATTATCACAAAAGTGATGCATTGTCTTCATTACAGCCTTAAGCTATAAAAGGCAAGGAACCCGTTTTGGTAGATGAATGATTTTGCTTCAAATACTGAAAGCTAAGTCAAGCTCAAAATTCAATCCAAATTGAGGTCCTATTTCTCCATTCTATTGAAATCTACGTAGAAATTTTCTGACATAAAGTGTTCAAAATCAAGTGAACAGGTTTAAGAAAGATAAAAGGTATCACAGAATTGATAGATTTTTTTTCTCCAATAATTTACTTGTACCTACTACAACAAGCAAACAATTGTCACAACAGCTATTTGTTAAAATTAATTGAAATTAAGGTCCCAAGGTCAGAGAAATATATGAATTTAGAAAATTAAAGCATTCTTGCTGGAAGGTAGTGATAGCTGTAGAATCCTGTTTCTTTAAATATACATTAGCCAGAGCAAGAAAAAAATACATACATTAAAAAATCAGTTCGTCACAGTTCCAGGAACAGGTTTTCTAAACAATTATTCTGGGCGGTAGAAGATCTCTAGATTTACAGAATGACAGCTTTACATCTCTGGCAACCCAAGTCAGCTTGGCTGTTTCAATACCAAATATTTATTTAAATGAATTCTTTCACTATATATGTACTTTCTACATCTACTCATCAAAAGCATCCTAAACTTACTGTGAAGGGAACTGGCTTCTTATATGACTGTGACAGACCTCAATGTGACACATAATGGTATGTAACCACCATCAAGGCAATTTTTTTTTTTTTGCTTACCCATCATATCTTTTGCCTTCTTGAAATGTTTATACCACCTTCCAAATTCCTGACATTTTGCTGCTGAGACATTTGCATAGTAAGTGCTGTTCACAATGGAAGAAATCATACTCTGTGTGAAAAGGGGAGAAGAAAAAAAAACTGTAATACAGAGCAGTACAAGTCAAAGCACAAATTATTTCAATTGTTGAACCATTATATTTTTAAAGTTTGAGAACCATATTGCATTTTAAATCCTATCATCCAAAGCCTTTAAAAAAAAACCTCATTAATTGAGCATGAAAACAAACCAAGGTATATTGTAAATGGGAGCAAAAATAGCAGATGTACTAAGATAAGAACAAAGTTATCGACCAAGAAACATCATGCAACGGGATGGGCTCTGGACAGAAGATGCTAATCTTGAAAGTGAATTTTGTTCATCCTATTTCTGCTTTTAAATTTGATTGACCCTTCACATACTCACACAGGCATACAATTCCTACAGTGCCTTTACAAATGCAAGCAGTGACCCAAGTTACCCATATCCAGTTCCTCTGTGCCACTTATCACAGATTAGACCCCAGAAAATCATAGGATAAAACTTTATCTGTATGCAGAATGACCTATGAATGGGATAAAATATGGGGTTTATAGCAGAATAAAATATGCATCTAATAACCCAATATGAACCCAGCCTTGTTTTTCCTCAACAGGGTATTTTAAGTGATTTGCAAAAACAGGCTTATGAAAAGCTTATTGTCATGTCTAATTCTGTAACTGAATATTAGCTGTAAAATAGACCAAAGGAAGATCAAGATGATTTTTTTCTCAAAGGTTCTCGAGATATCAGATAGCTACAGTGAGAAATTTACCTTCTGCTCAGTTTTGACCAATTTTTAAATAGTGGAATTTACAATGCATAAAACTCAGTTCCAGTACATTCTTTTACAAATCAATTAAGACTAAGCCTTGCAAAATGAGATAATGCTCCAACTTGAAAATTATACTCAGTATATGATGTACGGGCAACAAAATTAGCAAATATAATTTCAACAGACTGAACTTTGCCACCCTTTAAATTTCTATGTGGAAAGTAGTTACTTTTGGCTTAACTACAAGAATTGTCCAGTATATCAAAACAGCAATGATTGTCAAGAAGACAAAGCCTTGATTATTACATTTCTTCACTATTCAGCATGTAACATTTAGATATATTTGTGCTGTCTTAAAAAATCATTTAGAGCATCAACCCTTTGTTACACAAACTACAATAGCCACTGGAAGGAAGAGTCTGGAGTAAAAATGCAATAAATGTTACTGTAAGTCTTCTAAAAGGCTAGTTCAGTTTCTGACTAAAAATACCTTAATTATCGATCTTAGTGAAGTTCATTATAACCATTTTCTAAGGTATTACTCAATAGCAAGCTGCTTGTGGAGGCTCAGAACTGCTAGAGTAAGCAGCATTATTTACGCCAAATGTGGATATCCCCTACTCATCAGGCAGGTATTTTAATGTTTCTCCGAATCACCAAAGCTCTTGCCATTTCTTGATACTAATCTGGCATTTCTGAAACCAGCTAGAAGCCATTTGCCAGTGGTATAAAAGGAGATTGAAACTTTTAATAGACTACCACAAGCCTAGCCTGAATGACCAGAACCAAGCTCAGCTGAACCCAATTTCAACTTCCAGTACAACAGCAGTATACTCTAATATGTACAAAATTATCTTTTAAGTTATTTTGTAAATTAAATCATCTTAAACATGGGCACATGATACATAAGGCAGGATTTTAAAAGTCCTGTGGATCTGAACTGGGAAATTATGACTGCACAGACTACTTGCAGAATCTGCAGATTCATATGTGCAAAATGGGGAATTGCACCTGCCAGAGGTAATCATCCCACACCAGTTCATGTGTATTTTGCAGATGTCATTTAGACTTTAAGGTGGTTTTATCTTATTTTACTTTGCCCCTTTCAAATGTGTTCTGCTGCCCAACTAACTTTAAGTATGAAAACACATATATTAATTTTTGTAAATTACCTATTATTGAAGATGTTTGTCTAAGATTTCCTAGTGCTCCCTTCCATGTCATTTGACAAAAATGATACACAAATGACATGGCGGTTTGCAACACATCCCCTGCTTCTTCAGGAATAAATTTAATGCAGTTACTTTACAACCAAACAGGGGACTGGTCTGTTTGAGCAACAATGCTGGGAATTTTAGCTTCTCTGACACAATGTGAATTTCAAGCTTTGATGGCTAACACTGTGATGTTACTCCTGCTCTTCAAAGTAGATTAAAAAAAAAAAAAANTACAAACACATTTAAAAATGAAAATTATCCTGCGTTTTCTTTGAGAACACTTCATGCAAACATTCAAGTGATATTACCTACGCTAAGAATCCTCATCAGGAGGAATCAATGATTTATTTACTAATTCACTGAAGGCAAAATTTTACAAGCCAGATAAAATATTATTACCTTGTTAACTCAGAAAATATCTTGACAACACTGAATTTCATTGTTTCTATGCTTTATTTATTGTCACCAAACGTGCAGTCACATCAGTGCAGAGAGATGCACTTGGCTGTAGAAATTTCCTATTGCTATAGAATTGCTATACATTTTAATGCCAATCTATATATATAAATGTCTGGTATGCTTATAGCCTAAAACTTAAGATTAACCCCATGAGTTAGTGGTCTTCAGAGATTCACTATCTAGACTGAAGGCATATTGATGCTTTTTATATTACCCCAGTCATTATACTTGAGGAGTTTCCCATGTCTTGAATTATCAATAATCAAAATCAAAATTATTGTATTTGAAGCATATCATATCCTGGTACTACTGCACATATTCTCCTTATCTGTGAGGCACAGAGGCAGATGCCTTCTTCATACAAGGATGATGAACATAAATATATCATACAAATATTCAAATGCATCACATGCATCACTCATAATCAGATATCTTTTTCACATGTTGCAAAGCAAATTGAGAGAACACAAAACCTGGTCACAGATATGCAATCCTAACTTGTAGTTTATCCCTGAAAGTAAGTTGCGAGCCTTCAAGATCTCAAATTTCCCTCTTTCCCCTCTCCCATATCTCCCTCCCCCCAACCACATCACCGGCAGTCATGTTCTGAGAATCAGGAGATCTCATCTGAAATGGTGCCACCTTCACAGAAATCCCACTATTCTGGAATGATACCATCTGCTGCAGCCCAAGTGCTCTTTTTTTAGCCAAATAAGTTAATTATAATTAGGCATCCAACAACTGTGTGAAGGTAGGGGTAGAATTTGTTCTGAGGTTCAGCTGAGGTTCACCCAGCGTAGATTGAACCAAATCCCATTTTCTCTGGAAGATTAAATACCAGAGATTAAATACCAGACACCATCTTTTTCTCAAAGAAGTTGGGGAACTCCCTGGGGAAATATCATAAATCTCAAGCAGGAATCGTTTCATATGCCCATCAAACAAAACCCAATAAAATGGTAGCATCAGACACCTTTTGTTTTGTGCCAGAATCTAACGCAAGGTGCATCCGGCAAGATACGGGAAGGACCCGAGCCTTTCATGCCGGCTCGTTGCTGCAGCCACCGCTGCAGGTGCTTCAAGGGAGGCATTTCTGAGTCATTGCCTCTAACACTGCTCTTCAACCAGGTGAAGTGTTGCTCGATCATCGCTAAAAGTATACTGTTGTCCTTTTTGCAAAACAACAAAAACAATGTTAATCAGGTTAATTCAATCATCTAAACCAAAACTGTTCATGCTTTTCTGCCAAATCAACCAACCACAGCAAAATCTGTTATCAGTGATTGCTCAGCTTCCAGTCAAAAAAGCTTTTAACCCCCACAGTCCCAAAACTTCCCCTAAATAACCTTAAAATTATTTTTATATGGGCAAAATAAGGTTGTTTTCATGCCTCATGAAGGGGTACTTGGGCTGCAGTATTTACACAGAGCAAATACATGCTAACAGACTTAGCAGAGAGTAACAGACACAGCAGCTTCCTAGAACAACTCAACTGAATTAGATATCAGGGATTCCTTTGCAAATTAAACATTTTTCTCAAAAGAAGCACTGTAACCAAAACTTATTTAGGCCTTCTAGGTTGTTTAACTAGGAAAAAAAAATCGGAGCTTTTTCGCAACTCATTCATTGGTGTTTAAAGCTTCAAGCCTGCTCAGTGGAAGGGGCAAGGGCTGCAACAACTTATTTACACAATTATCTAAATACGATTAAACAGCTGATGGACAAATATTAAACTGGAAAATGTATAGTCATTTCAGCTTAATGTAATCCCCTTTCTGTAAACACCCAAGATGATTTTTTTTCAACCAGAACAGTCCTGACATCTCATAAGCCTAAGGGTGAATAGCAAGAGATTGTTTTTGATAGTTATAAATATTCAAAAGACATGCAGACCATCTGCTTTCATAATACAGGTAAAGCAAGACTGAAATGGTGACTGCTGTATAAAAATGGTTCTTTTAACAAAGTCTTCCTCTCCTCGAAAACTATAAAGACAGATGTCAAAAACTGTTTACACAGGGTAATCAGGAGCGTGCAAAATGTAATATTCCTTTTACACACAGTGCTTGCTAAAGAGATTTTTTTTTCTTTTCTTCCCATCTGTGTGTTGCAACACATTTCTACAAGTTAAAAACATTTTTTCAAACAGAGATCTCATGAATACCCAAAAACATGCTATCTGGTTTCTGAATGCTAATTAATTTCAACTAAGGAATCTGATTTTTTTTCTGTAGAAAGGAATGCATGCTTTTGAAATGGAGTACTTCAACAATGACAGACACTGAAAACAGAACACCCCACAAGTTTAATTTTGCACTAGTTTGACACCGGCTATTTTCACAACTGTTTTACATTCAAACCCGCATCTGCTAAATCTGGCTATAAGACAGGCAGCAACTATCCTCTCACTTTTCAAATGAGATTTTATTTACGTTTTACTATTTATCAAGTTTTTCAGTATAAAGCCTTGTAACAACATAATGGTTTTGTGAAGTAATAAGTAGAAGATACCTCATCTTACAAGCAGAGTATGAAGAGTGCTGCCCATAAACCCTACAGTCAATTTTCAGAGCTGAAACACTAATCTTGACAGTACCCTTTTAATGTATTATATTAATGGTACAGAGGCGTTAAGCACCTTTTTTATAATTCTCAATAAAATGAACATTTACTGAACAATCTGTCAAACCACTGGCTCCATTTTTTAAAGCCAAACTTCTAAGGCTTTATGCTATTTTGTCTCCCATAAATCCTCTGCTTTACATCCCCAGACACCAGCAGGGAAGCATGTTCCAATGCTGAAAACTTAACATGGCTTTTTTTTAAAAAAAAAGTAAAAAAGAAAAGCTATGAGCCTTTGTTCCTAGACCTAGTTTGAATAAGTGATAAAGTTGCAGAACAGAACTTAAAGATTTGGGGGCAGATGGAGGGGGGGGGATCCTTTCATAAAAGACAGAGGAACTTTGTTTCCCCTATTCTAGCCACTATCAGTGGCTTTTGTTTGCGTGGAAATAGCAAGCTTCAGTTCTAACAGAAGCTGAACTCTTATGAGTGCTTATTTCTCAGGAGGCTCCATGTTAACATTTTTCAAATGAGAAGGGAACATTCAAGCCCCAACCAGATAACACAAGATTATCCCCAAATCAAAAGATTTTAGCCTGCCTGAGCCTGCCAGCCCACGTATTGCAAAAACTCAACCAGGGCAAAATGTCATTCCTAGTGTTCTGGCATGGCAGAGAAGTATCATCTGCCATTCTGAATAAAAGTAGACCAAATATATCCAGCCACTAGTTGTTTTTTGGGAAAGAAGTCCTGACACTGACAGCTTAACTGCGTACAAAGAATTACGTTAAATTCCTTGGTCCATTAGCTTGAACTATAGCAAATAATGCAATGGAATTTGTTGTCATATGCCCTATAAACTTGTAGGATCAGGGAAAAACCCACAGATGGACAGAGAAGAAAAAAAACTTTTGTTTGTGCCTTTGGCATTGCACTTGGATGGCTATCTGACCTCCATACTGTTGCCAGGGTCAAGAGAATAAGGATCTGCATGGCAAATGCTGGTCATGTAAGTTAAAACCGAATAAAAGGCAAATTTACAGTGATGGCACAAGCATTTTTTTCCAATACGTTAGTATGCCTTTCCTCCTTTCTCCTATCCTCGAAAAACTGAAATTATCTCCTCCTCCTTTTCTGTCTTATGTTGTCTTTAAGTATTATAAATGTATGTATTAATATAAACATAGAGCTACATTGGTATAATGAGGGAAGATATAAAATAAAAAGAACCCAAATTATATATACATATATACACATATATTTATATATGGATAGAAATATACCCACACATGGGAAGATTTTGAAAATCAGAAATGAGGATTCAGCATCTAAAGGAACTGATCCTTGCACTATTTTTACCATTCTGTAATGTAAATTCCCAGTTGCTGCATGACAGAGCAGCATTCTCCCAATGTTTTCCGAGCATCTCCCACTGATGGGATATAAATAAAGCTCAAATAAAAAGCTGCTTCCCAAGATACTACTCTTATATCTACAAAGGTTAAAAGCTTAAAAGAGAGAAAGATAGGTAGGTGGGAAATGTTAATTCAAAATTGAAGAACTTCATAACTGCTTTACAAGCTTCATGGCACAGTGCCTTAGACTAAAAAAAAAAAAAAAAGAGAAAATGAAGTCACAACCTCAACCTATAAAAGATGAGGAGACACAATGCATTTTTGTCTTCATTGCCCAACACAAATCTTTCTAAGAATCCTGATTTTACTGCACATGATTTGTAAATGGCAGATACTTACTAGTAAAAGTCCTGGCTAAACCCTTCCTAAAACCAACTCGGATGAAATATAGAATGCAAAACAACCAGTATTTAATAAGTTAATTCTTGGTTTACTTCACAGAATGAAAATGAAATTGAGGGGTGAGTTATTACACCCTAAGGTTTTGATTATGCAAGTGCCTTTGCCAGCAAAGCTCTGAAATTTGAGAGTTCCACGGGTAAGAAATGTGCTATCCATTTCAGCCAGGAATCCATTTGAAAGAGCTGTTATGAAATGAATAGATTGCTTTAAACTTCTCTTTCAGCTTGAGCTGGGGATGCATGTTTTCAGGAGCTCTCCCCACTGGTACCTGCCACAGCACTATCTTGGGATGCAGTGTACAGGCAGAATTTCTGCTGGATGAAGACAAATCCAGAAGCCATGCTCCAACCTGGGCTGGACTTTAAGTCCACAGAACCAGAATTAAGCTGCTCCAGGGTAAGATTCATCCCTCCTAACCAGTTCTGTGTGGTGACAGCCTCAGCCTCTCTCCAGAAGGCTGCTGTTCCTACACTAGGCTATGCACTGCATAAAGCCTGTGTACCTGCAGTCACCTCTTCTTGGGATGCAATGAAAGCGACTAGGGGAAACTAGAAACCAAGAGGACAGTCTGAATAATCCAAGACATAAACTAGCATTTCTTGTATGGAAATAAAGAGGTAGGTGGAGTCTTGGAGATCTCACAGACTGGTTTGGTGAAAATATGAGACATCTTCAGCATTCCTCTCTGGTGGATTGCTTTTCTTTCCAACCACTCTTTTCCAGCCAGGTCAGAGTGCTTCTACCTTGTTTCTTACCTGGGATGCTTGTCCTAATGAACCTGCTTTCAAGTACTAACCTAATGCAAATGCTTTATGTGATACAAGACATTTTAGACCTTTTAATGCATTAAAGTCATCTTTGTGAATGGTAAAATTTTCTAAAAAACTGCAGTATATACAGTCTCCTGATAGAGATGTTGAAAATTGCCCTATCTTCACCCAGACACAATGTTTGTTTTCATTTCAGTTTTTGCTTAATATTACCCATCACGTTAGGGAAGATTTCCTTGCTGGGAAATAGGACATGATTTTCAGCAAGTCTCTTCTCGGATTCCACTGTTCTGCTAAGCAAAGCATCAGATGTCTGGCATGAAGTTGAGCCCTAAGGCACAATGTCCAGACAAGAAGTCATCAGACTCAGTAGCACTAACAGTTGTCTTGCTTAATTTCTTTTGGTGTTAAGGATAAGCCTTTCCTTTGATCTCTTTTTTATTTTCTACATAAGTTTTGCAGATTTTTACTCAAAAGAGGCCATTTTGACCATTCATTCTGGAGCCTACATAAAATGGGACCCTAGAACTTCATCTAGCAATTTCTGAGTTCAGCTAAGTTACCAGTGGCTGAGCTAGAGAAATCATCAAGTATTTATATGAAGACTTCTTGTGCTGGATCTTTCACCACATCCATTGTAATCTCTTTCTGTAACCTCTAAATGTGCCTTGTATGTACCTCTTTTCTTTCTTTATTTTAAATGCTGGACTAGCTTTTTGAACTTTATTGATTTCTGCTCCTAGTGAGTAAATTTCTCATGCTGCCAAGTGCTTGCTTAAATACCCCTCTAGTGCCAAATGTAATATCCCTTATCTATCCTTTGTTTAAATGGTTAAATCTCAATTACTGTTTCAGGTCATGTGCCTCTTTATGAACCACACATACATCTGATTATTCTTAATCATATAGACCCAAATTCTGTGAGGGATGTGCTGCTAAAAGCCCATGAACACACTTCTTTCTGTACTGAGAAAAACATAAAAATTTGTCAGGAGAAAAGTAATTTATAGTATGAAATTCGCTATGGGTTCTTTATGTAAAATCGTAAAGGTGACATTGTAAGCAACTGTGTTAGCCAAGTACTAGTTTTGCCTCTGTGTTGCTATCTCTCACTAGCAAGAGTTTGTGAAAAGTATAAATGCTCTGAAGAATTTGTAAAAAGATCCAAGACTCAATGAAGGTATCTCAAAAGAGAAATGTTCCAGCTAGCTTTCCATGAGGAATATGTATGTGTATTTTACTATTCTATATTTACAGGTTCTATTTACTAAATTTTTCTTGAGTAGTCACTGCATTAAAATATATAAATTAAAAAAAAAATCAGCTGAATTATACTTAGCACACAAAGATCCTCCTTACAAGAAGTGCAGAGTAAGGAACACATCTTTAGGAGCTCAGGGATGTGCAAGCTGGTACATATATCTTGGTGGAATTTTATTGTGATACATATATGTAAATACATAAATACACATATAACCCTTAAAATTCTAAGCAAGTCCAAATATACTGATTCAAATACAAACACCCTAGGTAAACTTACGAAGCTGAAATTGTCTCTCTGGCTCTAGAAAGGCCATTGATACCAATGTCCTTTGCATGTGTCTCAGTTTTTCATCATAAAGCCCATTCTTCTCCCTGAACAGTTTACTGTAAATTACCAAATCCCTTCAAACAGTGGCACAGCCAGGAACACTTTCCCCTCTTCTGGTGCAAGCTTATAGAAGAACTGCAGTTCTGAGTGTAGGAAATCTTGGTACTTAAAAAACAAATTAAAAATAAATGAGACAGGTGTATATGAGGAGAATGTTTCATCCTTTCCCACCTCTGGGGAACAGAACTTTTCCCTTTTGAGCAATTTATTCCATAGCTTCGAGTGAGGCACATCTGAGGTTGCTACTGTCCTGAAAAACCTGTCCTCAGATCACTGCTGCAAGGCACCAGCAGAATCTGATATCATTTGTGCTGCTCTTAAGGAAGTGTCCAAGGAAAGAGAGACAAAGCTCACCCTCGCCTTAGGGTTGTCCTACCATGGATCTTGGATATAAAAAGGAAGAACTTAATTACTAATTAAAAAAGAAAAAAGTGGTGATGGTGGGGAAGCAAGCTTTCAGAAAAAGTGGTGATGGTGGGGAAGCAAGCTTTCAGAGTTTTCCTCAGTCTGAGAAACTCATCTCTTTTCTTCTAAGTTATGATTATAGTGAAGGCATGCAATGAGACCAGTCTGACAAGGTGAGAGTTGCATATTTCTGAGCACTGCCTCTCAACAAGTAGGTTGTGTTTGCTTTTGCTCCTGCCAGGTAAAAATTATTACCAATTCAAGTAATTTTCCCCTGGCGCATCTTTATGCCTACACCCCTGCATCCCCTAACACAGATGTACCTCAGCTTCAAATCTGCTGACAGTGACGCTACAGCACCTACAGAATTTGCTCAGCTTTTGGGTAGGTTTTATAACCACGCTGATCCCTGTGCCTCCCACCACTGCTAGTAATAACTGAACCAGTCAGAGAAGGTCTCTGCAAACCAGTCACAGCAGTGATTAAGATGTAGACATACGTATCTCCTCACCCTTTAAATAGAAGGCTTAATTGGCGATGTGGATAGCAGCTTTCTAATGGACAGAAATTAAACTCCATTTAATTCCTGAGGAGACACTTCCAATGCACAAGGTTTACCACACATTTGGAGTGGGGAGGGAGGGGGGAAGGAAGGAGCCGCATGCACAACTCTCTCTACCTCTGACAATCACTGAGGAAAAGTAACATGAGGACCAGAATGGCATAAGTGTGGCAGGTGTGAATTGACCTGCACTGGCAAAGCTGCGAGCTGGGAAACTTGCAAATCACATGATTGTGCAATACTTGGCTCCAGTCAGTGCTATCGTGTTCTTTATTAAAAAAAAAAAAAAAAAAAAAAACTTAAAAACA
>VYXD01012574.1:1099617-1116294 GCA_013397195.1 Hylia prasina
AAATCTTAAAGACATGTACATCAAGTTAAGGGATTAACTGTCAAGTGACATTACTGAAAATAGAGACAATATATTTCTTTATTGTTAATGAAATTCAGTTAAAAGTGAAGGAAGTGATAAAGAATGTACTGTTTTGTAATGTATTTTACATAAGAACGTAATATAGAAAGGGAAGTGCAATTAAATCTTAATGTGGACTTTTTTATTTTTAGTTTATCATCTGGTTTACATTTTGAGCCCCTTTGCAGCAGTAAATTATGCTGGCATTTCTTAGGGAATAACTGCCATGTTAATTTAGTTTAATAAAATAACTGACAGAAAAGGGGGAAAAGAAGCAAGAAAAGACAGTACCCCCCCACACACACTCCTTATCTTTAGCTAAGTATTCAAATGCTTTCTATATGAATTGTCCGTGGTCCAACTCCAGTACCATGTAATAATACAATACATTACAACACAGTACAATACAATCTTGGGTTTCTGTAGCGCCCTTCATGCAAGCATCCCAGGGTGCTTTACAATCATTATGAGTTAAAATTAAAACTGAAGCACATACAATTCCTAATAGAATCATTTTAAAAATGCTAAACAGAACAAATAACTTTTAAGTCTAGATTTAAAAGTCCCAACAGCCAAGCTTTCCTTACTTCAATTGGCAATGAGTTCCAAAGCTAGGGAGCAAAGCGACTAAAGGCTCTCTCATGTTATGTTAAAGGATCTCTCATGTTGTTTATACTTGTGCAGTACTCCACAGCCAAAAATTTGCCAATAAGAAAAAAAAAAAAAAGAAAAAAGATTTATTTGCAATCTTGCTTTAAAGAACACTGGAGAAGTGGTTTGTTAACTCTCTAATAAAGTTATGGAAAAAAGAAATGAATCAGGGTTTGCACTTGGCCGTGACTATGTTAAGAGGTATGCAAGAAACATGAACGAATACAAATGAATACAAATTTCTGTAGAAGTGCATTACTTGACTGCCTCTTAACCCACTAAATGTACCCAGAAGAAAAAAAAAATAGCATTGTTATGTGTATATATGTATCTACAAAAAGATACATATAAAAGAAGAGCATCACTGCAAATATTAAAATGCAAGTTATTTTATATACCATTCTCAGGAGCACTGAGTGAAAACAGAAGTCAGGTAGGGCTCAGTTCTACAACACATGCATGCTTTAGGAGGAAAACGTATTGGACGAAAATGTGCTGTGTTCCCGTTCCTTTTTCATTCTGTAACTTCCCTAAAACTTGAAGTCCATATGATGCAGATAATCATTCACACAACACAGTTCTCAAAATTGCTGAGATACAATCAAAAATGGTCAGTACTCAAAGTGGGATGCACAGGCCCAAAAATGCATTGATTTTGTACTTTTCATGAGAGAGCCTGGTGGAGGACAGATGCTTATAACTCCTGACTTTAGGAGTGTAATAACAAAATAAAAAAAAAATCAAATATCAAGAAAAAAACCAACCAGTGAACCAACCAAAAAAAACCCAAAGAAAAACAAACAAACAACAAAAAACCCCACCAAAATGCCAACAACAAGAAACCAAAACAAACCCTCAACACTAGCACCATTCCTCTCTTGGGCTCCTCCACTTTTAAGATGCAGAAACAGAGGACCGCATTACAGCACCGATACCAAGGGACACACTGATACCTTACAGACACCCCTGAAGTCAGATACTGCATTTATTTGAAGAACAAAACATGTTTTCCCCCTCCTCCCACAATAATTTCAGGCCTCATAACTGTTTTGGAAAGCGATTTTACATCCTGGTTATACTTAATTCTAATGAAGAGGCAGAAGAAAATAGCTATATATTTTTGTCTTTAATAGAGTGCTACTCAGATAAAACAGTTGCAGATAGACTGGCATAGCTTTAACACAAAGTGTTTAGGTGCATCTAAAGAACATAAATCAATGATCAAATGATCAATCGATTGAAAGGTTGAATGAATGTCAACTGTGTGAATGTTGTCACACAGCTCTACCCAAACACTTATTACATACACCTATTACATCCCATCAGCAATAGGCTCTGCACTGCCCATTCTATCTGGATGACTAAAAATTATAGGCACAAATTTTAATAGTTAATTGCAAATGTTTTAAAAATCCAGATACCATGTCAGCTTGAAGAGACATCACAGTGAATGCTCTTGAGCAACTGGGAGGTGGGTTGAAAAGCCCTGCCTGCCAAAATCTGAGCCCAGGCCCTCAAGGATTTACTTCCCCGAAATAATTAATGACATCTTTAAAATCTAAAGTACAGTAACTTCTAAAGCAGAAAAAAGAGCTGCATTCCTTACTCAGGTTATTAATTATTGGGGGAGGGGAGGAAGACAGAAAAGTTACAAGCAAAAAGCAAATTCAAGGACTTGATCTCAGGTCTAGGCAGGTAAAATTGAAAGGGGAGGGGGCAAAAAACACCTTTTGGTTTAGTAAAGCATGAATCAAACACTGCTCATAAAAAGTGTGTATTTTGGCAACTCTTAATAGCTCATTCCTTGATTATGTATAGGTACAGAAATTTTTAATTTTAGCAAACACAACATTTTGGTTAGGATTTTGGAAGGGTGGAACAGAACAGCAGTGTGGAAATGTGAGATTTCTATTGAGCTGCCTATTTGCTATCATGGCCAAGTGCCTTCACATCAGGTGAACTGAGAAACACTGATGTTCCAAGAAAGCTTTCTGTCTGTTGTCTCTGCCAGATTATATAAAGTCTGAACAAAACAGCATGCAAATTCAGGGCAGGGTATCTGAACAGAAAGGAAAGTATATGATCTATACCGTGCCCATGTCAGATGAAGAGAATCATTCACTATAGCATGAAGGCTTGTTAAAAACGCAGTAAGGATAGTTATATTTGCCAAAAGTGCAAAACTATGCAGACTTGGGTATTGTACCAGTACTCGTACTGTGTATGCATACGTTTCATGGAATGCAAGCATATATCCATCCCTCTGACTGAAATAACGCTATTCCCTCATCACCAAGAGCAAAATTATGTAAATGACATTATAGGCGGGGGAAGGGGGGAACACACAAATATCTTCCAAAAATTTTAAAATAGTCTGTAAATTACTATGTCCCCAAGTATCACAGCCTCTGGATATATATATTTTTTTAAAATACTGCATGTTCTCTACAAAATATTGACAAAAAGCCATTGAGATTTGAGATTTTTTCTACTATATATCAGACCTGGAATTTCTTGTCTATAATGCACTGACTCTTGGTTGTCCTGAGAGTCAGACTAAATACAAACAGTCTCAAAGGATGAACAAAAGGGAAGGAAAAAAATCCCCAACCAAATACTTTCACATTTCAGGATACTACAGGGTAAGAAAAAGAATACCTTCCTTCAGAAGTGCTTTGGCAGTGCTTTGATAGTGCCTGTTTGTGAATACTAACAACAATCATTTAGAATATCTTTTTGTAGAAAAAGATCAGGTAAGATAATACCAGTAGAAAAAGTCAATGTCATTTGATCACTACCATATTTTTAAAGCAGTGCCCAGATAGTAATTCATCTCTACAATCTCTTCATTTGTTAGGTGACTTGCTATCACCTTTTCATGGAAAAGGTTACAGGAACTAAAGATAAGGGATACATCTAAATGTTCAAAAGCACATGGTGAGTTTGTTCCAGAATTATTGAAAGGATTTCCTGTCCTTTTCTTAGACTAATACCCCATGTTGCTCTCCTCTTCCTCATAAAAGTTGATTGAACTATATATACATATCATACTTTATATATCTATAAATATACAGAGAAACAGAGAAAGATGCAGTAATTCAATTGGAGCAAAAGAGAAAAAAACCTCTTATTAATATCGGAATAAATACAGCCTGTAATATTTCAGTTATTAACTGTGGAAATAAGAAGAAACTTCTGCACTAAAAATCAAAACAGAGCAAAACTGTGAAAGTGAAGTATGAAAATGCTACGACTAAGGCGAGACATTGAAGGACTAACATTAAATAAGTAAATGCAACAGAGCTGCCTGCCTGCCTGATCACTTTAGAGCAGCTCCCAGAAGACTGAAGTAGAGTAGAGCTTCTGTGCAAAGGTTTGGAAATAAGAATTGATGGTAGAACAATTTCTTTACAACCCTTTGGAGACTGAAGAGCCAAAACAGGAGGGAAATGAGATCTAGGCCACTCGTGAGATAGACCAATTTAATGGAATGCACAAGATGGCCCAAAATTGAGTCCTAGATTAAATTCTAAGTTACCTTCCCCATCAAAAGAGGTCTGGAGAGGAAACAGAAATGAAGCAAGCTGTGCGTATCAAAAGCAAAAAGTCTTTCAGTCGGCATCTGCACATGCTGCCAGTCTCTAGCAATAAAATCTGCAAACCCGATGTAAAGCATGAAAATACGGACTTTAGCACATAATTCAGAACAGGAACAGGTTTGGGTTTTCCATGCAAAATTTGAAGCGTCCTTTTACCTTGACTGCTTGATACCACAAATTTGAGGCTAAATGTCTGAATGGCTGTTTGCAATTCCACAGCAATTCAGAGGCGTGCGTTTGCTCTGGTCCGTCCTAAGCACTCCAGGTCACATTGACAGGGATTCCCCATGATGTGGGCTCTTATACTAAGCGGTAAAACTGACCTTCAGGGGTGGCCACACAGTCACAGAGTGAGAACTACACCAGCTTCAAAAAGGACCGTGTATTCAACTCTCCTAATGAGAGCAAGAGTCACAGTGGTATTTTATCAAGAAAGGTGTGAAGAGTTCATACTTTTACATGAATAATGCTGTTAAGTTTTCAAGACTCTATAATTGAAACAGACTGGTTCTCAAAGTTTTGCTCACATATTTTCAAGTTATTAAGTATATCTGCACTATAAAATAGTTGGTTTGCTTGTTTCTAGTTTTTTTCAGTACATAGACTGCCAGTATTCTGAACAAATATGAGCAATTTTTTAATATACGAAATGCAAGATTGTTTCAGAAAACACAGTAAGCTCTAAGTGAAAATGGGGCTTCAGAGATGCCATGCATTGAGCACAGAGGCTTAATTACTTTAAAGCAAGTTCTTCCATACCTACACAAAACAGAGCATTGCTAATGACAGTGACAGAAAACGATAACTACTCTCATTTCCGCTTTGAGTCATTTTTGTGTGGTTAATAAATTATATCCATAACAGTGTTAATAAGTTATGGTACAGTGTCACTGCATTAGTTTGCATTTATGATGAAGCACTTCATATGGCATTACCTATACCCATGGAAGAACATATCAGGAGAGAGCCCTTCTCTGCTCTCAGAAGAATCTCCTATGCTGGCACTTTGATGGACCCCCTGAGGAAACACTGTCTCCTGACCTCTGTCTTGCTTTTCTCACCTCTGCTGCAGGACCACACCATGGCAGGACAATTCAAAAACTTAAATACCTTTAATAAAACACTGGCACTCTTAAATCAGTGCCCTTTCCATAGGAATAATGTACAAGGAGTTAGAGGTAAGGCAAATACGGGAAGTATTCAGATCAATTTACCCATGTGCAAAGGACACCATCAGATCAACTCATCTTCCCTCAAGCACCCAGAGGGAAACAGGAAGACTTTGACTGACGGGCTCTAGTCAACCACTGTAAAAGCTTGTTTTCCAAAAGTTAAGAATAAATAAATGTACTTTAAGCTTAATACAATTAAAAAAAAAAAAAAAAACAAAAACAAAAAAACCAGAGGCTATTCAAATTCTTGCAAACCAACTCTGGTAGCAGTGGTGAAGATAGAGATGGCAAAAGTAATAAGCACACTTTTAACAACAGAAGGAAGCTCATGGCTTCAAGTACATTCTTTTACAAATAAAAAAATACAAACCAGTAAACAAAGTCCCAAATCAGAGCTCTGTAGTGTGGAGTTTTAGTCATCTCAAGCATTAACTTGAAGCGCTGCTATTAAGCAAGATGGTTTTTTGTCCATTAAAGTTATTACATAAAAATTCAGTATAGTTTGAAAGAAATTTTTTTAGAAGAATGGAATTATTGAATTGTCTCCAGTACCATGATACTTTCTATAGTAAAGTATTCCTTTTAAAAGCTTTTTTCTGCTTTATATGTACATATATACAGAAACTCCTTTGTGAAACACAACGTCCAAATAGTAATGAGATATTCCATCTCAATAGAAATTATTTGCTTTCCATCAGTATCAAGTAAAAACTAGCACTATTAGATTAAAATGGAGAAAAATCCCAAGTTATCTGCAGCCTCCATAAGCCAGCAGCGCAAAAGCTCACATGCTTTTACAGTAGGTACATACAAGATAACTTTGTAGACATATTACTGGAATGGTTTGCAACCAGTGAAGATAATTTTGATTATTTCCACTTCAAAACTTCCTATATTGGAGCCACATCACTGAAAACAATCTAACCGTAGGGGAAAAAAAGTGATGGGAAACAAGTCTGCTAATCTCTTCACGAAAATTAGACAGAGGGGGAGAGCAGTCTCCTGTAGATTAACTGAAGTCTTTCAGAGACAAAGACTCCAGTATTCTAAGCAAGAGAAATAAAACCCCCATAAAAATACCTTCACTTCCTTAATTTCTCTTTTTCCCTCCCTGCCACAACTAGCATCATTTATTTGTGCACTGAATTCGTCTCCACTGCGCCACAATGAAATACATTTTAAAATTTAAAAGGTAAAAAAAATACTGTGTTCCCACCACAGCATCATTGGACACCATACTGCACAGTAAAATGACTTGTGCCTTTGTACTAATTTGACAAGAGAAGAACAAAAAGAACGGCAAAAATAGAACAATACGACTAAGGCTTGAGGAACGCATCGGTTCAATATTTAGCAATGCATAAATTGAGGTTTCATTTTTGTTTAGGTATATTTTTATTAGAACTAATAAATGACTGATTTTCCTTTGGTTCTTTGCAACAACAACATATCACCCAAAGAGCTTTATTCTTTATTCCCTTCTCATAGAGCATGCCAAAGACTGTCTCAGTTTATGAATTAGCATTTAAAACTACTGTAGGTTATCTAACAAGCATTCAGATTCAATAGTACTTTCGACAGCAGTAAGTAAAGAGCCTTTTAACATCTTGAACACATGTGCTTGAAAAAAGTAGTTGCATCAAAGCAGTTCAAAGACTGCAGACAAAAACCAGTTAAAATCCAGTTTGCTGTGAGATGATTTTAGTGTGGTGTAAACAACCTTTCACGACTCCCCATGGGAAACGCTGTAAGACTATGTTCAAAATGAATCAGGCATATTTATAAAGATCATGAAGTGGTCAAATGCATTTGCATTTTTGGCAGATCCTCTCCACGGGTACTACTTGCTACAGTCTGTAGAAATCTCAAATCTCACATCAGTGTTGCCTATAGTGCTTTATTATTTATTACATGTTATGCTAAGTACCTGCGAAAGGGGACATTCCTTGGCCAATGAACTCTGGTTCATATCCTTCAGTAAGTCCTTCAGAGCATTTCTTACTGTTGTGTGAGACCATTGTTCAGGAGGCAAGTCTTCTAGTTTAGGGCAACTATTTGAAACACAGATTAGAAAAGGGATTATTACAAGATTGCATCCTGCTGCAGAACATTCCTTTAAGACAGACAGATTTCATTTTGCGCATCAAGCAGATGCATCTGGAGATTGCTCTCGGTCTCCTGATTGTTCCGATTAGTTAATTACTTTATACAACACATCTGCTGTATTGATGCATGAATTATACATCAGCTGCATGTGGCGACTATTTTTTCATGTTACTTCTACCTTCCTGCTCTGATGCGCTTGGTAAAACAATTTAAGGTGTAATGCTTTCTCACGACTGATCATGAAAAGCATTAATATATTAACCATTTTTTCTTTTTTGTTGCCGTGAAATTTAAGAACCTAGACAGCAACAATAAGCGTGAGCAAGTCATTCTTTTACAAAATGCACACAGATGGTACTGTTCATGATATGCAAAAATATTTTTCTCTTAAGTAAACTTTATGTAAAATGCCTTCTTGTAATGCATCATTTAATTGACTAAAATGCAATATAGTTTTAATGAGATATCCAAAGAAAATCTATGTATCAGAGCTATAAAAGTTTTCTGCAATAGTACACTGTAAGTTAAAGAAGAATTAGAGTAACTAAAAAGGAATTTAGGCAAGCCTTTGTACTTTGAGCACAAGGCAGAGTAGGAATTAAGTACAAGCAATATTAACAGTTAAGAGCAGACAAGTAACAGTTCAGGTACCAGAACTGGTATATGACTTACCTGTGTAACTGGATTTTCAGTGTGACCACATGATACACGTCTTGCAGCATGTCTGCTACTGTAGCATCAGGGGCATCTGTCACATAGGACAGTGGAACTGGATTCCACTTCCCAACCTGGATAAGCCCTGCAGGATTGTAATTTTCATAGGGGAGGGGGAGTGGGCAAGAAGGGTAGAAAAAATTGAAAGAAAGTGATTTGCCTAATTCCTAGGGGCAAAAGAAATACCTGATTTTAACAAGATCACCACCTTTGTTTCTAACCTTTTAAATCTGGCAAAACAAAAGAACACCCCCCCCTCCAAAAACCCCCACCCACACACCACCAAGGATAGGCCTTATCTATATTATGAAATTATACAAATGCATTACAGTAGAGATTTTTTAAATATGTATAGAAGTATATTTTCCTAAGTTCCCCTGAATTGAATAGGACATGATATAAGAGCATTCCTCTTAATAAATTAGAAAGGATTTTGCAATGCAAGAATTGAGTACAAAAAAAATTACTTTGCAGTCTATAAAACCATCAGGAACAAAATAAAAGAAACAGAGCTGGATATTCAGTCATAAATGCAAGTTGACTCTCAACAGTCCATCTGCTCAAATATGCTTTACACTTCCTTGTGGATCCTCAGTGGAGCAGATTATTAAGGTCAATAAGCATACTAATGATTCAGTTGAAGTCTTTTTTCTTCTTTTAAAAAAAAGAAGGAAAAAAAAAGGAATTTACCTCCACATTCCCCACGAGCAAAATGCGCACTAACTAAATAAAAACACATTAAGGAAAAAAAAATACGGACACAGAATCTGCAAGAAGTTTAAGAAGTAAAACCTGCATTACATTCCTGAAAGAAATCCTGCCCCTCCCCCAAGACCCCACAAACAAACACAATTCATTGTACAATTTCATAATCTTATTTACCTTTTGCTTGGGCAGCAGAGCTGTGAGAATATCCAAGAGATAGCAATGCCATTTCAATCAGCTGGTTGAAAAGCATATCCTTCCTCACCAACACAAATTCTGCATGCTCCTCCTTAGAATCGTACTCAATGGCATTTTCATAATGTTCCACTACACAGAAAACTGGAAGCATACTTCCTATAAAAAAATTAAATTTAACATATTAAACTTGAGTTATAGTAGAGTAGGTGGGTCTATACAGAGTTATGTAAATAAAACCTGTACGAACAGGCAGAGGAGGCATCAAGAATCATCACAAATATTTGATCAACATATTCCCCGAGTCCTTTCCCCTCACCCTCCACAAAAAAGAGAAAGTTCTACAAAACATACATCTTCCTGAAAGGCAAAAATGCAAATTTATTTCCCTTGATCAGACATAGATTTAAAGAATTACCTTCTATAGAAATAACAAGATTGACTGAAGAGAAGTTGATTCTCTCTGTCCTGCCTGATTTGTTGTGAGTAGCAGGCAGCATGAGAACCTAAATACATACTGCAGATGTCTTCACTGTAAGCCATTTTAGTACCAGCCACATAATTTTGTTTGTTAACATTAAAACTTTCTTAGTCCTGCCAAAAATATTTAATTGCTTTCAACATCAACAACAAATCACCTTGTGTGATATATTCACTCTGAAAAGAGTACACAAGGAAACAAGGCAAAAGTTAACACTAATTCGTACTTCATTCACTGAGAGCACTTGAGCACTACTTTCACTTGCATCTTTAAGGAACAAATCATGATTTCAATGCTGCTTTAAGAAGTGTACCTGCAGTTCAGGCTTATTTTTGTTGTTCTTGCTGCTGTTGTTGTCTCCCGCACTTTACATCCCACAACGCTATTTTGGCATGCCTGAAAGTTAATTACTAATTTCCAGTTTTGTAGCATCATATGGCAAACTCTTCCATATACTGCACTGAATATAAGCAAATAACCTTTTTTCTTTCCTTCTGCCTTTTTTAAAAAAAGTTATTTCATTTTATCTTTTTCCTCCCTTTTCGTGACAGAGAGAGAAGTAACAAATGACCCAAGCTGTTTTAGGGATAAAGTCTCTCCTAGCAATCAGATTCCTGGACTTTATGAAAATTCCTCCCAGCCTCCCAGGTGGACATGGATGACACAATGACCCGTTGTTTTAAACTCCAACCCTGTTGCGCTGTCTCCAGCAGCACAGGTTAGGATCTCTTAGTGACAGAAAGCAGAAGGGTTAAAAGGAGATGTACAGAACTGTCTTATGGCAGCCTGCCAGAGGGGTATCATCTTTAACATAAATGATGACAAGGGTTATTTTAACAGGGCACCCAGGAACTCCAATTAGTCCTACAATGTTAATGCCTCTATAACCACTGCCCTCTAGACTTACGGAAACCTCCTAACCTGCTAAGGTGCACCAGACAAGCTGTAGTCTAAAAGGAAGCTTTATTTTTGACAATAGAGTAAGACCACATCTGCTGATTTGTGCTGTAACGTATAGTAAGAAATCATGATAAAAAAGATACCTCTTAAGCACGTACATTTAACCTACATGTGTTCACTAGAGAGCAAATCTCTGGCAAACAAACCCCTTCAGGCTTGCAAGGAAAAGCTCACAAACTCACTCCAGTTTGCCCAATAGGCTCAGCATGAAAGACTGAAAGACAAGAGCAAAAGCTTGCCAATATTTATGTAGTGCAGGAAGGAGCTTTTTTTTTTTTTTGCTATCTGAGTGAGACTGGGCAGAAAGGGAGAGAAGACCAAAGCAAAAGCAGTACATGCAAAGCGGTATTTACTTCACTCGTTTTACATAAGCTGTGGACACACACGATTCATCTGCAAAAAGGTAGTGGTTTGTTTTTAGGGTTTTTCTCCCTTCCAGGCTCTCAGAATTGATGTTTCACCTACAACCATCTGACTCAGAGCAAGGGCTCAAAATTCTTAAGTAGTTTCACCAGTAATTCCTGAAGATAAAGTATAAGCAAAGCATCATTCTAACAAACAGTGCAGATACATCCAAAATCAGCTAAAGCATATTTATTTTTCCCCTTATCAGCTCCTACAAATTAAGCTATGATCAGACACAACACACAGGTACTTTGCTGCTTATCAGCACCCTTTTTGCCAGGTACATGGTTTCCTCAGTTGCAGCATTTTGGGAAATGTGGTACTTTAAACAACACAGGAGAGCCTCCTGGCCAAATTTTGAGGCAGAGCATAGATTAACAGAGGTGGATCCTGGTAGTGCGACACAGGTATCATCTGACTACAAATCAAGCCACTAAATCTTTTAGCAAACTGTCACTAGTGTCCTTCTGTTAATGTGAAAAATGTTATACAGGAGAGCACAATCTCAGCTGGCTGATCACTCCTGCTAATACTTGGCAAGACCTCCAAGTGCAGCAACTTCATAACCTTCTAGTATTAAAGGGGAGAGCATTGGTCAGTGCTCCCTGCTAAAAATACAGCATGATTTAAACCTGAAGGCAGTGTTAGAGCTTTTGCTGAGGGTTTACGAGTCTGTGTAAACAGCACGTCTGCCATAAGGAGCAGTGAAGTCTGTAGAATCCTTGTCTAAAACTGTCCTGGCATTAAAGTTTGCTGTGCAAATATCACATAATACCAGAGACAGCTGAAATCTCCTATTTAGGAATTTATGGAACTTATATGTTTGCAGGCGTCAGAAAGTCCTTTTTATACAACCCCACTGCTTCACTGTACAATGTTAATGCACTCTGCTTGAAAAGCCGTAATAAATTATATTTTTAATGCTCTTACCCTGGCTTTCTTAAGATGCATACATTCTTGGCAAACAATCAATAAATAGGGTAATCATGAGCAGAGGCCAAAGAATTTGCTGAAGTGCTGTTTTTCCATTTTTAATAGATAAAGATCTAACAATACGGACTGCTGTGTCTGTTCATTTCAGGATCAATATATTCTTTGTTTTCGCCAAACCGAGGAAAAAATAAATGATTGTACGATAAATGTTATGCATCAGACACAATGAAATTCCTCTGCCTTCTAACTTTGTGCGTTTAATAGTCTTGGTTGCATTTTGCACTTTGCTTAGCAAATACAAGAAAAATCTGGATTACAAACATAACTGATTATACTAGGAAAAGCAGAGGCTGCATATTTTGATTTAAATTAGCAAGCCTGCAGGACATGGTCAAAAAGACTTAGAAATTTTGGTAAGTAAAATTTGTGTATTATTGTCCATTAAAAGTATTTTCAATGCAAACAAAAGCCATCCATATACAAACATCAATGATTCTAAATGTGCCTTTTCCTTGTGTAAATGTCTAATTACAGCAAACCAGCCACTGAAAAATATGACACCCAAGTTGTTCATTGTTCAATAATGAATTGTACTTAAGAAAATAAACTGCGAAGATTGACATCATAAATGACTTTTCCAATGTGATACCTAAAGATTTACACTCTCTCCTTTAAACCAACTTGCAACTGCTACGGAAATACTGCTGCCCTTCCAATCTTAGGACCACCATTAGAAGGAAAGGCGAGAATTTGTTTTGAGGGTTCAGTATTTACACTTACATTTTTTTGCGTTTCTTAGCCCAGCACGTACTCAAAGAATTACTGCACCAAATTACCTACATTTCAATGTAAGAATTTGCTTTAATCACAGCAGCTAGCCTTTACCTTAACAAAAATCAGACTCCACCCTGAAAAGCAAGATGCTCCACCCAAGAATGAACCTTACATTTCCCAAATGTGATTTATATCAGAATTGGGAATATATAGTATTTTAGAATGGACATTTTAATCCTGAAATATAAATGAAGTAGTCTACAAAAGTATGCTTCCCTCCAAATATTATAAATCATATTCCTCTAATGCAGAATTATCAAAAGTGTTACCTTTTCTAATATTAGTTTTCATCAGGTGTCCAGAGTGTTTTAAAGGCACTCCTTGCATTTTAGTTCCTGTACTTCCAAGTCTTCCTCTTCCTAATGGGCTCCCATTCTGTTCCAAGCGCGCAATTTTGGCTGGTGGACCCTTCGGATCGCTTACATTGTTAGACATTTCTGAATGTTCTTTCCCCTGAGTTGCCTCGTTCAAATGATCCATACTCAGTCCCGCCTCTAAAGATCACCTGCCATGATTCAAAAAAAAAAATATATATGTTGTACACGTGTGCGCATATGTATACGTACACAGCCTGCACATGTACAGAGACAGATATATATGTATCATAAGCTCATAAAGAAGAATAGATAACTATTTTAACTAGAAAGAAATGCCTTTTGTAAAAGAAACAAACTTATTCTTCAAAAATTACCTCATACCCCAGTTTACAGAGAGATTGTATCATAATCTAGTGGAATGGTTTTTTAAAAGCCAACCAGAGTACCTCTTAAAAAAAATAATAATAAAAAAATCTTTGGAGATATTCTACTAAAACTGAGGGAATCTGAAACTCATATAAGTGATGATGATTGTCAAGGTGTGTGCTCCAATACAGCTATTGTTACAAATCTCACAGAAAGGTTTGTTATTAATAGCGCATGTTTTTATTGTGACGAGAGAGAGAGAAATATTCTAATGAAAAATTTCCTGGTCTATTTGATCATAAAATGGATGAACAACAATAGAGAGATTATTAAAACTTTAGTTGAAGGAGCAACAGATTTATCAGAGATGTAGACTATTGACCATTTGCAATTCCTCTCCCCCTTAAAAATAAAAGTTAGAAAAGAATTTGACATTTAACTTCAGAAAGCAGTGGCGGTAGATGGTTGCTTTTGAGTTTTCTTCCAATATTATACAGAGTTTATCAACTTTTGCAAGGTTCAAAATATGCAATTTTTCAGATACTAAGCTTCAGGTGTTAAACAGAGTAGTTTATTCAATTAAGATAAATAACTGAATAGTTTCTCACCAAATGTAAAGCTGGGGAAAAATCCTCCACAATTTCTACATACTTTTGATGCCCTTAAATATTAAAACCCCCAAAACCTGGGCGATGCTGACACAGCTAAAAAAACTAGAATTTCAATACCAAATTAAGAAAAGGTATATATAAGTTTGCACTTCCCTTTTTATAAACTTTTGAAACCTCTATCCATGAATAACGATTACAGTTAAATCACTAAAAATCTCCCAAGCCTACAACATAACAGAGTAAGTTTTAAGGATTTTTGCCACTCATCAGAACCTGTTTTGCCAACTATATTAAAAAACATTGCTGAGACCAAAGGCATCTTTCTGGTTAAGATTTCACTAATCAATACTGTTGTGATTGTTAGGTATTTTACCTACCTTTCCCTGACAGGGACAGGTATAACTACACAGACAATTACGTTACAAATATATAAAAATAATATAATCACTAAGGACAGGTCAGCAGACATTAATCTTTGAACTAGTATTTACATTAGCAAGTACAAATACTAATACTGGGGAAGTCATATTTAGAAAGACTGGTGTGAATCGGGTAATTGCTACTTTCTTTCAGTTGCCTAGTAATTCAATACATTTTCTGCACATTTCATAGCAAAGTTATTAGAGCCTAAATATCTTGAAATCTTTATATACATACACTTCTATGTCACTAGTATACATGCCAATGATAATTTTGTATACTATTTTTTTCTTGCTTGAACATCACCCTGTTTTTCCCGATATGGTGAAGAAAGAGGCAATGTATTAATTCGAACCTTTACAAGCAACCTCAAGAATGCAACCAAATAGATGAAGTTCAGACAATCATTTTTTTTTCCTTATGCTGTTAGGTGACAGGCTAAGGATCACCATTCATTTTTATCTCATCTGTTTTAGGTCATGCATCTCATTAACAGTAAACATACCTATTTTAGCCACTTTTCAAAAAGAATTTTTCTAGCTGGGCTAAGTGTAACCTAAGCAAAGAATTACAGACTCAAACTGTTAACATCTTCCGATGTTTCTAACAATTCTAACATACCATAGGGCTGCTATTCTGAGACTGGTCTATCTCAAGAAAAAGAGGATTAACCAAAAAAAAAAGAAGAAAAAGGGGTGGGGGGAGAGACAGAAAAAGAAAACACACACAAAAAAGCTTCGAACAAGAAATTCCTCATCACTTTTGGCAACTTCAGAAGTACTCTAAGGCACGAAGGTTCTTTGCTACAAAAAGTATCTAGTCATCATGAGTCAGAATCACACTACATCATGTACAGTGAATAAAAGTGATAGATCGCCACTTAGTTAATACACTGACTGCAACCAAAACACCAAATGGGTCATTTTCACTTGGCCTGAGAATACCCACCCATCGGCATCCTTTCACCGCTTAGTCATCTTGTAAAAAGCTTTATGTCACAAAGCAAAATTACATGCACATAAAACACCTAATTTACTCATTTAAACTCCATGCCCAAGGCTAAAGTTCACTGAAACCTCAGTTTGGAATAGTGATGAGCAACAACCAGCATGGCCTGCCCAGGGAGAGGGTGGCAGGAAAGACCTATCATCTCCGCCGGTTCCAGGCCAGGAGTTTCCCCGGGTTTCGCATTTAGGCATCTTTCACAACTACAAGTTTTCACCACAGATCAGGGAGAGAAGAGCACAATTTCAAGACACAGTTTCCCGGAGCCAGTGTACACGTACAGGCACACCGCACAATTTCTGAATGAGAGTCGGTGCCGTATCTCCTTTTGTCACGATGTAACGCGGCCGGTATTATATTATTTCTTTCTCTCCTCCTGAATCAGCCCCCTCCCCATGCCTTTCCCCTCCTCTTCCCTCCCTCCCCCATAAAAACCCATAATCACATTTGAGAGAGGCTCCGCACTTATCCGTTCCATATGGCTCTCACAATCCAGGCCAAGCTTTCCCTGTGACCTTTTAAAGAGACAAAGAAGCAAAGTACTTATCTAGAAACAGAAACACTGCAGTTTTCTGAGTGAAATTAGCAAAACCGACCCGAAACTCACCACTTCAAAACTTGACAGCATATAAATAACAAAAACAAAGGAGGTTTCCTTTGCAGCCCGAGCTCTTGAAGAGGAAGAAGTTCAAGACTGATGTTTTTAGGTCCCCCCTTTTCTGAAGGGGGGCGGGGGGGGTGTGCAGCAGACCTGAGGACTACTTCCCCTAATATTCTCTCTTTTTTTTTTTCTTTTTTTTTTTTTTTTTGCTATTTTCCTCTAGGCGGGGAGGGGCAAAAACAGATAGCGAGAAACAGAGTAGCCATGAGCAAAAATGGCAATGGACAAAAAAATACAGATTAAATATCTTTTGAGAGAGCCAGTTTTCGAGGTTTAGCAACGCAAGACAGAGCTGCAGATCAAATTGATCAGACAAGTGTAACGCTCAAAACGAGGAATTAATATAATTTTTTTTTAAAAAAAGTAGCAGGTTTAAATTAAGGTGGAGGGTGATTTAAGTCTAGCTATCCTTTCAAAAATAAAACCAATTCATGAAGGATCAAGTGAGAAAGGGGGTTATTAAAAATAAAAAAAAGCAAAGC
>VYXD01012574.1:1118379-1131033 GCA_013397195.1 Hylia prasina
GGCGGCCCCGCAGGTGGGGGCGCGCCGCGGGGGCCGCGCCGGGGAGCCTGCGGCCCGCGTGGGGGAAAGAAGTTTCTCCTTCTCTCCTCTTGCCGTCGATACCGACAGGGGTGAAAGAAAAGCACCGGCCACGGTTCTGAAAGGCGGCCGAGGCTGGGTGAAACCGGCCCCGTTCCGCGGAGGGCATCACCCACCGCGGCGCTGGTGGCGCCGGTGGGAGCCGCGGCCGACCAGAGCAAGCTGCAACACACCGTGGGTGAGAGCGATACATCGCTCCGGGCTCGGGACGGCGAGATGCCACATGCCCACGCCACAAAACTGTCCCTGCGTCGAGTCCGCAGCTCGGGACCGAAATCCACCCCTGAAAGGTGAAAGCTAAACGGTGGTAAAGTATTGACAAAATAACTGCGAGACAGGCATGGCTTTTTCCCATCATGCCCTTGGAAGAAAGTAACCCAACTAGCCAAACTTGAAAGCAACAAGTTTGTACAAGCTGCGAGATAAGAGAAAAATTAAACTTTATTGATAAAATGCACAGTGTTTGAATAGACTATGTCTAAAGGGAAAGTTGCATCATCGACCAAAGAAAACATTAATTACTGCATAGACAGGTATATTTTGGTTGCATAGACAGGTATATAACCAAAATGTTTAGGGCAGTAACTTTAAAACGACAGACAACAAAACAACAACAAAAGCAATACAAACATGAAGTAGCAGCAAAAGTAAGTGAGTGAGAAGGCTAATACCACTCCTGTAATACACAAAACAGCATGGCCTCTGAACACAGAAAGGGCAAATCACTGAATCTATAGAGAGAATTTTGCACTATGCATATATTACTTATTATTAAAGAAGAGGAATACATCAAGACAAGGTAAAGAATTGGATTGATGTTTACTAAAATAAGCACTAACAGCATATAGGATATGCAGGAAACAGAAAATGGTAATAGGGTGAAATGCATGAAATATTTATCATATTCTGCAGTGCATAAAATAGATTATAATCTCAGAAGCAAAGAAAGGCAAGGCTGGAAAATGAATACACTGTTACATAATACTATTATTCAAAGCAGAGCAAGTGGAGGTGGCATATGTATGAAACATGAAAAGTTGTACCTGTGTTGTGTGTCTTGAAAAGGGTTACTAAGATCATTACTGAGACTGCTGAAAAGGAAAAATAAAAACCAAAACCCAAAACCAAAGAAACATGTTTCACAAAGAAAAGGGAAAATGTAGATGACATCTTCCATAACATATGATCAAGGGGTAACTGGCTAGTGGGTTGTTTGTTTAGAAGCCAATCTTTTTTCAACAAGATACAGTATCAATCAGTCCCTCTTAAAAACATTATATAGATAGATTTTTTTTTTCCCCAATACATTTGAATGCTTGGAGTAAAACTGTGTTAACTAGTTGAATTCCAACTTCATGAGCACAGTGGAAAATATAAATGTATTATTTTTTCAACCTTTTCAGAAAGCCTGATGAGGTAAACTTAAACTTCAGCAGTAAGCAAGACCAGCCACTAAATAAGAAAATCATGAAGGATGTGAGAGTTTCAGCTGGCAGTATGCTGCCTGCAGCATGACTGTGGAAAAGGACATTGAAGATAATTTAAGAGATGCAGAGCTGATTAGAATAGAGCAAATATGATCTGGAACAAGATTTGGGACTAAAATACCACCTTATAGAAATGATTACCAGCTATGACAGTAAAAAAAACAAATACAAACAACAAAAGATTAAAATCTTCTAAAATAACTTTTGCTTTGGTGTTCACAAATCATTCTGTTCATGGTAAAAAAAAAAAAAAACAAAACAAAACAACAAAATGTTTGGATTAAAACAAAGTGATTAATCTAAAAAGCAGAGATGGTGAATTAAAGGAGCAAGGAGATAACAATCTGATAATACAGGAGCACAGAAGGCCTAATAATGATATTATTGCGCACACTAACCAAACACTGACAAACAAATATTCTGTTAATTATATAATCATGCATATGCTTCCTATGCTTGTGATAAATGATTATGGAAAAGAACTCTCTTCTTGAAATTGCATATATGTCCTAAACCTTATAAACTCCCTACCACATGGATTAATCTAATTCCTATACACCACTTATGCCTGGTAAAGTATTTACTACAGACTTGGAAAGCTGAGCGTGGAACCCTTGCTTTGACTAGAAAGCACAAATTACTGAAGGCTGCTACGTCTTGACAGATAGACAACAATCAGATATCTCTTATCAATACCGAACTACTTGGAAATAATTCAAGACAACAGATATCTGATTTTCATTTGACCTATTCCAATTTGCACTTCACTGTGTCAACTTTGATATTAAAATGTTCAGCTAGAATAAAGATATTTATAATAAAAACATATATAAAGAACAGAAGATGAATAGATATTGTCATGGATACATATGCAGGCAATCATTTAAACATGCGGCAATAGTAACATCACATTTTTCATAGCTTCTAGTCAACATACAGTGGGCAAATATATGCTTAATAAAGGTGATTAATCCTTAATAAAGTTGTTGCACTGTTTTTATTATATATAATGCATTTTGCCCTAGCTTATGTTGAAATAAGACAAATATTTAAAAAGTTGGGCTGCATATTTTCAACCCCATGGTGAATTAACTCTCAAGCAGCAGTCTCAGTAGCTGCAAAGCAAAACAAATTCTCCAGTGTGGCATGCTGCCTCAGTGCCTCCTAAGGTCTCTATTCCAGTATTTTCTTGTTCAAAATAAATTAGGAAATATGGGCCCAAATCTTGAGGCTTGGCACTTGTGCAATGCAAACAGAAATGACCTGGCAGCAGAGCAAAACCAGCATGGCTGTGTCTTCTCTTTTATCAGATTTCTTTGGGGAGATCAGGCGGATTGGCTTTTACACATATGTACTTCTGACAATGCTGCAGCCCTTTGGGCAACCCCAAAGCTGATCCCATGCTGGAGGTGATGCAGAGCTGTGCAGCGGCAATGGGACTGCTGGGAAATTCTCTTCAGTGGGGATTTGAATGCCTTTCCCCCCACTGCAAGTTGTGATGGGTGCACATCTATGGGTAATGGTGACTGCTGGACTGCAAGGCAATGGCACTACCATTCCGTGGCTTTCTGAAGGCAAACATCTGTGGCCGGAAGGTGGGTGACGCCCCAGGGCTTGTGCCTACTTGCCACATGGGTTAGACAGAAGTGTGGGTGAAGGGGAAGGATGCACTGCCATTCCTTTCCCACGTCTACCTGTGCAAACCTCAGCACATCACTGCCGTTGTGCCGACGCAGTCCCACAGCCCTACAAGTTTTGCACCTCGGACTGAAGTTGTTTTTCGGTCTCCTCAGACTAACTTGCCCTTGCTTTTGCCCTGAAAAACAATAAGTTGCCTGACACCGCTCAAACGCTTCAACCAACCTGACTGCAGCAATCTCAATTTACATACGACCCAAGAATCCAATGCACACCAATGTGAATCACAGCATTCTGCGACATCCCCCACGCTGAACTCAGAAGTTACATACCAACCTAAATTTTTTTGACTGCAACCTGCCCCAGCCTGGATAGGATGCCTGTCAAAAAGCAAAAGTGCTATGAAATGAAATTCATAGCACTGAAAGGCATCGCACACAAGCTGTCGTCCCCTCTCACATTTTGCATGAGCAATTTCTGCTCGTTTGTGTTCTCTCACACACCATGTCCTGAAACAGTTACATAAAATGAATATTTAACTTACTATAGTCAGCTGTATTGAACTGCACTTAATTGGTTATTAAGTAAATTATCCTTACCATATTTGTGAGAGGTGAAAAACCTACATATATGGCTACATGTAGTGCATTCATTACTTTACAGACCCCAGGGCCCCCGGGAAGTATCAGATATCTACGCAGTGTCCCATGGTGCAGCATCTTTTAGCTGGATGTCTCAGCTAGCTTGCAGATATGTAAAATCATATACAAACAGACATCTCCCTATTGATTGCCTCTGTGACGAGGCTCGTTTACTCCTGCAAATATTATCTGCAATGTTCTTCAATCACGGAGTCTTTTTTTAAAATGAAGTTGAATAAGAATATGCAAAATGTGATTTTTGGTAAAACAAGTTACTTTTAGTCAAACTACTGCACCATTTTGTGCAAGTCATTTCATAGCTGTATGTCTATTTTGACAAAGATGCTTGTGAAGAACTGAAGTAAATACATACTTCTGCAGATGTGGCCCCAAAAGTTATTTCAGTTTACCCCTTGGTGAGTCATGGAGAGTCAAAATTCTGGAAGAAAATTGTGGAGTAAAATCCAATAAATCTGTTTGGCATGATGTAGGGAAGGGTGAACAAGAGTGCTAATGAGAACAGTGAGTCTTTCACCCCTGGTTGCCATGAGAAATCCTAGCTGCTTAAAATTGTAATAGAGAGGTGCTCGCTTTCAAAAGATCACAGCAATCAGTATTAATGATTAATCACATAAATCTTACTCTGTAGTTGCACAATCTCTTGCCTGCTATGTGGACAAACTGAGTTCACTTTTTGCTATCTATAGTAGGACATCAACTCCCACAAACACTATCTATATGTTATTTAATATAAGCCAGTATGTTTTATGACTGTGGACTTCAGAACCACTTCAAATAAAATGCTTCAACTTTTAAAAAAGCATTTTGAAGACCATATTCTCTTCCATCCTTAACACTAGACTAGGACCTTGATGAGTCATGCTTATAATTTCCATGTAGCAACTACAGCTAACTACTTCCACAAAAAAGAGCAAATAAAAAAATGCAATAGAGCTTTATATAATAATATTTTATGCAATTAGGCAGCTGGAAGAAAGGAGGAAAGTTAGCATCTTAGGATCAGCCAAGTTTCCCATGTCATAAATGTATGTTCAGCAGGTCATTAATTTCACAGCTTTCTCTCCAGAGGTATAATTTTTAGGTCTTTCATGTGAAGATGCTTAATGTGGGACACTGAGAGATGAAAAAAGAGTGGTTCCTGTTAAGGCCCTTGTCATCACAGAACTAGATAACTCCTAGGCATGAGATGGGCATATAATTGTTACCTAAAAGAGTCAGTTGATAAGTGGTTATTTTAAGGATGTGTCTGAATGGAAGATGTGTCTGAAGCTCTCTTAATTTAACAATATGTAAATCATGATCCCTGGACATAGAAAGGCATCGTTCCTGTTATTTTTACTTGTTAAAAGGAAAGTTACACCAAGTTATCTCCAAAGTGTTTTTCAAGGTTGTTTGCAAATTTTTGACTGGTTCTGCTTCTTCTTCCACTTTGTGACTTATTTTCCCTCACTTCCAACCACTGTGCTTCTATCCCAGTTCATATGCTTTTACAAATACAGAAAGTTGATCCAACAGTTCTGGCTAAGGATGAATTTCACACAGCCCAAGCAAAGCTGTTCATTCCTGTAGCAAACATCTGAACCATTACACTGAGCCCTACAGAGGATTATTCAAATATTATTAACTAGAGCTTAGGTGTTTGTGCTGTTGAGCTCAAGCCGCAGTGAATTCTTACATAAAAATCCTTCATCAATAGGAGAATCATCTCTCTCATAGACCTGATAGTACAAATAAAAATCTACTGACACAAACTGAAAATATGGAAGAGTTTTAAATTGAAGGAAATGGTTAGAACTGATTGATGAATTGAACTATGTCAAACTTTCATTATGAAACACAAAACCACATGAAATGTCCTGTTTCCAGTTTCATTATTAACTCAGAACTCTGCACAGGTTCTGCTACACTTTTTCTAAGGTTCAAAACCTTTTAAGTAAAACTGTGCATCTAATTATGGCCAAACTTGACAGGACTCAATATTCATTGTACATAAAATACATGCAAAATATGTGGTTTTGGTGTAAAACAAAAATTGAAAGTTGGTGGTTTTGGCCAAATTAGCATTTTCTTCTAGGGCTCTTTCCAAACTCAAACTCAGATGATTCCACTGTAACAAAGATGAAATGAATGGGTTTTTCAGTTCTTTTCAGGAGCAATTAGCTGTTAATATTGACAGCTCTTCTAAGGGACAAGACACCTGTTCATATTACCAGGCACTAACTAAAAAAGGTTTATCCTGTGCAGTGTCAGTAAGATAAAGGTCATTTATACATGTGTCAGAGTAGTCTTAGTTTAATACAAACAACATAAAGCAAACCCAAATAACTTCAAAATGTTACTCCAAGCATCCCAGAATGTTAAAAATACTGGTTCTGATTTCAGGAAAAAAAAAAATAAAAGAGAGAAATTTAAAAAAAATATATTCAAGCATTTGATGTATTTATTTGCTTAAAGCAACTATGTTTCTAGATTTCATGTTAAGTGACTACAAGGGAAACAAACTGAGATGGAGAGCAGTAATTGGAAACACACTAGAATACAGCATTTTTAGGGCAAAATTAGGTTAATATTTATGATAGTAATTTATACTCATGAAAGCACTTGAAGGAAATGCCTTAACAGGTATGTAAAAGTTAGTTCCTGCATTAAATACAAAAATTTGTGGGGAAAGATGTCTTGTCTGTAATTTGGTTCTGGCAGGTTACACTATAAACTCCTTCCTCCATTAGATTTTTCCTTCACGAATGTTGGTAAAATGCTCATGAGAAGCTTTGGAATAATCTGTTCATGAAAGACGTGGTGCATTCTCTCATTTTTCCTTTAGAGTTATATAGATGGAAAACCTCTCTGCACCACATCTGCAAATGTGCCACTTCCAAAGTCAGGGGGAGAGCAGGTGAAGAAATGCTCCAAATTATTGTAGTCATAGAAAAATAATGTCCAAATCAACTCACCCCTATATTTTTCAAACACGGGACACCTTGAAATACAAGACTCGCTCAATACGCTGCTACGAAGGAACTACACAGGAGCACATCTCACATCTAAGCCCGTGCTTAAAACTCTTTTAGATACTTTTGTATAAAAAGAAAAATAAGACATATTCAGATCTTCGTTTACTTAATACCAAGTGGTCACCGCTGTGCGCATATCACAAAGAGTTATTGTCTTTCTTGCTTGATGTAGTTCTGTAAAAATCTTTCCATGACCAAAAGAAGTATTGCGCACAGCCCAAACTGAACTTTTTAATAAAAAGCAGTAAAGCAATCTACTTCATTGTCAAATGATTGAAAGAAATTTAATTAATGCCTTTGGAGGGAATGCCTGTATCACAATCACAAGAATGTGCGTATATGCATATATGAATACATACGCCCCGTTGCAGTCTGCCCTGTTGCTTTAATGTCATAACACTACAGTCCATGAGCAGCTGAAGGCAAAAATGAACTCCTGTAATTTAAAATATCGTGCTGACACAATTTTAAGGTCAAATTACATTGTGTAGTTTATTAGAAGATGAAATGCTTGCTTCATCACAGGACACTCCTGCTCTAGAAAAGGCCAGCAGTGTAGAGATGCTCACAGACAAACAAATTAAAAATAGTAAGTTATAAACACGGGAATATAAGTTTATGCCACACCAACAAAACCAAAAAGAAACAAAAAACCTCAAACCCAGAAAGCAAAAAACACAAAGACGCATGAAAAGCAGTATGCTATGTTAGATGTTTATCTATACATAAGAGACAGGTGTCACAAAAACAAAACAAAAAAATCACGAAGCTAAAGAGAAACTTTAACTCACCAGTTTCCATCTGTTATATCTGAATTCATGCATAATTGATTATCCATGACTGGTAAGTTCTTTTTTTTCACTAGCCTAACACAGTTTTCTAAACATTATGTGTTAAATCACCACCAAAGTAAAGGGTGTTTGAGAAACCGTAAGGGCAGAATAAAAATTTTTTAATGAAAAATAACATGTCAGTTAATAATAGAGCTGACCTATGTTTAAGAGAGAAATTTTAATCATGTGCATATTAAATATTAATAACCTATTCTGTTATTGTTATAATAAGGTTAAGTAAGCTTCTCCATGCTTAAGGAAAGAGAAAAAGTAGGAATACATAACAGTGAAAAAAAGCGCTGAGAAGCAGAGACATAAGGAAAATGTGTCAACAATAAACAAGAGGAAATGAGAAAGAAGGAAAAGATGAAGGTGGAAACTAATCTCTATGTGTCATTATGACTGCCAGAGTACTGGCAAAGCAGCAGCATCCTTTTATTTCAATTTTAATCATTTCTGAATTTTAATACCCTGCTCCTTTTGTAATTCTCCTGGCATTCCCTATATGCATCCATCCCAGCCAAAACACCAGTGTAAATTAAATGGCACGCAACCACACCACTGATGTAGTTCTCCCAGTAGAACCAATTGAGTGACCAAAAAAGCAGAGAAGGTATGACTACTTTGTATCCCCATAGACTACTGGCCAATTAAGTGACTTAAGGTTCTTCAATTCCTTTAATTTTGAAAAGAAGGGCAGTGGTTAGGTAACCCAGCAATATAGAGCCATTAAAAAAAAATAAAGCAAGCCAGTAGTAATACAATAATCAGTGACCATCAGGGCCTGGAAAAATGAGTTTGCTCTCACTGGCACTAAGGAGCATCACATGATTATTTAATTACAGCTCTAATTTTTGTCTCGTGGATGGCAACATATCAACAATTAATAGGGCAAATAGAGGAGACTGCATTTTTAAAGAGACAGAACCTATATGAAATAGTGCTTGGTAATGCAATTTATCCGACAGTATAATGTTTCTTACGGCGTATCTGTCATCCTGCCAAACATATAAAGAAATTCTACTGGTTCAATTCTCTTGCATGGTAACCATAAAATTCTTCTGGAATGCTTAGAAAACAATAACTACACCTATGAGTATCCTAATTGTCATTTTAAGCATCAGTGGAGAAGTCAGTTACTTGTAGGACTCACAGCCCAAATAAAGCAGTGGAATCACAAGTTTCAAATGCAAACCTGCTATAAGATTGTCTTGAAAAGATTACAATGAAATTCATCGGGAATAGCAAAGATTATGACGGCATTCAGTGAGTCAAGTGAAGAAAAAAAGAAAAAGAAAGTCAATAAAACACAGTCAGTGGGACAGAGACTGATTTTGACCGATTGACTTTACTGTGAGATTTTCTTAAAAAGCATACTGAAACTAGGGGCTCAAAACCTGTATCATACTGTTCCTGCACAGGACTGCAAAATAAGAAATGAAAAATAAGACCTGAAAGAAGATGTATGATACATATTATGGACTGAAAAACTCTGCTTTAGAACAGTTGGATGCGGTTTCCCTTGTGCCTCACCCTGCAATGACGGCAGTGCGGAACATAGGAACTGTGGGAAGTTCACTATGTCGAGAAGCACTTTTCACAAGTAGGGGAATCTGGAAACATATCAAAAGAAAAACCAATTTTATGCACCTTTTTGCAAATGTACTCACTTTTCTACAGCAATGGGTGGACCAAACTACGAACTCCGTAAATTTATATTATCCAGTGTATGTTTCAGACCATAGTCAATATCTGACATAGCAAAAGCAAGATCCAAATTTCTTCTCAGCAATAAACTCTACCTGTGAAAAACCTACCATGCTGTGCTTAGAAGTTTTTTTTAATCCTACTTCTCAATATAAAAATTAAACATGCTTTTTCATTTCATATTCTAAAATCTACCCTTTCAACAAGCAAAGAAACACTGAGTTTGGGCCTTTGCACAGGAAAAAAACCCACTGCTAAACAGCAGTTCAAGTATTATTGCAAAAAGTGTGACTAGAGAAGCAGTACTATTACAATAAATGTTCCATTCCTCCCCAAAATTGTGTCAAATTAAGTTGTTTTCATTGAAGTCATGAACATTCTAGATTGGAGATCTTAATCTATAATCTTAAAAAGAAAGCTGGCAAGCAAGAGCTTGTATGTAAAAGTAAATATCATGCTTTTTATGCACTGGTTACTATACAGATAACATGTCTCACAAAGACTGTAATTAAATGTCTAGTGCAGAAGTAACACTAAAAAGCATACAGTATTATTACATTACAATGAATCCTTAGAAGCTAAAACTGTCATTTTCAAGTTTTAAGATGTCTTTAATTATTCTTGAGACTTCTTACATTTATCAAGGAAGCCCACCTATGATGAAAAGCACTAATGATTTAAAATCTTTCTAATACTGCTCTCCACAAACATATTAATTTAATCTTTGATTATAAACATTTTAAAACTCAGTATGGAATTCCTCTCCACTTCAATTTTTGCCTTTGGTCCTTCTGAGAGCCTGCATGCACACATACTCTATCCCACTCTCTTTCCCCTCCTCTCTTTTCTGTCTTTTCTTTAATGTAATAGAAGTAAGAATATAGGGTGTGTATGATATTTAGAAATTTCTTCCTTTTCATTGAAAATGTTTTTAATTACCTGGCTATTATGACCAGACACATATTCTAAGTGCAGTTACTGAAAAGGAAATACCTTTCTCATACCTTTGCATGTGGGTTTGAGTTCAGAGCAGCAATTCTCAGCACTTCTGCTGAAAGTGTTTTCCAGTCTAGGACTGATTTACAAATATAAAGAATTACTTAATCTTTCAGTGTTCTATGAAATACGTATATTACTAATTTTATAGCTGGGTAAATAAACCAGGAGCATATTACGGCCGTATTTATAAAAGGATTGTGTGCTGCAGCTTCCTTTTCCTTCATATGAAGTTATGTGCTGAGCATTTTCAAAATCAGGGTTACAGCATCGAGGATGGCAAACACGGCATGGACAGCTGTTAACCCAAAATTACACGTTTTTTTCAGGGCTGAAACCAGAACCGGGAGTCCAGACGCCAGAAAAGATTACAGGACAGTCCTCCAAGCATAGGTGGTCTGAGTGCATCACCAATTCGTCTAGTGAGCAGCAAGTGCAACGACCCACAAATGATTGCTGCTGGCCAAATAAATCCTGTTAGAGCAGGATCCTGGGAAGACGAGATGCACTTGAGGTTTAAAGCACCTCTCTCATCTCCTCAGGTCATATCATGTCATAATGCGCCACGGGAAAGAGATAGGGCAGATAGTCACTGGAAGTTATGTAAGGCCAGCGCAGCTGACAGATGTGGCCCATCCTGATGTTCTGCACCCAGGTGCAGCTGGGGTGACCGAGGCCCATCTGCAGGCCAGCAGGCTCCTCTGCCTCCCTAACCCGCAGTTCACAGCAGCGAAGCACAAGGTAGTGAGAGCCAACTCTTGTGAACCTACAGCTGTGCAGAGGTGTCACCAGCAATGCTTTACAGCAGCTCAGGGACAGCAGCTAGCCTACAACCCGCTGAAAGCAAGTCTTACACTCCCAATCCCAGCAAACACAAATGCACAGTGTTTCACAGGGGAATCAGTCTCCAAAGAGATTGCTGTGCCTGGGTGTTCTAAATAAATAGCTGAAAGGTGGACCTTGGCACAAATAACTAAGTGTTAGTGTGTCCCCCAGCCAATCTGAACACCTAATGCTGATCCTCTACAGGAACAGTGAAAACTAAGCTCTTCAGTGACACACCAGTGTGCATGGGAGCAAAGTCAGGCTCAGCAAGTTTAAAAGGAAATATTTAGAATTCAGATGGTGCCTGAGGTATGTTACTACACTCTACTACTGTACTCTACTATTACTATGCCATTCCTAGTACACTGCATCAGATAAACAGATTAAGAGTAGATTACAACTGGTAGAGGGCACAAGGACCAGATCAGAACATATGTACAAGATCAGTGCTGGCAAGTCTCCTTAAAATTAATCTCTACCAAGACTTAAACCTACTGAGAGCAATGCTGTGCAGAAACCATTCAAAAGCTGACATTTGCAAAGCAATAGTATGGATACCCATTATGTAATGAAGTGTTGGTGACAACTGGTAAACTTAGATGCCACAGAATGGCAAATGTTCGAAACCATCAGCATTTTTGAAAGGAACATCATAGTATATCCTCTTGGAAGTAACAGTTACAAGCTGTGGTCAGAGCTGATGAGAGTTCATGATACCACAACCAAGGGAACTGACCAACAAGCCAACTTAGTGTTAAGTATAATACTTTCAGAATCTGACGAAGAAATGAACCTCTCAGGTAAAAGTTATTAATGGAATCCTTCAACAGAGAATTTAGAGAAGCTTTTTGCAAACTGTAGGTTATTCTGACTGCAGTTATCGTCAGTTCAAATGCCGGCTACTCGGACTCTTTACTCCAAGATTAAAAATAATATCAACAGGGCTTTCTGACACTGACTTTATAAAGTTGCAAAATTTCCGTATAACAGGCAGTAAGAACTGTAAGTTACTCTTTAACCGTCAAACTGTTTTACTCGTTTCTTTTTTCTTTTTTTTTTTTAGATTCAGTAGCAACTTTGTGACAACTAAAGTTTAAAAAATGCACTTGATTGCATAGTGACAGATTTGCAGAACATTTTTCATCACACACACATATGTGCTTTCAGTTATTAATAAAATGCTTCTGCCCTTAATCTGCCATTGCCTGAATATACAATTTCAGTGTCTTGGATAGACAAATACTGTTAAGGAATTCTGTTTTCCCTGTTTGAGATGCAATTCAATTACACCAAGTAAAACTGAATACTATGTCTTTAAAACTGGCTTCAGCTTGCCACAGAAAGGAATACCGAATCACTGTTCTATTAAGTTTCTCTTAAGAGTGGAATGATAACAAAACTTTCTTCTCTTCCT
>VYXD01012576.1:0-108773 GCA_013397195.1 Hylia prasina
AAAGCTAAAGTTCACTGACTAACCACATTAGGCCCCTATCAGGTGATGTTTCTATCTTCCATGTCTTCCAGACAACATTTTGAATTTTGAAAACTTCTATTCAAATATCTGTAAAAGAGGAATATTTAGAAAGGAAAACTCTCCAAAAATAATTGCTTTGGTGGTGGCTAAATAAAATTCCCATGGAGGTTCATGAGAACAAGTATTGTGGAGTTCAACAGGCTCTGAGTCGGGCGGCATAGGCCACTGGCACATGAATGAATAAATCGGCTGGTTGTGAAATCCTCGACTACATCTTTCTAGAGTAGGCTGAGGTTTTCTTTCAGATGTGTCAGCCAGCTAAAATATCAGGGAAGAGCCCTTAGGTTCTGCTCCCACCCTGCATTTTTGGAGACACCACCCTCAGCTGTTATTAAATATACAGTCCCATGGAAAAATGTTTTAATGGCAAGATCCTGATTAAGAGTCAGATTGTGACATTTACCTTCAGGCTTTAAATTGTGACTGTGGCCTTCTCTGAACTGCTCCAGACAGACCATGCCTGATCTGGTGAAGTCCCTTCTCCACAGTTTCAAACCCTGTCAATGAATTGGTCAGTCCATTTGGCTGTGCTTTTCCCTATTCAGAATTTCAAATAAAGAGGAATTAAATGCATTTTTTGCTTTTTCTTGGGTTTTTTTTTGTCATTAATGCCTAAAGCAAGGATGTGAGAAATAAGCATGTTATTGATCATTTTTTCCTGACACAGAGGTCTTTCCCCAGGTGTGTGCTGTGATGCTTCTACTGCTGCGTTAAATGGGACAGTAAACAAGAGGAAGGGGTTTGCCATCATCTACTTCCTTTGTCTTGAGCTGAAACCACAGGAGCTGACAGGAGAAATATTTAAAGCTGTCATTAGGTGAATGATGATAGTTATTAAATCTGATGATTGTCCAGTCTCACAAACTACTCCTGGAGACTGTACCTGCAAATGACTGAGCCTTGGAGAGAAAGCAGCAGAGGGAGATGAGCAATTTGGGGACAGACTATCATCTTTTAATTAGACTAATTAGAAAACTTCTAAAAAGGAGAGAGAAGTTGTCAGACTGCTCTTTTTACAGAGCAGGTGGGAAGATACGGAAAAAAAATACCAAATTGGATCAAAAAATGAAAAAAACCCACAGACTTCCAGAAAATAACATTTGTGTTAGAGAGAGAATGTTTATTTCCTTACAGACTTAATCACAAGGAATAAAAGACTGTTGGAAAACTAAGGTTAGAGAAAAGACTGAGGCTTTAGCATTTTTCTTCAAAGTTATGTACAGGATCCTTGATAAATTCTGCAGTCTGCTTCAGCTGTAAGGTTGTAACCCTGGAACGGGAATATCCATCATAAAAGAGCTTTGGGAAAGAGTGCTCTGAAGTTGAGAATTTTGTGAGGAGTGTTAGATCAGTTTCTGAGAGCCACAAGCAGTTTATTAAAAGGCCTAAAAGAACCTCAGAAACAAACAAAACCAACTAAGGAAGCTCAAAACAAAAGAAAAGCCAGAAAAATGAAGAGAGCAGCAGCCTGCTCAAGTTGAATAATTGAAGGTGGACGGGTTCCATGTGGTGAGGACCTAAACTCAGTATTTTCCAGCTGGAGATTTCTATCTTTTGTTTCCAAATGAAATATTTGTTATTCTTTTCTTGTGCATGACTTGCTGTTGATGTAGATATACAGATATTGCTTGATCTCCTCAGTTAGCATAGCAAAGCAAATGAATATTAGTGAGAGCAATAAATCTATTTGCTTTATTTGACAGGGTTTGTGAGCCCAATCCAACAGCACTTGGTGAGGACCATGAAAATCTCCCCTGTCATGAATGGACAGTGGTTTGGGTCTGCTAAAGGTATTTATGCTTACCTGGCTGTTATGAGAAATAAGCTCCTTCCTTTTATGAGAAGGAAGTACAGTTACACCATACAAAGAAACCATGCCCCTCAGGCTTTTACGAAGCATTGTAATTACCTCTACCTGTGGGAGCTTGCTAATATTGCATGGGTAAGACTCAGAACTTAATATCTCTCTTTCAAAAAAGCAATAACAACAAACCAACCCCTGTCTGATGTTATTATCTTACATGCAAATATTTTTATCTCCTTTGCCATAGCTTTTTCTTGGTTTGCTCTGCTGGTAGCATAAACATGTAGCTCATCTAACACAAACAGCTCAGGTATCCCTATAGACGTCTCATCACAGCTTCTTAAGTAAAAGGATCAGAAGGGGATGAAAACCAAAGGATTTGCTCCTTCAGAGGAGGATTACTGCACCTGAAAGACTGAATGGAGGACTGAGAAACTTTCCTAGTGTTCAACCATGATACCCTTCTGCCTAGTTGCTTTAGGCTCCCAATATTTTCCCTCATTGTCTGAAAGAGTAACAATTACAAACTCCTTTCAAAAGAGATGCTCTTGTGAATAAAGTATCATTTCCTAAAACATGCAGGGTATAGAGTAAAGTTTATCACTGTATTTTTATTAGAAGCATATGGATGTTATGATTCTGGTATTCCCTTTATGGGTTCAAGAGTATTGTACAACTGTGACCTTTGCTCATTCCATCACAGGCTTGTCCTACATTCATCCAAGATAGGGGATTAACACAACTGTGCAGCATTTGCCAGTCAGTTCCTGCAGGACTAGTTCAGTCATCAACATGAATTTATCAGAGGAGAGAATCAACAACTGTTCTTTTATGTTTTTATGTAGCAACTATAAAAATTTCTTTTGGCATCTCTGGCGTTAAATGAGAAAACACTAAGAGTATCATTTGAATAGTATAGAGGATGAGATCTAGATTCAAATAATCACAAAATCAGATTGAAGAATACCTGATAGGGGAAGACTTTCTGTACTCTAGGGCAGGAATTTTTTGAAAAATTAATGTGTAGCAATGATTGCCATTGGCAAAATTTAGTAATACATTAAATATTAAATTACTAGAAACCCTAGTTGTCACTTTTTCACCTAACAGTGCTTGACTTTGTACTGTTTAGTTTTTCAGAATTTCTTTCTATTTCTCCACTGCTGATATAGAAAGGCCATTTGTTCTAGAAAAAGGAATTTCAAAAGCATTAGAAATTGTCAAGTTCTTTTTCATAATAATATTTTTCATACTGTGGGACTTGAATCAAATGCAAATTGCTTTTCATTGATCTTCTCACACTGTTATTTAAAATGTAGAAAATAGATTGTATCTTCCTCCTAAATAAGTGTAATGTCATAGATTATTTTCCTCTCTTGGGTAGGTTTTATTCTCTTTACAAGGTTACTAATGCAAACTCAATTTTCTACTTCAGCATTAGTCTTTCAAAATATTGACTGAGCCACAGAGCCAGCAGCCAATCATATACTATTTTGTGAAATACCTTCATAGATAGTGTGAGTTTATAAAAGATCTGTGAAAATTATGAAAAGTAAGAGGCTGCCATACCCAAGGTTCTTTTCTTTCCATTGCTGGCTATGTATTTAAGAAATATAAATGTCATAAGGAATGATTTAAGAGAGTTTGTTTGCTTTAGGAGAGAATGTAGGATTGTTTTTTCTCCTTGTCTAACAAATTCTTTTAGTTAATTGGTAGCCTAAAAAGATTCTTTACAATTATATTGGGTTTTTTTAACATATTATTCATTAATTAAAATATTTAAATGTTCCTGAGTAGTCCTTTCCACAGCTGATATGCCTTTGGCTCGTGTAATTCATGTTTTGGTAGTGATACTTCATGAAACTTACTTTTCACTTACTGCTTGAGAATTAGCGTGGAGTAAACAAGGACGATTTTGCAGTCTCTCCTTGGTGTGCTCAGCTCAGGTAATCCCAGTGAAGTGTGCCTCCCCCACCACAGTCCTGAGGGAAGGTCAGACACCTAAAGGTCCTGTCCATTTGCTGCATGCCAAATTCTTTTCGCAGCACATATATCTGAAACGGCTGCAAGCTTCCAGGGGTTTCCCCTTGTCAAGCACATGAGCTGATGAGCCGAGAGGTGAGGGACCTACTTGTTAGCCTGTGTTGGGAAGGACAATAGAAATACCACAGTCACTCATTTACTAGCAAGTTTTGATACTACTCTTGTCTAAATTGTATTTCTTTGTTTGATCTTGCTGTCCTTACAAGAAAGCCTGTTATACAACATCCAGAGTTATTTGCCCGTAAAAACATCAGAAAATCCCTTCCAAGTGTGCAAAAAGGATGTGCTAGGAACAGTGGGGGCAGGCAAAGGTGGAGACAGACAAAATAGAGGATTAAAACTTGTGACTGTAATTGATAATTCCAATGCATCATTTTGTTAGCAGTGGGGCAACACCATTCCCCCTTCCGTGGAGCCAGCCTGGATTTTACTGGCCTTCAGATCCATCAGGACAAAGAATTTTGAAAACAAAGCAGAATAAAACACATCCTATGACTTGTTGAGGTGAAATCCGCAGCACTATGCCCCATCCGTGGTGCTGGTGAGTGAAGCAAGCCAAGAGGGCTGACACCAGTGCCACAGCAGTGGGATGGGAGGCCAGGAGCAGCGCTGCTCCCAAGGGCATGCTGGGCTACAGCACAATGCCAAAGAGCATCCCTGTGCCCTGATTCCTCAGCCTCCCCAGCAAGAATGGGTGCTGACACCCCCTTCAAATGGGCACAAACATTGTAAGCTTCCTCATGTCACCTCCTTGCTCAGTGCAGCACTGAGAGTGCCTCACTCCTGACTGAGCCTGGGCACAGCTTTAGGCTTATCAGATTAACGTTACAAGGGACAAGCAGATGACCCCTGCTTCTAGAGTTTTATAAGGAAAATTGCAAGGAAATTCAGTTTTGGAAGGAAATATGGGGTTTAAAGGAAGGAGGATTTTTCCTAACCCCACCCTAAAAGGCAAGGTGTTACATCCTTTTAACCAAAACAGCTATTAGTAGCTATTGTGAAACCCACTTGAAAAGCTCTGGTGTACAGAGCCTTTGCCCCAGTGCAAAGGATGTACTGAAGACTGCAATAAGAAAACTTTGCAGTTTAAGCATTTTCACACTTGGGACTTAAATTTCCATTTAGGTTTTTATTTGCTACAACCCCAAAGAGCCTGAAGAAATGAGGCTTGAGAGGTGATTATATGTTTATGTGGAACAAGAGCTGTTATGAATCAGAAGATAGATGCTAAAAACTCTGTCAGATAAAGGTACCTACTTTGCACTTGCAAGATAACACAACGCCTTCTGCTGTGTTGCAATCTTTTAATCTCTGTCAGCACATCTTGTACTACAAAATAAGTGTAGATCATGCATATGGATATATGGGAAATATTTATTTTAAGTAGACTACAAACTGCCATACATACGTGTAAAATATAATTTTAAAGTGCACTGTAAAATAACTACTTAAGGATTACAGAAGCTTAGCACTATTGAACCATCATATGATAAAAATATCTTGCTATCTTGCTGTAGATAACTTTCTGAATTAATTGTGCAGACACCAAAACATAACCTAAATACGATAATGTCACTCTTTCTTTTCTCTTCTCTGAACCAATTCTTGTACATTTATTCAGATGTAGAATTTGTAGATCAAAGACACATTCATCTTCAGCATCAGATTTCAAATTCATGACAATATCTATCCAAGAGTAAGTTAAATAAGGAGAAAATCTGGATAGGGCATGTATTCTGTGTAGGTAACCTCAGGCGCAGTGAGGGGAATGAAAGGTGTAGGGAAGTCTCTCTATTTGTGGCTTTGCTGCATGTGCACTTACCCGAAGGCCTGTCTCTGGGACTGGAAGAAGTCAGCCCAGAAGCAGGATACAGTGCTCGGGGGTGTTTGATGAGCACTGCTGAGAATTCAGCCCGTAGAGGGACAGAAGCATGCAACAGTCACGGGCTTGCACAGCTCACTTGATGGTACTGGGATTCAGGAGAGAAAACCTGAGCTGTTACAGGTGGTGAGGCATGGGACAAGAAGGAGCTTCATTTGTCTACAAGAACCCTGTGTAACTTTCTTGAGTGCAAAATTAGCTTATAAGTGATGCTTTTTCTGCAGTTACTGCTGGCCCTGCCAGACCTTTGCTACAAAATCCTTTGTCAAAGCCTAAAATAGCATCAACTGTAAAGCTGATGAGATATTAGGACACACACGTTTCACACATCAACAGTTTCCATTTATGAGCGACTGTGTATTTGGCACTGCTTCACTTCTTAGATGTCAGGGGCAAGGGGGCTGCAAGAAGCACCACGCTTTCCAGGGGCCAAAGAAACATGTCCATAAGATGTCACCTGTTCCCGCCCACCCGCAGCAGAAGATAAACGGGGATTAGTTACAGTCTAACCCTGGGAAATGCCAGAATAAATTTTTCTGGGAATGCTTTATTCAAAGTAGGACCCTTCTTGCCTAATTTGCAGTGTCTTTGTCACCATCCACACACCGTTTTTGGTCTCTGGCAAGGAACATGCATTTTGAAAGTATAGTGAATTTGCTCCTCACACAGACATTTAAAACAGGTCACATAAATTGCCTTTTAGAAGTGCCTGATTCCAATGACTGTAAGTGGAGTCTAGACAATTAGCTCAGAGACAGAAGTCTGTGCTGTAAATGTCTAAATGAGGAGGAAGTAATCTCATCCTTGTATTCATAGGGCAGTTGCCATACTGGACAGACCTTCCCTTCTATCACCTTTTTCTCTCAGACAAATTCAGGAGTGACTGTGCTGGATTATAAACAAAGGTTTAAGTGAGATTCCTAGATCTCACTTTTCATCCCACAACCTTAAATTCTTCTGAATTCTCACTTTAGTCACATGTAGCCGTTTCTGAATGTGGCCCTTGCAGCCTCTGCAAACTGTCACACCACCTTACAAATAAGACCAGTGGTGGTCTACACTGGTGCATCATGGCCTTTCTCTCAGTAAGATATCCATACAGTAAACTACATCCCTTTGGGCCCAAAAATGGCAAAAAATGTTACTTCTATGGGTGGACTTCTCTGAGCTGCAGTAATAAAATGTGGTAGCACTTTATTATGCATTTGATCAAAATAGTTGCAAGAAAGAGTTGTCCTGCAAGACCAACTGTATATACATTTGGGGAAACAAGAATTTCAATGCAAATGTTGGGGGGGTTGTATCATTTTTAGTCCAGACCACATTTGAGTTTTTCAGGATGTTTTTGTGTGTGACCTTTCAGCATGCCCATGCACTGCTTTTGGGTCTCTCACTACACCCAAAATGCACAGGAAATTACACAGATGTGTGCGGGTTTGTAAGCATAGCCAGATCTGATGCCTGCCTTATCTCTTTAGCTAAGGAGAGCTGTGAGAAACAGCCAGACTGGCAGCATTACTCTGGATAAACTAAATGATAACATTTGCTTCTCTTCTACAGCACTGCTGGTGTAGTTCTAGTGGCTGGGATTGAGGACTGTGATATTGCTGCTGGGGCACAGGAGCACCCAGCTGAAAGCTACGCTGCAGCCTTGGGTATGTTGCTTGGTGGGAATGCTGTGGGGAGCATCCAGGCCACTCATGAGTCTCTATAGCCACTTCTGTTGTGCCAGCACAGCTGTCCGCACAGATGTGCCGTGAACTTGGGATCAGGGTGAGAAAGGCTTCACCAGTAGCCAGGCAAACACTGCCCTGGTACAATGGAGATAAAGGGGCATCCAGAGGGAGGAGGAACAGCTGGAAATAGAAGAGTGGGGATTTCTTAAGAAACCATGTCTGGCCATAGTCTGACCTGGCAGAAGAGATTTAGGGCTTACTACTGCTTTCAATCAATGGAAAAGGCAGCCTTAAAACTTGGTCCAGTGCTACACAAACCTCATTGCATTTAGCAAACTTAGTGCATTTTGGATCTTATTCTCCAAATGGGTGAACCCTTTTATTTTCAGTAACTTGAGATGTTGTCTTTCTGATGTCAAAGAGACAACAATGCAGCGTGTGAAAGAAAGGTATTCATGTCACAGCCGTTCTCTTTTCTATAGTTATTCCTCTTTCTCTTCAGTTGTCATCAGATACTTTTGGTATGAAATTAAAGAGAGGCTTGTAAACAGCTGCTGATCCATGCAATATGCTGTTGGATTTATTTCAGACTGTGCTCCAACTATATTTTTTTACCTCCCCCCTTTCTCCTCTCCACCAAACAAAAAAAACAAACCCCAGAACAAAACAATGCAAACCATGTTCTGCAGGAAAAGAAAAAATAAATCCTGCAAAGATCAAGTGTGTGTTCAGGATCTGATTCAACACAATACTAAAACCCTTTTAAAGTCAACTGTATCCCAAACAGCCTGTTCCTCTTGGTAATCTAGACCTTGAAATGGAAATTCTAGCAGAGCTCTGACTATTACTAATGCACTTAATACATTAGGAGCTCGATTTTGAATGCCTTGAGCACTTAGTCCCCCTGCTAAAGTGGATCAGAGCTGTGGTGGTGTAGCGTAGCAGGGGCAGTCCCATAGTCTTTATGACCTTTTGTGAGCATTTGAAACAGATTGCATTTAATGATTTTAAAATGTCAAGGCCCATTTCAGGCAAAAAGAAAGAAATCAAATAGAGTTTCTGGACAGTGTAATCTTTTCAAACAAGTCCATGGACATCCTCAGATGTAAGACACTGGACTGAAATATAATGGAGGCTGAATACATTATATTTCAGAATCACGTCTCAAAACCAGCAATTTCAAAATCCAAGCCTGCAGAATAATAATGTTACCGTACATGCCTGCCATAATTTGCTTTAGCTCATTCTGAATTACCTCAGCACAACCAAGTAATTCATCAGTGCATAAAGCATGCAGAGACTGGATTTGTGAATTATGCATGAAGGATTATTTTGCTCTGATGTTCTTGTGTGCAGTGTACACTAGAAAGCTGCACTCACAGCCCATGGTGACGGGGTGTTGGTTTGTGGAATATATGGGGTCTTGTGTTATTTGAAAGCATGGGCAACTGTGCTATGATGGTAGTAAGAAAACTGCATCAACACTATAAATAAATGATGGCTTTAAAATATGAATCACGCCATAAATAAATGATTTCTATTTCCTCACATTCTCTCTCTCTGGAAAGCTAGTTAACTGAATGTGATATTCACTATCCATATACAACGTGACCAAACAAGGTTGTTTACTTCATGGATAGATTCACCAAAAGTACAAACTTGTCATGTAACCAGTAATAAAATAAGGGTTGGTGACATAATTTGTCTGTCTGGTTCTGACATCTCTCAGGTTCAAAGGAAGGTCTCTTATGATTTCAAATAAAGATGCAGAATTGCATCTTTTGAAGAAGACATCCAAGTTAATCATCATGATTAAAAACAATAATGAGAAGTAATTTCTAAAGCATTATATAGTAATCACAATAATAATAGCATGTTGAGATGAAGCTAAAGCTGCAAGCATATATTGGTTGATGTGACTGTCTATTAACATTTCACAAACACTATCAATGAAAGCAATAAAAAATACAGGAAATGTAGAATTAATGCACAATTTTTAACAAGTTAGCTTGACACTGCAATTGTAGAGCTGGTGGAAGAATATAACTCACACAAAATATCTTGAAAAGTTCACTAATATTTTTATTTTAGGAATGTTTTAGTAAATTTTATCTTTTTAGAATTTTAAAACTATATGAAGGTGTTAGTTGATTCAAGAGGGTTTTGGCTTTTATTGCTTTGACTTACCTTTTTCCTTTTCTCAAGTCCACCTTGGAAAGCCAGATGATTCACACAGAGAAGGAAAGCACTATAGATTTTTCTATATTTGATCGATAACTGCATTTAGAAATGCAAGAAGGTCATTTCAGATTAAAAATGTCATTTTTCACAAAAGCCTCAGCACACTTTATATAATTCTGACCTTTTGGTTATATCTTGTAAGAAAAAATTCTGTTTGCATTTCTTGTTGTATTGCAGCTCACTCATCCTAAGAATTAGTAATGCCAATTTTGAGGGTAAAACATCTGTGTGAATTTTAAGGAGTGGAAAACATTTCAGTTTTTGCAGTAAACAAGTTGAGGCTTTAACCATTTATCTGCTATTTTCATTCATCTTTTCTGTTTAAAAGCAAGTGACCTATTCTTTATTGGAAAAAAAAAAGAATTGATATCTATTTCTTTAATCTGCTGTGTGGTTTACTCCCAAAATTTTAGTCCCAGATATTTACTGGGAAAAAAACCCACAAACTCAAAATTGATATGGTGCTGGGATCACTGCCAAAGCTAAATTTAATTTGTGAGGGAATACATGAAAGGTATCAGAAAAGAACACGAACAGAAACAAGCAGCACTCCCCATGATGCCACCCCCAAATCTGCAAGGTGCAGGAAAACATATCCATGGGATGTTTGACAGTCCATGATGCCAGCTGCCAGAAGTAGCCCATTGCTCATGAGGTACCCTCAGGAGCACAAGTACCCTGTGCTTGAAACAGCCATTTCCCGAGAGCTCTGCTAAGGCCGCTCACTGCAGGAATCATTGCTGGATGGTCATCCTACCCAAGAAAGTCACTCCAGACAAGACAAACATTTCAGCACTATGGTGGTAAGGCCAATGGTCCTACACTGTTATTGCTTTCAACAGGCAGGAAAGGGATTCAGTGAAAAAAGGATCTCATCTCCTGCAAACATCAACAGCTGCTGGCTGTGGTGGTGACTTCCTGAAAGGAGACCAGAGATAGTGTAGATTGCACTATTTTCACCATCACCCCCAAAATAACTGCCAAACTGTTTAACAAATGCCAGACTATTGCCTGGTTGTAGTTTGAAGCAAATTAAGTCAAATCAGTTATGATAGCCTTTTCTGGGTTACAGGCTCTGGGGTAGAATTTGTTTCAGCCTTGTTTAGCTATGTGGAGGACACGAGGGGGATGTGAGCTAAGTCCTGGCTTCCACCCTGTGCTCAGTGAACAGACGTGGGCAGAGGCAGACACTGAACCCTCCCCTGTATATTAAACATCTGTGATCAGCCAGAGGCATCTTCTCAACTTAGACCTAATGTCTAATGTTTGCATTCCTATAGATAAGCTGTCTAAATTCCCACCCTTAAAAACCAGGCTGGATTTTGAAAACAAACAAACAAAACCCAGTATTAGAGGAAAACTTCCCAGCTGGTTGTGAGCCCTTGCAAATATTTGTGTATGTATCTGTGAATATCGGTGATGTAAAAGTTAATAATTACTTTTAAAAATAGGTATGACAGAAATATATTTTATGTCCCATGTTACTCAGCTAGGCAAGGGTGATGGCTGCCCTACTGCAGGTCCTCTGGCTAGGACTGACATTAGCCCGTGACTAGCCCCATTCAGAGAAGTCAGTCTCCTCTTTCCCCCCACAGCCAAGGATAGAGATATCTTTTGGCTCCATACACAGAGGAAGCTCCTGCTTCTGATGCTGAAGAGGAGCTGTGACGTATGTCGGCAAGATGAATTCTGCTCCAATTCCCCCATGCTCTAGTTAGGCCTATGAAAGCAGCTTGTGGCTGCTCTTCCTAAAAAGATTATGTGAGCAGCCTTATACTGTGTTCCTCTCTGATCTCCATCTTCATAATATTTCTATTGGTCTCCACTGGAGTGCAGAAATCCCCAGCACTCACGACCCTCAACCCCTCCATCATTTAAATTCAGAGGTGGTAATGGCCTTGGGAAAAATCAATAGATTTTAATAGGTATTTCCTGAGGTTTATTAAGTATGAAACAGCACTGAGACATCCATTTACTGTTTATATCTGCTGTCAATATTGCTCTCTTTTCTTTTTTTTTTAATTTTTATTTTTCATTAAACCAAAGCAGATGTGAGTTAGTCATTGGCAGAGTTCTTATAACGGTGCTCGGTACCTCTTTTGTGGCTCGCATAGGAAGGCTGCAACAAACACTTCACATTGTGTCACCCATCCGTTGCTGCCATTGTTACTAATGAAACAGCAACACTCTGATAAAGGGGTTACCTCTTGGATTTCATTATTCACAAAATAAAACAGTTTTCTGAGAAACCAGTTCCACTGAGCCACAACAATTAATCCAGCTGAAGGTCTGGCCCCCTATGCTTGAGGTAGACTTGGACTAGAAGAAAGGGCTGTCTGGCTAATACAAGCGTACTCTGTAGCCTTTGTCAAAACAGTTTTTATTCTCATACCATGCAAACCTCAGGCATTATTACAGGGTTTCATGGAACAGATGTTCTTGAATTTGCATAATGACAGACAGACTGCCTTTTCTTTATGAAAGGTCAGTAAAAAACAGTGCTACTGTTCAGCCAGTGCTGCCTTCGTTAAGCAATTTTAGGACAAAACTGCTTTGTCTTTACTTACAGTTTTCATGACCACTGCTTTACATACTTTAGTCAGACAAAATTAAGGCCAAATCATTGGCTTATGTGACACCACATGGCTGTCTAGCTTCCCCTAATTCCTAAATGTCAGGCACTCTTGTACAATTGTTCAAGTAACAGGATCAAATCCTTAGCTGCACTAAGACAGAGAAACTTCAGTGAAACTTCAGGAAAAGTTGGTTGTTGCTGTTTAAGAGAAGCAGCTTTACAAAAGCATATCACAAAACTGGCCTCAGTTTTAATTCCCTTCCTTATTTATTGTGTGCGCAATTTTTTCCCACCAATAAAACTAAATTGATATAATGTTTCTAAGTAGAATAGCTATTTCTCATAGAGTTGATTGCTGTTGAGCAGCATGTACCCTCATGCAAGATGTCCTTTTATTACAATTTGTATGTGCATAACAAATAGCTGATGGTTTAGTTTTAAATCTCCTACATCTAATGTCTCAGTGACAGGCAAATTCCAGCATGGAGATTCCCCAAAGAAGAGTGCATGTTTGCCTTCAAGGCAAAAACCAAACTTTGTGTTCCAGTCAGCATGCAGCTGGAGCATTATTGAGAAAGTTCATAGATGCAAAAGTCCTCATACAAGGTCAAGCAACGATAATGCAGTACTGTCAAGTCATTCTGGGATGCCTGAGACAGGGGAGGCAAACCCTTTGCCTAAATGGAACATGGAAGTAAGTGCAATTTCAGGCTGTGAAACCCCTTAAAAGGGACTAAATAATGGAAGGTGTAGCACAAAGTTATATATTTTTCTCTAGGTAGCATAGTGTCAGTTTTCAATGAGATACACAGCTTTCCACTGTATGTCTTCTTTTCCCCAGACTTGCACCCCAAACTTGCTCTTGCTGCTACAGACCCGCAGCTAGATGATGATGTCAGAAATTATCTCTTGCCTATATTTCCAGTTGTTCTGATACAACTAACAGAATGGGTGGCTGCCTTCCACGGGTGATACTGTGCAGGAACACAGAACAAAGAACGTGCCATCAGAAGCGGGCAGACAGTACTCAACTTCTTGATGGAAGAAAAGAGGAAAAGGACAGTGTAGATTTGGTCCTTGAGCTGCTGAACAGTAATTTAGAGAGAACTCTGTTTGAAGTGGAAGAATGGAAATTACTGATGAAAGGATAAATGCAAACATGCTGTCCCACCCTCCTTCCCTTGACAATCCAGTTTGGCTAAGATGAGAGGCATAACAACCCTGTAAGTTGGAGTGGACACTGTCCTCACAGTGCAAAACACAGAACATCTTTCCTTTCCTTGAAGGCCTGATCCCACTAGGCCATGGCAAGCCTGGACATGTCTCTGCTTCTTTCACACCAGCCATCTCAGCTCTGTTGATCCCAGCTAGGAAAGCCAGGGAAATTTTGGGGAAGGTAGCTGGGTGACCTTATAAGTGGAAGGAGAGAGGATACACAGCTCCCTTCCAAATGTAACTCTGGAGAGGAGAAAGTTTAAATAATTTGGCTGGTTTTTTTCCTGGCTAATGTTAAAAGCTGTTGGCATGGTTATGCATCAGTCAGAGGACTTCAAAACATGTTATTTGCTCAAAAGCCATATTTCCTAATTTAACATTCATTTTGATAGATCTTCATTTCTCAGACATGAGAGTTCACAACATCAAGACTTAGCATGAAGCTCTTTTCTCTGAATTATGCTTTTCTCTCCCTTCCATTGCCATTCTTTTCTCCTTTCCATCTACCTCTGTTCTAACAAATCTCCAATCACCCTTCTAATGCAATTTCAGGTATAGAAGACGAATGGCACTGAAGCCTAAAGCACTTCCTGGTTTAAGTTTAAATTCCCTAAAAGGTCCCCCTTTCCTTGTCTGGATGAAAGATCACCAAGCTGTAGCAGCAGCTAATCAACCCATAGAGAATAACAATAGTAATATAAATTACTTAGACCTGGGCTATGACAAAGATGGGTGAAGATATATCTATTTACAAAAAAAAAAAAATAAATTCCCAGAATGCCTTGCAATATGTATCTTGCTTAAAAATATATAAATGCACATTAAGCCAACCAACTTTGTACTTGCCAGAATTTTAACGACATGCTATATAAAACTGTTCTACACTTTTTCTGTCATTTCAGGATAATTTACATGTTTCATAAATGTTTCACTGTTTATTCCTTAAGGCAAGTACAGGTTGCACTTGTTCTTCAAGTACAAGTTGAATTTGTTTGTGCTACTAATAAAATAGATTCCAATAATAGATCATTGGTTTACATGATAACATAGGAGGAGGAAAACCTCAGGATTTTCTGGCTTCTGATCTAAAGGCTGATATAGGAGTTGGGAAACTGAAATTCACTTCAAAGTTTAGATTAAATTAACATTGTCTATCATATGAGGCATTAGTTTCCTTCCAGTTCCAATAAAACACTCTTGCAAAGTACAAGATAGGAAACCTGTAACTACCAGTCATAGTCACAGATAAAATATTTCATTATGCTATGTTTACAAGTAGTATCTTCTAGGTCAGCCAATATTGTTGAAAAAATACATGTTTCAATATTTGGCTTGTCTGTTTTTATTTCTTTAAAACTGTATCAGTTGACCTAACAGTAAATATTAGTTGTACTCATAAACTTTGTCTTGCATACACTCTGAAGTGCTCATGGTTGCTGTAATAAAACAGACATGCCATTTCAGAAATAATAAATAAATAAATAAATAAATAAATAAATAAATAAATAAAATTGGAAATCAGCCTTTTTCTTGATTAACTTTGGTGAACAGAATAATGAGTAAGTTGTTCTCAAAATGTAAGTACAACTCGGCAATAAGACAACACACTTCCAACATGTGCATAATTGTCATTTTCTTTTTTCTTAAAGAAAGCTGAGAGCCACTGTACAGCAAGTAAATTGTCTGCCCTTACTAGGATCATAATTTCTTTTGTTACTGGGTTTTAAAAGCGTACAATATACACTAGATATGTACACTTTTGACAGCAGAGGAGGCAAAAAGCCAACTCCAGACTGCTGTGACATATGAAAACTGTGTTTATATTATCCTGCTGCAATTTTTCCTAACAAGAGAAATATTTTTTTTTTCCCCAGGAGTCCACATATATCCTGTCATTCCCATAATGTCCATCTCTGCCTTCTTTTGATGCCTGAAATTTGACTCTGTGACAGCTTCTAGGCTGGAGATGTTCACTTATGAATGCCAGAAAAAAGTCTGAACAGTTTTAAAACTTCTTATTTTTCTTTAGCACTGGCAGAAAAAAATGGAAATAAAAACAATTATTTACATATTCTCTGTATAACAGGTGATCTCACAAGCTCAATCCCTGTAGGGCAAACAGGAATTTAATTTCCTAGGCTACAGTTTTGAAGGTTACCAGCTGACTGTAGGCTCCTACTTCAGCTACTGAATCTGTGCCTGTTTTCAGCAATGCTGACGTCCCTTTGAAATCTAGCCCCTATAAACCTTCTTAAAGATGAATTTCAGAGATTTCTTTTTATACACACCAGTGAAAAGTCTTGGAATTTGATCATAATACACATTACTATGACCAAAGGTGATGAAGATACCTAAGTCCTTTCTACAGTTCCTTTAAGTGAGATTTACTATTTTAAATCTAACAAAACAAATTTCTGTTCATCCTCTCTCAGAAGCTAACTAGCTGACCTGGGTTAGGAATGTGAATGTAGCTCAAACGATGCCTTTTGCCAAGAGCTGGGGAGGCTGAGCAAGGTAGACAAAGATTTGGCATAACCTGAAATTTATCACTGAACTGTACTGCGATTAGGAGGAGAGGAAGCTCTATGATGGACTGGCCTTTTTAATCATACCTGAAGCAGGTATTCAGTCAGCAAATAAAGTTGCCACATCTTAATCCTACAGTCAGAGAGGTACAAAAATCATTTTGTATCATGACACAGGGAGAGGCCAAGTGGGAGAGAATACACTGGAAGTGCCATACCAGCTAATTAAGATTAGATGTTTTCCTGAAATAGTTAACAGAGCAATACTGGGGGGAAGGGGGAGGTACCTGTGACTGAGATGAAATAATGAAATGGCATCAGCATACAGTAAGAGAATTCTACCAATATTTAGGTCTAACCAAAAGCACTGTATGAAGAAGCTCATGAACATTATTCTAGGACTGGGAGGTTTCCCTTCAGAGCAGTCAAATAAAAAAATCAGAGGAATGTGCAACTTCTATTTCCAAGCTGTGTTTTTTCAGGCACTTGAAAAAGATGCAAAAAATATTTAGTGTTTTAGGCACATTCCCAAAAACTTGTAAAATTAAACGTTAAAACACAATTTCTAGTATCCATGCAACCTTACTGTGATACATATAGCAAAAAGTATTTTTCATATAATTTGATATTTGTATATAAAGTAGTTTTAAGGTTTGTTTGATAGTTGAAACATTATGAAAATTACAATTGATAACCTAAGTATTTCAGATTCAGAAATAATTGTGCCCTACAACTTCTTTGTTTATTTGAGCAAAGTAAACAATGTTCTAAAATAAATATAAATGTCAGACAAATTTCCCAAATTTAATTTTGTGAAAATTAAGCTTAATGGAACCTGAATATACACAGCAAAAACCAGACTATAAGAACCTTGGTATCAGTGTGGGAAGGTTCATTCAAAAAACCGAAAAGCTTTCTGCTAATTTTTGTAACCAGTTTAAAAATTGGTTGAAACCTGAAACTGCCATTGCAAACAAAATTGTGAACATGTGCCTCTTCAAAAAGAAAGTCTTCCTGACACTTCCCAGGTCATTTATACATAAAGATGTTAAACATAAACAATAGGCTTTTTCTTCTTTGAAGAAGCCTAGCTTGTGAAAAATAGTCAAGGAGTCAAAAGAGTCCATATTTTTCACCTATCTCTTTCACATTTCAGTGATACATGGTCATGTTTCTAATACATGCCCATAAACCCTCTTTTCAAAGCTTCTAATTGTCCTGAAGGATGATTAAATACTTTGGTCAGATCAGAGAGCTCTTCCAATCTTAAGACTTTTTTTTTTTTCCAGTCCATGCTCAGTGGCAAAACAGATCCCAAAGAATGCAGAATCAGACCTGACAATGCTGAGAATGGCCATCATGTCACGTTTTGTCCATGTTCTCCTCCCCTGTAACTTTCAACTGCTGTCCTTGGGCAGTGAGATTTTTGGTTTGCCTACCACCTGAAGGTTAATGTGTGTTGACTTGTTCTAAACTTTGAATACAGACTTGTTAATTGAAATGACTTTGAAGAAAACTATCTCCGTTTCTTAAAATAAAATTTTAAAAGAAAAGAAAGCAACACAAATAAAGAAATCAAATTTTTTAAAAAATGAAAAACTATGAAAATTAATAAGAGCTCACCCAAATCTTACTGGCAAATAACTCAAAACAGAGAAGTGAAGAAATTTAACACTAGAGCTGAGCAAGCCAAAGAGTGCAGACCTTCCACTGAACCCTGGGGCAGAATTAGGCATATAGAGGCAGATACTGTGTCACTTGCTAACATGGCTTTTAATTATTAATCACATTACCTATCTGGGTTCATCTTGAGCTTGCAGTTAGTATGAAAGGGAAATACTCATCTCTCTCCCCCAGCCTTTTGCAAAACTGAAAGCTGTAGAGAGGAAACAGTTTCCACTAACAGCAAGCACTCCCCGTGGCAGCATAACAAATGATTGCTCTGTGTGTGTGAGAAAGGAGAGGGTGTCTGATGTACAGGATTGGTTTTCACTGTTGTCAGGCATTCTCTCAGTTAGCTGTGCTCTCCTGACCCTCAGTGTATAATGGATTTTCCAGTCCCTGATGTGTATGTATAGCTGAGTCTGGAACCGCTTGCTCTTATCATTGTGTCAGCTCAATGACAGGATGTAGGTAGAAGTCACATATTTTTAACAGCTTCTAGATGGGGCACTGTGCAGGTCTGAGTACACAGCCCCCATCATGAGACTAATCTGGTCATGCACTAAGAGCCTGCAATCAGTAATCTGCAGAAGGAAGTCTAATGTTACGCTGACTGGAAGAGTTATGGTGAAATCACTGAATTTCTTTGATAAGAATGTGCATCTTTAACGGATAACGATACCACATAATTCTCTTTCTTGCTATCGGAATATGAAGAAAGAATGAATATATAGTTACAGTGGCATAGATAATCCCTTTTGGGGGGTGTTGTGTTCCTTTGCATATGTGACTTGTTCCCTTGTGAGCAGAGTGTGCCACTCTGGCAGCTTCAGCCCTAAGTCTAGCTCTGGCAGTGACACTCTGACTTTTCCTGTCTTTTCCATTAGGTTTTTCATTTCCCACCATACCTGTGGGACAGGCTTTTGGGCAAGTGTTTTGTTTCATGTTGAGTCATTATATTTATACTTTAAATATGTATAGAGAGGTTTCCTTTCGTCATACTTCATAAAACGTGAGATGATGTTTGATACCTAAAATTGTGATTGCCTTTTAAAACAAGTAAATTAATAGCAAGATAACTATAGAAAAAGGTGTAAAAATGCATCAGATAAGTGTTTTTAAATATAATATCATTGATCAATTGAAGTTTGATAGATTAAATAGCAAAACTGAAATGCCTTTTCATGTCTTAGTCTTAACTGTTATCATTTATCAAAACAAAACCAGAAAGCCTTATAAACAACAAATGGGATAGTGATCATTTTATATCTGCATCAAGAAGTCCACAGCATAAATAATTTAAATGACAGGAAAATCAGCATTGTCAAGAATTTTTTTCTTTCACAAAAACATGCAGAAACTTTGCAGTCATTTTGATAAGTGAATAAGGTAAAATCTTCTGCTAGGTCCTGCTGAATTATTGCTACTCAGCAAAAACCATCCAACAATCAAGCGAGAAAAAATCTGTTCCTGTGCAATGTGTTCCACTCATTATATGCCAGAGGTACCCATCTCTCTGTACAGACAGATGTGCAACTGGATTTGCAAATGATGGTGAACTGAGTACTTTTTCTAGAGCGACAACAACAACACAAAGGACCTAAGAACTTAAGTCTAAGATCAAAACCAAAGTTCTCAAAGCCTTCATTAAGTTGCTCCCAGAGTTCACAGCATTTCAATACCTGCATCTGTGCAACTAATGAACTCTGAAAGTATCTATCCTTCTACTACTAAGGGTTCTGTTCACATTCATGAAAGTCCTGACAAGGGTCAGATGTTTAATCATCAGAATTGGTAGAAGTATTCTTTTTTCTTCTTAATCCTCAGATAACAACTCAGCCTATTCACATCCCTAAATCAGAATCCTGAGAGGATGCAGGCATCTTTTAAAAAATGCAAAATATATATACGATTTGTTGCTGTCCTCAGAATTTCTTGCTCACAGTCTGTCTTGTGCGTATTGTGGATTCCTCTCTGAGACACTTTGGATTTCTAAGGGCAAACTGGATTCTTCTCAGGACCTGACTGGCTCAGGGTCTTGAAGGCAATTTGAGAGAACAACAGGGCAGAATAAATGCCTAATGGCCGACAGAAATAGGACTTGACATAAATACAGCAGAACTTGTGCCAAGGGAAGAAATAAAATAATAGATAGGAGACTTATGGAAAATCAAAAGTCAGTATCAGGGTTCAGGTACGAATCCAGAGGACTTTGGGGTTCAGGTCTGTCTCATTTTGGTAGAGAACCTTTATCTCTTCGTGGCCAGTATTAAAACAAAACATTTGGCTGAGGAAATGGATTACTACAGGAAACAAAATGGCTGAGAAGAAGACCCTGCTCCATGGAATTGCGATATGACTTTGGTTCGCGATATGACTTTGGTTCAACCGTCCAAAACTACTCTATCCTAGCACCACTTCTGAGGATCATAAAGATCCATGCTGTTCTTGGTACATTTTATCTTTTCAAAAATCTGGCTATCAATAATGAGCCCGGATGACTTTGGAAACAATTTTTATGCTTTGAGCTAAATCCTTCTGGCATTTTTTAGCATTATTCTACTGACTTACTGGAATTTTATTAATTTAATAAAAATGGAATTTTTTCTTTTAGTTTAGAGACAAATCTCTCCTGACAATACCTATATATACATGATTTCCTAACAGGTTGAGTCAGTTTACCCGAAATTAATTGTATATTTGTTGTGCACTCTGCACACTAGAATTTAAAAAGTACATGAAAAATTTTACATGAAAATATTACTCAATTATTTAAGTAAAAAAAATTAATTTATTAAAGAAACATACACAAATATGAATGCCAAAGTTTAGCAGGACAGAGACAATTAACGAGATAAAAGAAGTCTGTTCCTCTATATATGAATTCACAGAATATATTTGAAGATCACAGCTTTCACACCTTGTGAAGTTTCTTTGTCACTTTACAAAAATGTGGTGCAATATACAAAGGCACATAACAGTGCTGAGAGACCAACTTTGACAGCCAGTACAGTCTCAGAGAGAGAAGTACACAAATATAACTTTTGTAAATGGAATCTTGTTTCTTCTAACCTGCCTGAGGGATACACTTGTGAGTTTTCTTTATTTAGAGCTTTTTTTTGTGATATAGACAAATCATAATTTGCTTTGAGGTAGCTAAGCTGAAAATTAGAAGTTTTGAATATTGCAAATAGAACACATATATTTTAGCAAGTATGTTTCCTCTTCTGAAGGATAATATGTTGGGGAAATACCCTCACTTTCAACTGGTTGCTGTTGTCTTGCAAATTTGGTTTCTCTAGGACTACAAAGCCATACTGAATTTAAATTACATACTTTATTTCTTATTTGGAAGCTGGTAAGTGAAAGAATACATCATAATGCATTTATTTGAAATTATTTAACTTTGAATTAGAATGTGCTCAAGACACTTTAGAAAATAATATCTTTAAAACATTTTGAAAAGGAAGGCCTCTCACCTAATGAGCTTTCATAGTATGCTACAAGTGATGAAATACAGCTGCCCTTTAAAATGAGGTTAAATACTATGGGGCAGAAAAGAGAAAATCCACCTGGAAGAATGATATAAGGAGGAACAGTGGTAGCTAAAGCTGTTACTCCGTTTGCTGTCATGTGCCTTTCAGAAATCAACATTCACAAACCATAGAAAAATGTGAATTTTAGCATATGAATCATGAATATTTAATTCTCATTTTTCAAGTTTTTTTCAAGAACTCTTGACAATTGTTTCACAAGATTGATCTTTCCCTAAGTGAAAACAAAAGTCTGCAACAGCTGAACTTGGATATTTGATAAGACAACTGCTGACAGAAATGTTTGGGGATTCAGCTGTGCAGAAACTTCAGATGTGCCATTTTTCAGCTGTGATTCTGGATTCACTAAAAAGGCAGTTGCAACATATATGTACCAAGACCTATAGACCTACATGTACCAACACCTACCTATGTGTGGAGGTACCGAAGCTGAGTAAGGCATAACACACAACTTCTGTTCATGTACAGCTCTCACAATGTGTGTCTTTTGTGCACTGAGATGTGGAAGATGGGCCCAGACATGGATTGGTTAAGGATAGGTGAACAGCCTGCCACTCCTTGACATGACTCACTTTCTCACTGCTCCATGGGGTCTTGCACAGCTGACTTAGAACAAAATCACGTGTAGGGCAAAACACCTTGACAGAGAAGATGCTGCCCATACAGAAGGCCCTGCAGCAGAGCCTTCTGCTTCAAACTGAACAGTATTTAGTCACCCAGAACCTCACTTCAGCAATTTACCATTCTCTAAAATATATTTCTAGTGGTAATTTTATTAAAGACTAAGTTCTGTGTCAACTTCTAGGGATGTGCAGTAAATGTGAACTGAAAATCCATCCTTTTGTGTTCAAAAGCTCTGGTGAGATATTAAGAGAAGTTAAAGAATATAGGAGTTGAATAAACAGCCTCTGTTTTGATGCAGTGTAATAAAATATATCTTGAATTACAGTCTAGGTTTGTGGTTTAGGCTTTCTGCAGGTTAAGAATGGCACTAAAGGGCTATCAAACTATATTAAAGCTGATTTAAATGAAGCACTCTTATAACAAACTCAGTTTTTGGTTAGCATGAGTAGAAATAAACCTATCTCTCAGTTCTTTCTTTCTGAAGCCCTGTGGCACAAGAAGGGACCAGGGAGTGACATGAGAGCTGGCCTAAACACCAAGGTGGGCTCACAGCTGCAGAGGAGGCAGGTCAGCAGAGACCCTCTGCTGCTCCGAAAAAGACATGTTGTTTGTGAAGGTCACAAGTTCATCAGAGCTCATTCTGGGGCCCTTGAGGTATTGTGTCACAAAGCAGTGAGTTAATCAAGATTGCCCCACTCCATGTAATACATAAATAAGGGGAGTAACAACCATTGAAGACACATGGCCTAATGCAGGCTGAGAACTCCCTTGAAAATTTAACATCTATGAGATTTTCACAAAAAAATGTAAAACTACATCAAGTCTCCATTTTGCCCAATATACTGTTATTTATTTCTACTAAAGTCGTGTCTGGAAATTGCAACTGAGATAAGATGTCAGGCAACGCACGAAAGGGCTTGAGTCATCTCACCTAACTTTATCTATCCATAGCTTAACATCTGGTTTAAAGTGCTGTCATCGGGAAGAGGTAGTGAGAATAACGTTCAGAGAGCAAATAATGTTATTCCAGTCTTAGACAAGGAAGATGATTCATCTCCTGACGTGTCTCTTTCTCTTTATTAAATGTACAGAGAGACTGGAAAACTAACTGACAAGGACAGTAATTATACAGAGATAAGAACTTATTTTCCTAGAATAAGACAATTGCTTTGCCAGGTGATTCTTCCCAGGATCCTTTGGCCCCTTCATCAGTTTTTTTCAGGGAATGTCATACAGTAATGTCTAACAAACACAGAACAAAGATCTCTTCCATTTGTCACCTGCAGAGCTAGGTAGTAAGACAAAGAGTTAGTTTCCACAAACATTTCTACACAGTTTTCAAATATAACCTTTTCCTTTCCAGCTAAAATACATGGAACAGAATGAACTATAGTAACCTGATAAGTTTACTGCAGTGTTGTTAAACCTTTACTATTACTATGTAGGATTTCCCAAGTTTTCAAAATTATTTCCAAAAGGTAGTTCCAGTTATATTGGAAATGATGGAAAAATAATTAATCCTCTTGGCTCTCTGCTTTATCACAGAATATTTAAATTTAAAAATACATTTTTCACTGTGTGTGACAACTTCAGTCTTAAGGCTTCACCTGGAGCTTACTGAAGTAAAATAAAAAAAAAAAATTAGTTGAAAAGATGCAAATTTATTCCACTTACTCCTAAAAGAGACTCCATGTTTTCAAAAATTCATTGTGCTTTTTTAATATGAACAATCACACAACTTAAAGGGGAAAGAATTCCTAAACTGTTGCCTGGCTCCATTAGGCACCATTTGTCATTGAATTAAAACCTAATAAATGATAAAAAAATGCATGGAACTGCTTCTCTCTGTGACATCGGATAATACCCTTGCCAGACAACACAAATTTCTTTGTAGAATGTTAGGGAAATCTAATACTCTTGCTGAATGTGTCATCAAACTACTTTTTCAGGATTGATAAATAGAAGATTGAAAAAGGAACACTGAGAAGCATTCACAGAAACATCAAAAATCCCAAATAGCTTTATTCATCCATGAAGGTATCTTATCAGTTAGAATGAGTGCTCAAGTTACTGTGTGTGCTGAAGACATAACTTCATTTATAAAACCAAACAACTTGTAAAAAATGGTACAGAAGTGTTATCAAATGAATGATAATATTGTATAAATCAATTTTGTGTCCTTGTCTGGAATACCATGTTCAACAAAAGAAGCTGTAGAAGAAATAGTTGGATTTGTGTGGAATCTGAATGAACAATGATACTGAAAACATAGATTTTTAGTGCATGACAAGAGAATGTGTAATATAAAGATACACAAACAAACCCACAAACACACAACTTCTTACTGAAAATAAAAATCACTTTCTGGCTTAGATAAAACAGTATTTTCCTCCAGCTGTACTTATTTTGCTGTAGCATTTATTTCTCTAAATTGTTTAGTCATAATTCATGTAATTCAAGACTTCTTGTAAGGAAAGGAATGTGAATAAAATACATAAACAACAAAAAAATCAAGTAAATGTGATTCAATATTAAGGTGGCTAGTTTTTTATCAGCCACATAGCTCCAACAAGATGTTTAAGAACTGTCTGCATAGCTCATCGTTTACAGGAAGTGTTGTCCAACTCTTTTTTGTTTTAGAGGTCTGGCTCTGAGTGAAAGCTTGCTTAACCACTTCTGGAACAAAGATGAGTGCATGTGAGAGGTCTCTGGTAGCCGGAAAATGCATTAAGAAGTATGAAATCAGATCATTTCAGTGTTGTTCTCACAGTGTCTCAGATTTGAGCATACAAACCAGTGCAATGTGTTTGAGCTTATGCTGGTTTGCTAATATTGGCTAAATAAGTATCTGCGTATGGAAATATCAGCTTCCATTGCCTTCATCAAACTACAGCCCAGGGGTAGTTTGGAGGATGTCGGCAGCAGGGAGGAATGCATTACAGTCTTTTACACGTCCCTTCCCTCAGAACCTGTGACTCACAGCTCTTGTTTTTATTTTCTCTTTCACAGCAGCCGGTTTAGAGATAGGCGACCTCTGATCCAAATGCAAGCAACTATTTCGAGCTGTTGATGGCATTTAGCTGCAGTCTTATGCTGTTTCCCTCAGGCAAGAAGTCTCTCAGCTCTGTAGTAAACACTGGTGCTTCTCCTCTGAACTCCTGGGCTCTTGTGTACCTGCCCTGGAGCTACCGGCGGGATCCCGGGCTCCTCCTCCGGAGCTGGTGGAGGCACAGCCGTGGCCGCGGAGGCAGCCTGCGAAGCACCAGGCAGAACTAGAAGAATCCAGAGGCACCCTCAGACCGCGTGAGGCTGTTGCTGGACGCCTCTCTCCCAGAGCAGGCCTTGCCTTCCTCATCCTGGGACACAGCCTGGCACCACGGCTGGCCACGCCAGGAGAGCGCGGGGTTAGCAGCAGGCCTGCTGGGACTGGGTGTTCCTCACCCTCACGTCCCGACAGACACGTACCTAAGGCCGTGTGCCTCTGCACACACAGCCGTGCATGCACGTGTACGTGCACATGGGCAAAACCGGGAGAGTTCTCTTTTCAACCTCGTCTCACAAATCACCAAAAAAGTGGGTTAGGAGAACTAAGAAATCGCAGCAACACACAGGGTTTAGTGGAGGTTTTCTTTAACGGGTGGAGATTCAGTATTTCACTTAGGAATTTTGGAAGCAAAATAAAACCTTCTATTTTATTTTAAAAATAGGGATAAAACTCCAGTGCTTTAGATCGAACAAAATTTCATCCAAAAAAGGCAGGGCTCCTCCTCCTTATTACAGCACCTGGAACACTGTGATACAGTTTGTGAACTCAGAGGAAAATCTGGAAGGAAAACCACTCTCTCTACACTATATTTTTCTTTAATAAATATTGCTTTGTTGCTTTGTATCTCTTTTCAACCTAAAGAAAAGTCCTCAGCATCCTTGGCAGTTTCCTAATTTGTTTAATTCTCCTGCCACACTGGAACATACAGATCCCTCCCTTTCTCTTCCCATCCAAATTAATAATTTTTTTAAAATTTTTTACTTAATTTCTGAGGACTGCTTGGCTTATCTTCAAAGTCATTAACAGATCTAGATCTAGATCTAGATCTAAATCTTTCCACCAAAATGGGGGTATTGTTTAAATATGAACTTTTAAAACCAAAAAATCTCAATCTTTTTTCTAATATTTTTAATGGGTTTAAAAGACAAAAATGTTCTTTTGGCTGAAGTACACTTTTTTAAATGTGATTTTTCTCTACTTTTCTCTTTTTAAAAGTAAAACAGGAAGGAAGAGAAGAGAGTCATAAGAGTAAACAGCAACTATAAGGTTATATGCATAGAAACATTTCAAAATATATTTCAAAAAAACCCCTTTGACCCCTTTGTAATACTGATGAAAATTAAAAAGAATGTCTGCCTTCATTATTTGTACAAATAAATCATTGAATTTTCTGAAAATCTTAACTGAATTTTAAATGAATATTTGGGATCCTTTCTTATTTCTTCTTGGTTTTAGTATGCTCTGGCAGGAAGAGGGCATCAACTGGCCATTAGTTAACTGCTTCCACCCCAGCACAAATCTAGGGGAAACTTGTTTAAAGTTTCTTTCAAAAGAAATTGGGAAAGTATCTTGATAGTTCTGGAGTATTCCATCCAGCCTTTATCAATAACAGAACATCTGCATTTTTCTCTCAAAATTACCTTGTTCCTTTTTTTTCCCCAGTGCTGTCTGACAGTAATCTATGGTTTTTTATCAGACCTGACTTATCCACATGCCAAGCTGTCCAACTCTCTTTTAAAAACTGACTTGTTAGACTGCAAGATGAAAAACACCTATATTAATTCAATTTGCATCTGGTAATATCCTTTTATTTTTAGAAAGAACGTGTTTCTCCTCATGTTGTTATCTCATAATTCAATAACTGCCTGCCTTTGGCCAGTCACAAGAGCTTTCAGCTGGTTGGGTTTTTTAGCAAGGTTTGGAAATGGATGTGAGTAAGAAAGGACTTCTGTCTCTTCATCTGCTGGTCCCACTCTTTTTGTTAAATAAAGGCCATCTGGATTTTATTTTGCGCTGAAGAATGTACAGCATGTACAGAATTTTTTGCCATGTGAGAGACAGCATTCAGTTACAACTACTTGGATTGTAAGCCTGAAAAGCTTTGTGGCAAAATACCTGGCTTCAAGTTCCACTTTCTAAAAACAAATGTGAGCTAAGCCTGATTTTGTGGGTGAAGGGGAGGAGGGTGGTGAATGGCATGTTGGAGAGCTTGAGAGTTTTGAATAACCCACTCTCAGCCATGAATGTACTATCCTGAACTTCACATGGCCCATCTTAATGACAGGTTGAATCCCATGACCCTGTAGCAATTCTGGTGAGAACAGATCAAAACCTCAAATAAGATATATAACAGCTTTAAGCTGGGGAAAAAAAAAAAAAAAAAAAAAAACACCACAGCTAAAAAGGAACTTGAGGAAAGCATAAATTTAGCCTGTGGTGTACTGTGTACTCACTGTTGCTGGCACAGAGGGTGGGGTTTGTTATTGTGAACTTCTCTCCTTTGCAATAACAACTCTCCCAGCAACTGCTGCCCATACAATCATCATCATCATAATCATCATCATCATCATCATAATCATTCAGAAAGAATGCCTGGGTCTCTGTGGGGATATTGTGGACATAATATAGATATGAGACATTTTTGCACCTGAATTGTCATATGCATATACGTAAGAAAACTTGGTTTTAAGGTTTGTGGTGGCTTATATGGAAGGTGCTGCCTCTTCTAAGAGCATGGCAAGGCTGAAGCGAGTAAGAAGGCACTCACAGTCATGTTATGCCCCTTCATCCCCAGCATGGTAGGCTTTGAGGTGCAAAGAGCCCTGTCCCATAATGGCTTCACCAAGCCAGCCACTGCATTTCCTAACTTTCTAGGGAAAAAGAGAGCTTGTTTATCTGCCAATACAAAAGAGTACCTCATTATTCCCCTTTGGGGACACAGCAAAATTCCATAATCCTAAAACTGAATCTAAAAGCAAACCACAAGATTATCCCATATTCTGTGAAGTAAGGGACCAAATTATGCTGGAAGATCCAAGCAGGAGACCCAGGTTCAGTATGAAAGATTGATGTACAGCTAAGTCTGGCCCAGGCTTTGCACCCAAACTTACCTCTAAAATAAAGCACTGCTTGCAGATGGGAAGAAGAAGGGATTTGACACATTTCTATTTTCTCTTGAGCTCTTTCAGGTCTATTAAGCTAATTAATAGAGAATTAAAATAGGAATAGAGAATTTTAAAAGGAAAAAGAAAGAAAGATAAACAAAAATTGCAGTTCAAAATAAAGCAATTCAGAGGTGGAGTAAAAATTTCTAAGCTACCTGTATGCTGTACATATTTGAGCATATTTGAGGCTGCTTTGGGAGTTTGGAGAAACTCCCAAAGCAGCATCATAGAAGAACTAAACGTGGCAGGTTGAACTCTCCTACACTCATTCCTACTTCTGCTCTGTGTGTCTGCAAGATAGTCACAACATTTTTTTCTGCTAGTTGCAGCCATTTAAAATCCAATCGTTTGGTTTGCATTGAACATATATGTTTCTTCCTATAATCAAGAGAATAAAAAGGCACCTCTGTAGGGGGATTCTGAGACAGGTGTCTGAACAAGACAGGGTCTGTTGTTGTCTGGACATCATCCATAATGGAAATCTTGGCAACTGGCAAGCCGACTTGTTGAAATGCTTAGGAGACTTCTGTCACAAAGATACACACAGGATGCTGGACTCAAAAAAGAGTTCAGGAAGCTCAGCTGTTGTTGATTATAAGATTTCTTTTGCTTTTCTCAAGTGTATATAAGCCAACAGATTTAAAGCCTCTTTGTTTTCCTTCAGTCATCACCTAATGGTACATTGCTGACATTCAGGCTTCACACACTCTTCGCATAACTTGTTTTTCAAACTGCATCACTCGTTAAGATTGGGTTCACCTTCCCTCAGTCCCAGACAGAATGGATATAATTCTCCCTGTATAGCAAATTTCCATTTCTCCCAGATGATTCCATTTATTAATAATTCCATTATTTAATGTTATCAGTCATTGAATATCTGTTTTATCTCTCACGCATATAGTCACAATTATTACAAGACTACATATTTTAAAAGTATGTTTGATCTGTCCCTTGTGATGTGCTACACAAAATCACTGCCAAAAAATACTGAGGCAGTTTGTGGGAAGCTACAAAAAGTTCAGCCTGCACAGCCTGCTTCATTAGGTCTAACATTGTATTTTGATTCTAGGCTCAAACAATGTTCACTGAAATGCCATCAATCAAGATAACGAATGAATTTTTATATGCCATATGTTCTCCAAGTGGAATTTTAATGAGATATTAAAATGTGCTTTAAAGCCCAGGTTGTACACAAATATCTTGATGTTAAATATGTCAGTGTCATACAAAATATTTGACTGAATCAAATATCTATATGAGAGTTTATGGGTTGCATTGATAAGAAATGTCTTTTAAGGCTAAACAGACCCATTCCCCTAAATAGACATTCTTTTGTTGAAGCCACCACTTTTAACATTAAATTTGCCTCTTTTAATGGTAAACATTAACCTACCCATGACTAAGCTAGTACAGATTCCTGCTTTTCTTGTGAAGAGTTACATGCATTATGTTGTATTTTATAGGTTCATCAACCACTCACTTTTGCCTTATCCAGTATTGATAGCTTCTACTTTAGGCAGTAAGATTTTAGAGGTGATTTTCTGTATTTCTTAGATAAAAATGGCCTTTAATCTTATAGAAGCATCTTCATTTTCTTCTTATCTTTGTGCCTAGCCATAATACTAACTATTCATTGCCTATGTCAAAACTGGGGTTATTTATTCATTAGGGGATTCAAAATCTATAAAATGTTGAGCTGTCGTCATCTCACAGACCTCCCTTTCCTGTCTTTGTCAAGGCTGATGGCCAGGTCTTCTTGTTATGTTAGAGCTCCCAGGTGGTGGTCATGCAGCAAGCAGAGCCTGCATAACACCCCAGCCACAAAGGGTGTTTAATGGGGATACCACAGCTCCTTCAATTACCCAGAAGGAGGCAACTTGTTGTCATCTGTCTCCCACTTGTAAGCTCCAGCTGTGGGAACTGGGCAGCATCCTTTTGCATACTACAACTTATCTCAGCAGATTTGCTGATGACACCAAGCTGAGTGGTGTGGTTGACACACCTGAAGGATGGGATGCCATCCAGAAGGACCTGGACAAGCTCAAGGAATGGGTCCATGGGAATCTCATGAGGTCTAAGAGCAAGTGCAAAGTGGGTCAGGGTCAGGGTCAGGGCAACCCCTGCTCTCAGTCCAGGCTGGGGGATGAACAGATGGAGAGCAGCCCTGCTGAGAAAGACTTGGGGGTGCAGGTGGATGAGAAGCTGGACATGACCCAGCAGTGTGCACTCTCAGCCCAGAAAGCCAAACGTGTCCTGGGCTGCATCCAGAGCCCTGTGGGCAGCAGAGGAGGGAGGGGATTCTGCCCCTCTCCTCTGCTCCTGTGGGACCCCACCTGCAGGGCTGCATCCAGCTCTGGGGTCTCCAGCACAGGAAGGACATGGACCTGTTGGGGCTCTTCTGTGAGGAAAGGCTGAGAGAACTTAGATTGTTCAGTCTGGAAAAGAGAAGGCTTAGGATGGCCTAACTGCAGCCTTCCAGTACCTGAAGGGAGCCTACAAGAAAGAGGGAGAGGGACTTTTTATTAAAGAGGATGAAGTGACAGGGCAAGGGGGAATGGCTTCCAATTGAAAGACAACAGGTGTAAATTAGGAAGAAATTCTCTGCTGTGAGAGGGATGAGGCACTGGAACAGGTTGGCCAGAGAAGCTTGTGAATGCCCCATTCCTGGGAGTGAGTGTTTGAGATCAGGCTGGATGTGATTTTGAATAACCTGGTCTAATGGAAGGTATTGCTGCCCATGTTAGGGGTGATGTACCTTTTAAGGTTTTTTCCAACCCAAGCCATTCTGTGATCTTGTAATTCTATCACTCTGTGATTCTATGATCTTACAAAGAGACTGTAGAAGTCATATGAATCATTGTATTTCAAGATGTGCAGCCCTTGCACAAATTTTCTTACATATTCTTAAAGGACCTCAAATAAGGCTATAAGTAAAGCTAAGTAGGATTTTGTTTCTTTAGATAAAAATATAAGAATTTTATACTTTTTAAAATCAGAAAATTCAGAAGTCAATTCAGTGAAGTTTGGGAAAACAAACTTCTGGATTCAAGCTGAAATTCCAAGTGGGGAATGAAGGGAGGAGACAGACTGAAATAATATTTACTGAAATAAAAAGTAACTTGGTGTCAGGGCATCCCAGTTTACATCTGGGGCCTGAATCATTGAAAATGTTCCTTTCTTCTTGATTTGGGGGTTCTTGGTTTGATTTAGTTTAAGGTGGATAAGGTGAATTTTTTGTTCACTGAAAACCTGCATTTAGTCAAGGTTTTTTACTAAAGCAGGATAGAAAAAACCAAAAAGAAACATATTTTTAAAAAGTAAAGAACCCCCATGTACTGGAAAGTTTCATGGGATGTGAAAATTATTTCCTGCTTAGCCTGAATAGTAAAAACTGGCAAAATCTCCACAGCTGTTCTGGAGTGTCTCCCTGGTGCTGGGAGTTAAACACATCAGAGGGAAAGGAACGCAGCATGAGTAACGTGATGAATATTCATGTCCTGGATGTGGGTCTTGGAGTCAGCAGAAGTAAGTTTATGCCAGATGTGGTGGTTCAGCCCAGATGAAGGAGACTTTCAAAGAATCCTGTGGGAAATCTGTTGTTCTACTGACTGAAAGAGTTCATACCTCTTCCAGCTGATGACTCAATAGAATGATTTTTTGCTTTAAATTTACAAAGAACACAACTGGGTTTAGTGTGTCTGTGCAAGCTTATAGATGTGAATGAAAACAAGCAGAGAGCCCAAATATTCTTTTTTTCATTCTTTAAGTGACTCTGAGGTGCTTTAGACATTTATGATGCTTTTTTTTCTGGTACTAACACAGCTAGTGCTATCAGCAACCTCTAAATTCAAAAGAGCAAGTTTTTACTTGCTTTCTTGACTACATCCTTGCTATTTATTGTTAACCTGTGAGTGCTTTCAAGCCAAGAAGACAGAATCTTAGTGAGTGTGGAAACAGCCCTGCTGGCTGACCTCAAGCAGCTTCCACATCTCAACATGTGCACAAAGACAGCCCTGAGCAGGGCTGGCAGCTCTTGAAGCTGCAGAGCCTCCTCAGCTTTGTGTGGTGGAGCTCTGCCTTTCCCCTCTGCTAATCATTTCCTGCTCCCTCCACCCCCTTCCAAGTGTGTGGGCCCGGAAAGTACTGGCAGTCCCTCAGTTCATTATATGTCTGGGCTACATACTATTTACATTACAGTAGTTGCAAATAGCTCCAGTTGGGACCAGGGCCTGTTTCTTTTCTTTTGGTTTTTTTTGGTTGTTTTTTTTTTTTTTTCCTTAAACACTGAACAAATTAGAATGAAAAGTTTTCGGTCTAGAGATTGCAGTTGTGAGCTATGAGAGTGGCTAATGACAAAAAGGTCCTGTGGGAAAGCAGGGAAGATAAAAATGAGAGAGCAAGTGACAAAATACAAGTTTGGCTTTGATCTCACACCTGCTCCTAATAGTTTTTTTAAACATATTTCTTAATTTTTAGCATGCTTAGCCACTCTTTCTTATGAACTGATACCAACAATAATGCTAGACTGATTTGATGTGTGATACCATGAACTGTAAACTGAATTGAGAACCATGCTTCACCTGAAAGTGCTACCAATCACATTATTCTTCTTACTCTTTCACAATTGAAAGGAATACATTTGAGGAATTTATTCTGTGACCTGTCAAAGTGGTCTCATGTGTTAACTATCCCATACACTTTATCCACATGGGATAATGAAAGGAGCCAAAAGAGATCCTGTTAGAGAATTTACCTTTATGACCTGCCCTCATAATCCTTTCCATCATGAATAAAGGATCAGAAAAATAAAAATGTGTTCCAAAATGTAGCGTATGGTGAAAAATCAGTATCTCAATAAAGACCTTGATTTCCTCAATATGATATTCTACCTCATAGGGGTAACAATTCAGTCCAGCCTGGAAAAGCATGGAATGTATCACTGAACATAGGCTTTGCTAACCTTACTGGGATTGCTTTAGGAAAAACTGAATAAGACTTCTAAGAACCCACTGGTCGCTTATGATGAGAGGATCAGAAGAGGAACAAAGAAAGTGTAGTGCTTCAATCAGCTGAAAACTTTGTATGTGCATAAACACCACAAGAAAAAGGAGAAAGAAAATATACCCTTGTAGCGCGATAAAAAAAAATATTTTTTCCTGGTATAATAAAGACTTATGGGGGTATATAGATATGCTAAAAAATTACTACAAGGAATGTTGATTGTTCATTAAAGACAAGTGGGGGAAATAAGGAAGGGTGATTTAAAATCACTACATTAACCTGATGAAAATAGGTTAGCAATGGAAAGGGGAACAAACGTGAGGACTGCAACGAAGGAGGAGGCAGATCAGAATACCTAAAAAGCGAATGAAGCTTTATTACCAAAAAGACAGAGTCTGCTTGAGGGATTTTAGTCACTCACTTCATCCTTGGGAAAATTAACCCAAATAAAATAAATTATATGGAAAGGTGGTAACTCTAAAAGGATGTGCTGGAAGCAGCAAGAAGGAAGAATTCAAGGAAAGGAAGGATGGAATAGATGAGAATAAAATGTAGGCAGATTAGATGAAAATCACTGTGAAATTGTTCAGTTCATGATTTTTAGAAAATAAGGGAAGGGAGTAGCAAAAATGCCAATGAAATTCAAGATGCAGACTTCATACAGTCAGAAACTGGAAGATAAAACCACAAAAGACACAAGAAACAAAAAAAAACAAAACAAAACAAAACAAACCCACCCCCCCAAAAAAAAAAACAAACACACAACAACAACAAAAGCCCCACCAAAACCTCAGCCAAACAGCAACAACAATACATAAGGACAAACAGCACTTTTCTGAACAGGGAGGACTTGGGCATGAGCTATCTCAGTGTGGAGAATGACAAGCCTAGATGGAGACCTGCTGGTTAAAATCACAGTTTTTTCAATAATCTCAAACCTATGAGTGCCACAATAAGAAAGTGGAAACTAAGCAGAGTAACAAGGATGAGTATGAAAGAGCACAGGCATGTGGGGACAAGAGAAGAAAGGGCTGGAAAGGATGAACAGAGAGATGTGAGTCAGTCATTCAGTAACAAGATCAGGAGTAAGAAGAAGATGAAAAGGTGACAGATGAATTAAGAAAACTGAAATGTTTAATCTCTTAATCAAAAAGAAGGTCAATGACAATCATCTTTAACCTCAGTAACTCAGGAATGAGATCTCAGGTTAGAACAGGGAAAGAAGAGTAGAGAATGGTATTTACACAAGTTGAATTGCTTTAGGTCAACAAACTCGGATGAAATTTGCTCTAGGGGACTTAGACAACTGGCTGAAACTGTCCCCAGGGGCACTATTTGCTATCTTATGCAATATGAGGAGAGCAGGTGTGGGTCCAGAAGACTGTAAAAGGCAAACTTAGAACCAGTTTTAGCTGGAAAATGAAAATAAATATTGCTTTAGTGACACAATCAAACATTGCAACTGTTTCCCTAATATTTTGGCACATTTGCTATCACTTTGCAATCTAATTTAATTTGGATGCCTTTTTCACAAGGGCTGCTTTAACTCAAATCAAAATTACAGGGAAAAGGGCTGCTTTAACTCGAACAGAAATTACAGGGAAATCTATGAAATCAGATATGTAGAGTGGAGAATTTTTTATCTGGGAAACTCTCAAATATTTGGGGTGTTGCAAAAGTGGAGAAAACAGAATCAGGGCAGAAAGTAAATGCAATGAGCTAATCTTGTCTCCATAGAAACGACAGTGTTGAAGTAGTACTCATGAAGTACAAGGTACATTTTAAGATATTTATTATTGTTTAATGCAACCAAAGAGGTAGTGAAGGGTGATTCATCGGAGATGGCAATGGAGTGATTGGAATATGTGGGCTCAAAAATAATACCTAGCATTACCTCACCCTTGTACAGCTCCTCTTGATCTTGCAGTTAGTGACTCCACTCTTCAGACAAAACACAGTATCATTTTCTATGTCAGCAGGCCTAAAGGAGATGGTAGATAAATGAAAAATAATTATTAGATTTTTGAAGATTAAGGTTTCTTCAAGTCTTTGATATTTCTGAAAATCCATTATTAAAATAAAAATGTCCTGAGAATAATCTCTATTCCACTTTCCTTAATTTTTTTCTTTTTCAATTTTCTAAATTAATTGTATTTTAAAATTGATTTAGTATAAGATTTCCTATTGTAAGCACTCATGTTTTGAAGCCCAATCTTTTCAGAATTAGCTCATTATTTACTTGTAGTCAACAGAAAATTAAAACAGATATCCTGTGAAATTACTTCTATACCACACAAAAAAGTAGAAGCGATTTGGGATTTCAGATGTAAGACAAGTAAAGTTTGAGCTGCAGAAATATAACTTGTTTGCTAATTAGTGAAATGTATTTGAGTTTTTAGGTACAGGCTACAAGTTTAAACACTCAAGTTCCTCTCTTCTAGGAATGACTCTGAAAAAATTAGTGTTTCTCTGAGAGAACACATTTTGTCTCCTCAGAATTTCCAAAAAGGCTATATTAATGCAGAGGAATCATACAAATGAGAGGGGGGTTATGGCAGTTACAGCTGATCAGCAGAATGATTTCACTTTACAAACATTTCTACTCAACTCAAATCACTTTTTTTTTTTTTTTAAATATCATTTTAGGGACACTTCATGTTGTCAAGAAATTCTGGAAGTGTTTTCAGGAAATAGTTGGACTTTAATAGAAACAGTGTATCAATTTAAAATTTTGAATATTCTTAGTAAAATAATATTGATTTTAAGGAGTCCATTTTCCTGATACCTTTGCCCATTTTGTTCAACATGTTTATTTTGTCACAAAAATATTTTCTTCAAATAAAGACAATTTCTATTCAATGGAAAAGTCATTCTTCTGATGTTTATTCATTTACCATTACCACATTTCTTAAAAAGCAGTATCTGCATCTTTCTGGATGTTCTAGCACTTCCCTGCTCTAGAAGTCATGGAAGCTGATGATCTTCCAAGAAGTGACTGGCTTCTGAAAGCCAGTGCTGCCAGGAGAGCAGAGCACCATGCAACACATGCCACCTCTGAGTGCAACTCAGAATGGCCCAGAAGTCATGGAAGCTGCTCTGTACCTCTCTCCCACACTGACTTGAAACTTTCTTTGTGTGTAGCCTTTTTCTGCATGCAAACAGCAGGACTGACTTGATCCTCTTTGAACCAGAGAAGCAAATGTAGAAGTTAATGACACTCCCTTACCCCCCGCAGCTGTACGATTCCACTCCACCCAGTGTGGTCTCTGACAGCTCTTGGCTGCTCATCACTGGGGGGCTGGAAATGGTCCTACGGAAAATTGGAAAGTTTCCTTGTTTTCAGAAAGGGGCAAATTTTATCCTTTTATCCTTTTATCCGTTTAAATATGCTCCTTTCCAATCGTATCTTCCCCCAAACCAGGGTGCTGTTTGTAGTCAAGGTATGGTTTAAATATGGTTTAAATATGCTCCATAGATCCAACAAACCCATTACTTCATATTTTACCTTTCAGCTGCCACCTTTTGTTTCTCCATAGCAGAGTTCAGATAAAATATTTTACCTGGCTTGGGTAACTTTCCAAAGTGCTTCTTCTTTTGTATTAAAACATTCTTTTCTTATAAAGGCAAATGCAAAAATCTATATGTTTGAGTGTCTTGTATTTCTTGTATGAACTTCCTTTGACTGATGTTTGTATGGCTTTATCTAATGTAAGCCAAAGGGGACAACTCCATTATGAGAGAAAACCAACAACTGTAGAAAGAGATAGCAGAGTCCTTCCAGCAGTTTGCTTTGATTCATGAAAAAAACCTTAAATGCATACATGCTGATCTTGGAGACATTAGAAATATCTTATTTAAGTTCAAGGTACTGCTCCATATTCATAGGAAATAAGTAAAAGTGCAGTTGCATAACACAAATGAAAATCAAATTTGTAACCAGATCATCCTTCCCCCAGGCCTGGGCAATTTTCATTCACCTTAAAAAAATCATATGTGTAAATTCCATATTCTCAGAAAATCCCTGATGTCCTTTCATCAGAATGAGATCATCTATTTACAATGACATTACCCCAGAAGACTCTGAAATTACAAGGATTTTTCAAGAGATGCAGGTGTTTGTGACATCCCAGAGTGTTGCACCCTGGGGTGGCTTTGGGCAGAAAGAAAAGTCTGAGGCTGTTCATAATAGTGAGAGAGAATGGGGAAAATAGAGTGGTTTTAATTCTTTGTCTTACCTGACAAGATAACCAGCATCTCAAAAGAGTTGACCTGTTTTTCATTACTGATCACCTGTTGCTGAGCCTCAGTTCCACAACTCCATGTAAATTATTAGGAATCTTGCTGGTTTCCAGCATAATTTATCAGTCATATTCTAAATGCCTTTATCCGTTCATTTGGAGGATTATCCAGTGGGTGAAGGTAGGGAAAGTGTGAACAAAGGTGACCTCTGAGTAGTGAGGGAATCAGATTTGCCTACAGCAGCAGCACAAGCCCTGTGGGGATGCTCTGTTTAAGGGATGATGAGGGAGATAAAAAACATCTAAGATATATGACTAAGCAGGCTGTCTTAGAAGGCCAACTCCAGAAACCGGCAGTCTTGTCATGAAGGCCAACCTGCAAGGCCTTCACTCCTCGCACATGCCAAAATACCTTTTCGCTAAAGAAGATCCTTTGACACCTGTCCTTTACAATGTTCTTTTTCTTGAATGAAGTGATGCAAAAGTTGTGGGCTTGTCAGATACTGCCTCATTGAGGCACACCGTGGAACACGGAGTTTCCAATGGGCTGATGGGCATCTTGGTTTGCATGGGCACCAGGAGGAAGTTTCCCAGCACAGTAGGTAAAGAGTACTCACCTCAAGACACTGAATCAGCTCTTGGAAGTGCCTTTCTCCCTGCACAGATCTCTGATATCAATCTAAGATAGCCAGATGTCTAATTTAGACTGGCACAATCACTTTGGTGGGGCCAGGCACTTGTATCTCAAGTGTCACAGTAATGAAATGAGACAGCTAAACTGGCAAAGGAAAATCTGGCCTAAAACCTATTGAGCAGCATCTCAGTATTCACATAGTCTTAATAACTTGTGACTTAATGAGTTGCCCAATTTTCTGGGAAGAGAGATATCCCAGTGTCTTCTCATGAGTTACACATTTTATATTTTTAGAGCTACTCAGTCCCTTGAACCTCTCTATCCCAACAGTTAGGAAGCTCTCCTTGGAGGGAAAATATTCACCTTCAATTGCTATGCTTCAGACCCTGTCTAAAACATATTCATTGCTTAAAATGGAGTGTCAGTAGTCCACCTTTCTATAGATGTGTCTGGGTGACACGTCACTGTACAGAACATGTGATGAAGCCCTGCCTTCCTGCAGGTGGCTGAACACCTGTTTGCCTCTGGGAGGTGGTGAAGGAATTTCTTATTTTGTTTGGCTTGCATGTGTGGATTTTTCTTTACCTATTAAATTGTCTTGATCTCAACTCATGAGTTTTCTCACTTACTTTTCTGATTTTCTACCCCATCCCACCGAGGGAAGAGCGAATGAGAGGCTGTGTGGTGCTCATTGTCAGCTGGGGTTAAGCAAAAACAATGAGACTGTACATAAAAACAGTTACTAGGTAGTGTAATTTGTCTGACATACCCACCACAATCATGTACAGCTGTTGATGGCTTAAAAACGTTATTGACAAATAATCACAATCCAGATTATAGATAGAGGTAATCATCTACTTCGTAATAAAGTAAAAAGTAAAAAGAAAAATGGAAATCAGCCTTGCTTACATATAATCAAGTAAGGACTCAGACTAACCAGTGTGCAATATAATTTTAGCTCATAACATTCACAAGAAGCTGACCACACTAGTTTATGTGACCATTCCTTAATTTTAAATATAGAGACAGATAAGAAGTCCAGCTTCTTCTTTTTTAACCAATTAAATGAGTAAAGTTCTTCAGCATGGTGCACTTCCTTCCTACCTTTTTTCTAAATATCTTACACCCATTACAAACTTGGTTTTAAACTGTTGCTTTATTAAGTTTCCTGAAATGTCTTTGCAGTTCATTTATAAGTCTGCTTAAATATATGACTATCCATAAAGTCAGCGCAAGCATGGTGGGAAAGTGGAACCAAAGTTGTCACTGCATGAATTGACATTCATTGACCATTCATTGACCATTTACATGCATTCGGGTTTGGTTTGGGGTTTTTTTTGGTTTGGTTTTGGGGTGGGGTTTTTTTGTTTGTTTTCTAACAAATATGCTTCGAGTTCTTTTTGTTTGTCTCATGGCTGCTGAGTTTTGAGGATATGTGAGTCATATTCCAATTATATCTTTATTGCATCTGGCAAGAATAATACTCTAAAAGGCAAGAAGAAAAAACGAACAAGAGCAGTTGGAAGAATGAAGAAGTGAAAAGACAGATATTGATAGATGTTGCCAAATGATCAGTGGTCCCAGCTGTTCTCAGAGTAAGTTTCATTCAAGCAAAAGATCTTGGTAACAGAAGGCAACCTGGGACCATAGTACAAACAGGAGCAAAGCGTAAAAATCATAATTGCTTTCTGTTCGTTAAGTAGAGGAGTGACAGTAAACAAGGCTGAATATCAGAAGGGAATTAGGGTGGGAAGAAAAGGTGTGGCAGATCTTTCTTGCTCAGCACCCTTTCCAAGCCAGGAAGTTGCACTTTATGTACATCTCTCTCTCCAGTAGGCAGGAAGCTCTGAGAGTCCATGAAAGCTCCTTGAGACAAGACAAAATTAGTGAACTGCTTTGTGCTTTAGAGAACTGTTTATCCACTAAGCCCCTGCATGCTCTCTTGTGTGCTCCCTACTTCTTATTTCAGCATCAGCTTCCAAGGCTGGAGTTCATCTACTCCCTCCGTTTTTTTTTTCCTTTCACTGGCCTCCGGATCCCCTGATGGTGGCCTGTTTACACACCAGTGCAGTTTTAAAATTGCAAGAAATTAAATTTCAATTTCAAACACAATGGCAGGTGCATCCTTTTCTACTCTGCTGGTGGAAGAAGAATAGCAGCTGCCCCACCAGAACAATAAAATTCAGCTTTCTGTGACTGGCTGTCAGTGAACAGCCATGCATAAATATAATATATGGAGATCCCAGGGGTGGCATTTGTCATCTCTTATCAGCTCTGCTGCACACACCAGAATTTCATAGGACACTTAGAAGGATGATAAAAGCTACTATCAATCTGTCTAAGTAGAACTATTAACAGCAATAGTAACAATATCAATGGAATTATGGAAAATCAGCAGCTTTATTATTTTAATGCTCATTTAATTATTCATTCCTAAAATCTTTCCTTCTTCTCCTTATGATAAGGGATAGCATATCTGAATTTTTATATTAACCTGGCATATTAATGTCCTTTTGTATGCCTGAAAAAAGCTCAAAATATCTTCTAATTAATTTTTAAAAAAGGAAAATAAAAATGAAATTAAACATAGTCCTCCAAAGTAACCTCTTGAGCCCTTTTAAACATCTACACCACAGTGCACATTCACATCCGTATCTGGCCCATCTCATTCCAAGAGTTTGCAAAGCAGTAGTATACATAATCATGCTAGAATTATTTTGGGACTTATTACCATTGTAATAGTCTGGTGATCTGCCTAGTTCCATATCCTTTCTCAGGCAGTGCTCTATGGCAGATGTTCCAGAGGAAAACATTAAATTCCCCATAGTGTACTTGACACTTGTGTAATATTACTGCTTGAGGGAAAATTTAAATTTTTTTCCAGTTGATAATCAGCTCACATATATTGAAGTGTGAGGACAGATAATTGTTATCCTACCCAGCGTGACTACAAATGATATTTTAATTTCTGGCCCTTCTTTTCTGAATCCTACTGATTCAGTAATATCCTGTGAATGTGAGTTCTGAGGGCTAACCTGTTGCATTTGGGTTTGTTCCTGTGGATCTAAATGAGCATGTTTCAACTTCATCCATTTTTCTTTTCTCCTTACTTTTGGGTTTTGCACAAGCAGCACAAGATGATGATTCTAGCTGTTCTCAACTGCCTCCATAATATATATCATTTAGTATGCCTCCATGACGTCCATTTTACCTCTTTACTCCTCAAATACAAAGGTTGTGTAATTAAATAATTGTATTCAGAAATCACAATGCTAGATCTTTCCTTTTAAAACCACCAATAAAGCAGATAGGTCTGATCTATCTTTTTGAAGCTGAAATGAAAGCACTCTATGAGGACACAGTAATAACAACAACCAACGACAATAGTATGCTCTTTTTAACTATACCTCACCATAGTCTTACACAAGTTTCTCTTGAAATAACAGTGTTGACTGGGAGTTTTTCATGTCAGAAGGCTGCATGGTATTTCATTTCCATCTGGGCTTAAAACTACAACATAATCCCATTCAGAGATACAGTAGTAGCTGCATCAGCTGCCCATTCCAATATTTTCAGAATTGTTAGTACAGGTATATGCACTACTGCAAAGTACACAGGGAAATATACAGTCAGTGGAGGACATCCATGTCACTTGGAAACAACTGGGAGCTGGAGGATCAGCTCTCTTCTTCACTGTGGTGCTCAGAGAATTATCAGCAGAGATTTTCCTTGCACGTCTCTGTGAGACTGTGTGACTGCAGTATCTTAAACACACAAGGGATGTCAGGAGCACTTCCAGTGAGTTTTTCCACACCATAAATATATAATTGCTGGTCTCAGATTTCCACATGTTGAAATCCATTAAATGGAAAAGATATCACTGGAATAGATACTTCTGTTGAAAAAATGTGTGCTTTGCGGACAAAGTCTAGTGATATTTGTCCAGTAAAAAGAAAGCTTTTTAAAGCTTGGTTATCCAAATGATTTCCTGTTTTATAGAAGGAAAAAAAAAAATAAAAAAAAAATCCCAAGATATAGTTCTGGTTCTTTTTATTACACAGGTTTGATGGGAAACCAGAAAACACCAATTCTACTTTTCAAAAGGAGAGGAAAAAAAATAAGTTCATCTCTGCAGATCTTCTTGATGTATTGGACAAGGAAATACGCATGAAGCTTTAAAGGTGGGAGGCATAGTGAGGCCCCATAGGGAATAGAAGTCAGTGGGGTGCACGGATGCTTCCTTTCAGAGTGATACCAAGGGGTTTAATGTCTGGCCTGGTGATAAAAACCTGGCATCTGTTACAGAAAACACAATGAGCATTGTTGTCATTGAGAGAATGGCTCTGCTTTTCCTGGCATGAGTTACTGTTTGGAAGCTGGTTTAAAATAGAAAAGAAAAAAAATCTCACGCTCCAAACTTCAAAATAAAGGGCTATGCCAGAATCGTGTTCTCCATGGTATTTCTAGGAAGTGTTATTGGTTCTTTGTTCTGACAACATTATTTACATACCTTAAATGCAAATGCTGCTGAAATGCACAGCAAACTGTACAGGCTTTGATATAGGCACCCTAATTCAGAACACCCTAATTAAGAGCCTCTTCAGACTGTCCTTAGATAAGGTTCTTTTTTTTCCATTGGAGATTAGTTCATAAATAAAATTCATCTTTGCAGATTTCCCTTCCAAAACATGCCAATTATTCACATGTGAAATGGGATCACACTCTACCCTCTTCACTGATTTCCCATTTTTATGTGAGGTTTTTTCTCCAAAGATGAAGAGACTTTCTTTGCATCTTCTTGTCCATATACATTAACAAGATATAAAATATATCCTTCTGCTATGACATAGCATCTCTGTTTACACCCAACTAGACCCCGTACTTGCTAGTTTTGGTACCAAATGCAGAGGAAGTAGACAGCAGGCTTTTAATTTTTCCTGCCAACTGCTCTGTCCCTGTCCTGTTGCTCTATGCTATTTGTTGTCTATCAGCTAAACACAAATGGGGGAAAAGGTAAAACCAAACAGTTCTTAACCCTTGATTTTGTTGTCATTGATTTCCCTGCTATGAAACCTCAGGCCTAATGAAGAAAATAATCTCTGCAGGTGATGAGCAGAAAAGACAGCATGTGTTATTCCCAGGCTGCATCACTTGCCTAAGGACAATGGAGAGGATCCTGCTGGCTATGACCACAGCTTGTAATTAAAACATTGATTTCCTTTTTCATTTCAGACAATGCTGCTAGTCTGACTCAACTACAGAAAGCCTGAACTGTTCAAAAGATGCATCAAACTGCACCCTGTAGATTTGGTCAATAGCCAAGAACATAGCAGCAGCCAGTGCAGTCCCTGTCCTTTTACTTCCTGGGAGGTGACAAAGGAGCAGAGGTGATAACTTGAGATTATGGTAAGATTTGGAGCACCAGAGAGTCTGCTACCACTCCCAGGTGCCACAACAAGGAAAGTTTTGATGCAGGAAAGAGCTACTACATATAATCGTAGAAGAATGGAATTGTTAAGGTTGGAAAAGACCTCTAAGGTCATCAACTGCTTACCCATCACTATTCTGCTGTCACTAAACCATGACCCCGGATGCCACATCCACACGTTCTTTGAACACTTTATCATGCACAACGTCTCCAGCTTTAGCCAAGATATGCCCATGCTTCTGGTAAATCTGTGTCTGATTCAGTCTGCTCGAGATCCATTTCGTGGTTTCTTGAAGCCATCCTCAAAAGCTTTATCTAGCTTTTATATTTCCTCATATGAGAAGCAATAGAGTGGGCCTGATGGGTAAGTCAAGAAAAGTCCATTGAATATCTTTGCAACTGGAAAATGCACTTTTCATTTTCTGTGGAGTTAAAACCAAAATTTCAATTAAAGAAATTGTAGGAGAAAACAACAACAACAACAAAAAAAACATTGACTAAACCAGTTTAAAAACAAAACAAGCAAAAAAAAAAAATACAAAGACACCCCAAATGTCATTTTAGATTTTCTGCAACGATTACTTTTGTGGGTAGCAAATTTCATTAAGCTGTAATGCACTAGACAGGACAAAGAAGTAACACAGTGGCAAAAAAACCTAGTTCAAATTGGTTCAGTTCTTCAAAAACAATTTTTAAAGCCAGGAAGTTCAGAGTTATGATTAAATATATGTGAAAATTTGAGTGTCATCTCCCTCATCCATTTTTAAATATGCAGAATGCATAAAAAACTCTGGTAATCTTGAGCCACTATGGTTTCACCAGCACAGTGCTACTTCAATCCTTTATCTGAACTGTGCATAGATAAATGTGCTTTGAACAGTTTGGATTCATCTGCGGATTCTCATCTCTGGGCATCCTAACTTGCCTCTGGAAACCTGGAGTCTATTCCTTCCCACTGCATGCATCCTACAACCTCTACCAGAAAAGCCAGTCCTCATTTCAGTAGTACCAGAGAACTGCCAGAAAATCTTAAACTGCTGGATTCATTGATTTCACAGTAGTGCAGAGGAGATCACAAAGCCTTTGCTGACAAACTGTAGAATATTGGAAGAAAGATGTTGGCATCAGAAATGCAATGGACTGAGTTATGCTGTCAGCTAAGGAAAGGGGCTCTGCCAGCCAAGAAGCAGCCTCAGCACAAAGGTCTGTCTACCCATTACCCAATGCAAGTCATGAAAAGCTGGTATCTTCCTCCCACTCTGTGCCATCTCAGACACATCTTTTTTTCACAGGGAGTACTTTGAACAAGACCATTTTGGCAAATGTATGCCCACATGAATGTTTGTGGATGTATTTCAAGCCATTCCCTGCCACCTGATCATGTCTAGTAATGTGAAGCTGTGGCTATCCACTGGCAGCAGGTCTCCAAAGTTATTACAACATAGTGGAATTCTCCAGGTAGGTAATCCCCAACCAATGATTCACAGTCAAATAATTTACTGCATCCTGTGTAAATGACAAGAAACTGCCAGTGATCTTAGTATGAGTAATCAGCTAAGCAATGTTGATTGGTTCAAGGTGTCAGAGGACTGTAACTTGCCCAAGGACATTTGCTAGTCAAACATCTTTTTTGTTTTTTATTTTTTTGATCCATGCAAGACTCTGATTTTGTTTCTAGAAGTCCTCTGTCAGCATAATAAAAGGTTATTGGTAGCTACAGGCCATTATACATGGGTTTCTCTTCACGTAGGTGTTTATGGTCCATCAGAGAAAACACATTAAACTGCCTCCTTCTCTGGCAGCATCTAGGGCTGCGTTGGGTCTGCCAGACCAAAAATGTTCTTCTTGGCTGTGGGAATGGCATTATCAAATAGCCATCAAATACTCTCTTGGGCTATAACTAACCTCTCATATGAGGCCAAAAAACAGCTTGAAGACATACTGACATCCCTATAATGGCTCCTACACAGTTGGAAGCTCCTTGTTTGAACACAGCCTCCCAGATGTGATGGCATTAAATTTTGCCTCTGGTGAGATAACTTGGAGGGAATTGTTTAGAAATGTTCCTGTGTTTGTTTGATGCTGTTCTCCTTTATTTCTGGGTTTTTTTTCATGTACTTTATTTACTCTTGAGGAAGGATTTGTGTGACTCTGTAAATGATTGAAGCACCATTTCCTCAGTCTTACCCCATCACTTCTTTGTGCAGTGTTCCATCCTTTCTTCCTGTGACTCTTCCCTTTGTGACAAAACCATTGTTAATTGCACAGCTTAGATTCAAATACAGGATCAAAGACTTGGTGTTCAGATTTTTTGCTCTTCAGGCATTTTCTTTTCTTTCTCCAATTATGAGAAATTTGCAAAACCACTAAGTACCTGATTGAATTGATTTTTTTCTTCTGTAAGCTGAGGGCAAAAGGCTAATTGGGGATATTCTTAATTGACTTTATCTCATGTTTTGGAAGGTTGATATATTTCATTGTATCATTAAAAATACAGTGATGGTTTTCAAGGGTGTTTACAGACACCTGCGGCTGGAAGCCACACTGCTGAGAAAGGAAAGGCTGCCATTGTGCCACTTTTACCATTCACAAGAGTGATAAAACTGAACCACTCTAGGCACATAGGCTGTTTATACACATTTGCTAGGTTAAATGAAAAGACATGTTGTGTTCCTTGTCTATCTAAAATCTGTACATGCATTCAGAGTGGACAGCTGGCATTTTGAAAAGCTGTTCTGGGCTTTAAAGAAAAAAAATTATACTTAACTGGCATGAGAGACCTCCATTTCAAACACTGACAAAGACAGTGCTTGTGAGAATTCTTTGTTCCTCAGGGGAGCAAGGATTTGGAGGTCCATGTGCACTTCCCAACCAAGTTCAGCCCTATTTTCTCATCTTTCATTAGCTTACAAAAACAAAAAGAAAAAAAGGGGGAGGGAGCTGAGGGATATATTTTCCTATTTTAAACATGGGTTTACTCCTTTTCTTCCTTTGGAAATAAATTTCATCCATGATTCAGTTTTGGCAGTAAAACTTCACAAATTGATTATAATTTGAGCAACTGTTAGACTTTACACTTTACCATGCTGGGATAAAATAACCCCAGATTATTCCTGGAATAACCAAAGTTACGCTGAGAGTCAGCCTATGAAGTGAAAACTGTGTACATGAAAGTAGATATTACTAATGATGTACTTAAAACTTTCAGCCAAGGTAAAGAACTTAATGACATGAGGGTGGCAAAGATGAAGCTAGATAAAAGAACACCTTTTCACAGCATTATATTGAAGTTACATTTCTTATGTACTACCACTGTAGAGCTTTCTTTGCCCTTAGCAGCAGCCAACCAAAAAAGTGCTAAAATGCCAGATGACTAAGACATCCTTGAAAACAAGCAGCATACCATGCGCTTGGTGTCTGCATCAGCTAATTAATACAAAAGCTGAAAGAATCAGCAGCAGATACATTACATGGCTTGCTTTTATGTAAGTTGGATTTATTTGTGTTCAAGCTTACAGATAAACAGTTCATGATACAAGAAACTGCCTGTATGTTGTATGTTCATGTGATGTTTTGTTTCTTGAAAGCTTCTCATGAGTAAAAAAAAAAAAATAAAAAGCCCTTCCTACAGCTACATTTTTATCATCAAAGACAATGGGTGTGAAGAATTATGGTTTATCGCCCCCACACACTGAAGAAAATTTTATGTCATTCCTGCACCCTAATTGGCTGAAGATTCCAAGGGATAGATAATTTTTCTTTACCCTTTCTTTTTTTTTCTAGTTTATAGGAAAATTGAATACCCTCTTTCCTTGGTTTTCCTGCTTGTCCATCCAAACCTCTAATGAGATTTTACCAAAGGTGCTTGGAAACTTTCCCAGGCCATGGGAATAATTTTTTATCATTATTATTTCTGTTACCCATATTTTTTTAAATATAAAAGAAGCATCATTTTCTGGTTTGGCTTTTTGAGGCAGTGAGGAAGAAAGGCATTGAACAAATGCACGGCATTAAAGTAATAAAATATCAAGTGAATTTCCTCTATATTTTAAGCTTATTATTTTTTCTACTTTGGTCACACACAGCTAAGAAGCATTTAAAGTGATGCAAATTATTAAAAAGGGTTATTACACAAACCACAGCTTCATCTGCCACTCTTCCATCAGACAATCATTCTTCCCCCTCAACCATCACTTTCAAGTTTTATAGCTTAGTGTAAACATTTTAATTTTTTTCTTTCTGGAAGGCATGAAGATAAACCGTGAATGAATCAATACATGAATGAATCAGCCCCTGGTCTAGCTTACTGATGTATTCATCATTTGTATCCTTGCTTAATTTACAGAAATTGAAACTCTAGCTGGGCTTTGCATTCAGCTGAATGTGGCTTGTTTACACAGTCCAATAGGGTTCCATGTTCCAAAAAAGCTAATTTGTAGGGATTGCTCAAGCAGGATGAAAACACCTAAGCAGATGTGTTAAACTTTGTGCTAAATACCTCTGCAAAAGAACCAAGGTATCCCAGCACTTTTAGACAAAGCTTGGTAGGATCACAAGTCTCTTGGCTTCACCATACTGACTTAATTCAAAGGGAGTTTTGGCTCCAGGTTCCTGTAAGGCACTGAGAGACCTCCCATATTCAGCTGTTCCACAGCTGCTGGGATTGTCCCTCAGATAGCCAGGACTGGCCACCACTGCCTAAGTATCTGACTTTGGATCTTAAACTCAATTGTCCCCTGTCACCAACCTTAAAGAGAACAAGATTTGATGCCACAAAAGCATCACAGTAACTATTCTGAACATTTTTTGAAAACTCCCTTATTACCAGCATGTTCCCTTTTCCTTTCTGTATCTCCACTTGACATGTATCACAGGGACAAGGACTAATGGGAACACGATGCCTGCCAGATTCCCCCAGAGAGCTCCTCAGGGAATGTTATTCTTCCTCCATTCACTCCCTCACAAATACACCCTACAGTTCTCCCAAGCACCAGTGGAAAAAAGGGGCTATTACAGACTACCTGCCTCTACAGTCTGTCTTATTTTCGGTTTCACTGGCCTTTGGTAGGACAACTCTGTTTCTATCATCTCTCTTGGTTGCATTCTCCCAGGGATATATCTTTTCTATTCTGAATTTTAAAAGAGTCCAGGGAAGAATTTGTGTCTCTCTTGAGTATTTATTTGAAGTGCTCCGACTTAGCAGTTACAATTACTAAATAGTAGAAGCCTATAAGTAAGGAAAGACTTTTCTGGATTGGAAGGATATTTTCACTTTGATTGGGACTGTCAAAGGGGATTTCACAGCTATCCACATTATATCTCACCTATCCAGCTGACATCAGAGCAACCTTTGCTGCTTGAGTGAAAGGAGACTCAGGGAGATACATTATTCTGTTTTGTATGGTGAAGGAACAGAAACTGTATTTTCAGAAGCAGACTAGAGCTCCACATTTAATAACATCTGTATTTAAAAAGAAACATCAGAGCGTGGCCTTAATGAGTTATTGTTATTTCCTAAAAGCACAGATTAAATGTTTGGTTCTGTGAAAGTCAGAAATCTCAAAACAGCCGTGTCCCATTAACACAGCACATCAAACATCACAGGCTGATTTTTAGTTCAGCTGAAGGCTGAGGATTTACATCACTGACAACAGCCACGCATATGGTCACATACAGTCAGGAAATGAATAACTCTGCTTGAATGAAATTGAGCAAGGGTGCAATAAAAACATATCCTGCAAAGGGATCTGCGAAGGGAAATGGGAGGAAAGCTGAGCTCACATGAGAATAACAAAGCCTGTCTCACTCCAGACCCCACTCCTCTGCAAAACACAGAACAGGAAATGGCCCGAAGCTCAAAATATTACCAGGGAAATATTTCCAGGCCAGTAATTCAGCTTGCATGGCAGTCTGTACCCAGAGTGCCAAGAGGGCACCGAAAGGTCCTCCTTGTTCTGAGAATCCTGACTTCTGAGCAGAGCCCAGTCCTGGAATGCAGGATGCTGAGGAATAGGTTTGGCTTGTCACTGATGGATAAGTTTTGCTTGTCAGTTACCCAAATGGCAGTGGTAACTAAGAGGTCAAGACTGCTTGCTCTATATCTGCTTGTGAAGTAAGAAACTGCATATTTTATTTGGCTAAGTCAAGCACAGTTTTAATATTTGTTTCTGTAACCACAGATGGATTTTGGAAGCAGTTAAACAACAATCGTGCACAGACAGTCTGGGAGACAGTACAAGAGCATGCACTCTTTTGGTATTTCTGATATTCCCAAAGAGAAACAAACACAGAAGGAAAAAAAAGGCATGAGTCTTTTATAATACACTATAATGCAGTCAGAAGAAGCATAAATTCTGGTTTGGTTTGGTGTGTGTCATGTGGTGCTTTGCCCTCAGTGACTTCAATCTGTCACCTCAGGCAGAAAGAAACTCCATTGAACTGCTGGAAAGTGTCTTTCCAGAAAGGAAGTAGTACCAGTCCATCACTAAGGGGTTAAAAAGAAAATATACCTACTCTTGCTTAAAAATTAAACAGCTTCACATTATGGCACTTTGGTGACTTCAGTGTTTCCGTGTTTAGAGTATCTGGTGATAACATGAGCATGCCCCACCTGTTTGCAGGGAGATGTTTGTGTTGTACACACATATGTCTTGTTGATATCTTTGGCCACCTACTTTCTTGCATTGCCTGGTTAGTTTTTTAATTGATTTTTTTTTTGGTGGTTTTTTCGTTTGGTTGGTTGGTTTTTGTTTTTTGTATAATCAGCACATCCATTCATACAGTAATTAAAATCAGAAGTATTTTATTGTGTCGATAGCTGCATTGACTTGTGACACCTGACCTAGGCAGTGCACATGAACATCCTTTATTCGTAAATTTTGTGACCTGGAAACAGAATTCTTTTAAAGTAATTAGCCATCACAGATGAGAACTAAATCAGATGACAAATAAATGAAATTAAAAAATAAAATTAATTGTTTCTTCTTTTGGACTGCCGTTAAATGGCAAGAAACTTCAGTGCGTTTGGCAGAGTACTCCACTTCCTCTTCTGAATATTTGTGTGAAACGAAAGGTACATTTTGTATTGATGTAGCTACATGACATCTAAAAATAAATACCTTGTGATCTCATCTTCAACCAGAAGTAAATGAGAGCGAAGCTAAACTTGCATCTTCAGAGGAATGTAGAATGATGTTGAAGGCATGCAGACAAAAGAGATGCCTGGGCCACTTGGGCTAATGGTGCTATTTGCAGCACCAATTCAAAGGGCTCTGAAGTCAATAACCGCATAATTAGCCTTGATGCCCTTCAAACCTTTGGTTCCAGTGACAAAAATAAGAATTTGCTTGAATTGATCTGAGAATTTCAGTTTGCACTTGAATTTCAGTAAAGCAAATTATGTAATCTATACTTTATTTAGGTTATCATAATTTCCTTGTTGACAGTTGAGGAGAGTTGTTCCTCAGATGTAGATGTGATGTATACTTGCATATTTTTGTTAAAGAAATCAGATGTCAGAGTAGAATTAACTGCTTGAAGACTGCTGACAGTAAAAGAGAAATGGAGGCAAGACACACTGCATAATGCAGCTAAACCAGGCTGGGCATAGAAAAGTTTTTATTGTACCTGTTAAAGAAGAAATCCTTGAAGTGACTTTCAAGAAGCTAAGCCTCACAGCTAAATTATTGGGTCACACTATTCCAGCTTTCTTTGGGACCCTAGATAACTACGTTAAACAAACATTTGCTTTTCATATTTGAGTTACCCTTTTTTGTGTGTCACCACACTTGTTGGGTGACCCTACCTGCTGATCCTAACTGCCTTCCCAAGGGATGCATATCTCTGGCTGACAGGCCCCACCAGAACACGGTGTTTCTCAGCTTGGAGCTTTGCTTGCAGAATCTGGAAAGAAGGGAGCAGCCAGTCTGAGTCATGAAACGTCTTTGCACCACTGCTCAGAGCCAGACTGCAACAGGGACCCTCTGCCAGCCACGGGTCTGTTGACTCCATACAGCCCCTGTCTTCCCAAGGAGTGCGTGGGGGCTGCCCAGGTACCCCTGAGCTGCACACAGGTAGGACTCCAGGGCCAGCCAAAGCTCCAACCCCCCACAGCCCAAACGGTGGTGTCAGCTCCCCAAGGTGGCTGTGACCAAAGTCATGGATGCAGGAAGGAACAGCCTCCCAGAGCATCTCCCTGCTGTGGGCAATGGTGCCTACAGCACTTCCCACACCCTGTGGAAAGTACAGCAGAGAGTGGTTGTCTGATCTAGCCTCTCTGACCTTGCAGTGATGAGGATATGGAGCAGTCACGTGGCCATGCCATTGGCAAAGAGGCTTAAAACCTGCTTCCAACTGTTTCCCAGAGGGTGTTTACTTCCTCCCAGCTGACAGGCATGACTGACTGTACAAACACTCCTTGCCCCTGTGAGGACAAAATAAAAAAAGCAAACCTTCAGCAGCAATTTAAGTTTGTGTGATGTTACTCTCAGACACACTAGGAGTGATTATATGGCAGGTAGTTGCTCTTAGCTGGGAGATGGTAACAAACAGTTGTGAGTTCAAAGACCAGCTAGAGTCACCTCTACATGTATGATAAGAACTAGGGTACAAATGATAACAGACTGTGAAACAGAATTGCCATTAGACTTAACAACAAATGGGTGATTGCTCGCAAATCCCTTCAATATTGAAAAGTGCAACTCAATGATTTAACCCCATCTTAAGTAAACTGACTTGGGCTCTTCCAGGCAGGGAACCTCAGGTATGAATTCAGAAAGAAGAGCAGCAAAACAGGCACCCACCCTGAGCAAAGGTCCTACAGGGTAGCAGCAGCATCTATCTGGTGTTCATTCCCCTCAGCAGGTCCTTTGCCTACAAGAATTATGAATCCTGACTGGAGAATCATGGGAAAAAAATGAGACAATGGGCTAGCCAGGAAAAAGGGATCACAAAACCTGAAAGTGGGAAAAAACCAAAAGAATAGAAAAGGGAATACCAGTGGAATGTGGAAAATTGTCCAGAAGAAATACTAGTGATTGTCAGAGGATGGACATCTCACTCCTGCCAGCCCATTCCCCACAGGAGGTGGGAATGCTGCAGGAAGGAATGGTCAGTGACTCTGAGCACCACATCCCACCCACAGAGCCAGGACTGAAGAAAGGGCTGTGCTAGACCATGATGGATGATTAACTGTATGGCATGAAGTGTTGGTGCCTAGCTGAGAGAGAAAGCCAAAGCCTTCTTTATTGTCTATGCATCAAAGCTCTTTCTCATTTTCACTTCAGCAGAGCAGGATGTGACACCTGTTTTTCTGCCCAAATTTTAAGCAGGTCATTTATTTTTTCCCCTTCAGTGTTTTGCTTTGTGGTGGCATTTTGTGCTGCTGAGTGTCCTTAAACGTTACACTGTTGTTCTCCCTGATAGAAGTCATGGCTGAGAAAAATAATTTTACTAAAACCAACCACTTTTTCAGTAGTATTTTGGTTGAAAATGCTTATCCACCCTTATAGATCTACTACCTATGTCTTAGGTTCAATTCGGCAGCAAGACTTACTGTAATCTCTCCAGTGAAGCTTTGATACACACAAATCAAATCAAGAGAAGCTTTTATTGATGTGAAATACAACAGAGAGAGCATTTCCCAGGCCATATATCCTAATCAAATGGATTTTCCTTTAAAATTTCCAGCATGATTTAGATTTTTCACGTTACTCTGCTGCAAAAATTGTTGTCATGCATGACCAAACTGCATTATGCTTTCAAAATGTTCGCCGTGTTGAAAGGAATATGAAAAACCAACATCAGAGGTAATTCAGCTGCAGATCATTCTTCCTTGTGGGAAGAATTAGGTTTTGGCCAGCAGGACCAATCGTCCATCTCTGCAATAAAATGCAAAGAAGCACATTAGTGTATTTGGAGGATTTTGAACGGCCAGTTCCACTTTATAGCAGCTGTTGGTAGTGTGGTGTTCTTAGACCTGTTACTGCACATTTATTAGTCATCAATTTATAGGCCAGATCTTTAGCTGGCTTACATGTGGACTGCTCTGTTGAGGTTGCTCCCCTGTACTACACAAGTTGTAATCCAACCTTAATATACTGCTCATTTCCTAACACTTCCACACTTATAAATAAGGTATTTTGAACAGAGAAGAGCACTCCTTAATGCTTTGCTTAGAAAGAAGAACACTGTCCTTTTTTTTGTCATGAGTGCATGAGAGGGGCAGGGATTGAGGACCGGTAGTCACCAATGGGAAATACTCTTGCATCTGTGCATAACTGATCCAAGGATTTTAGATTTTTAAACTTAAAGTACTACTGAGCACTGACAAAAGCTGCCTGACAAAAAGGGATTGATTCAGAGCTGCAGAAACAAGCCAAATCAAATTCCTTTACATGTCCTCCCTTGAAAGAAAACACCTATTATGGCATACCGAGATTGACAAATTAACAAAATATCTAATTGACGAAGATGCTTTTGAACCAGAAGGCCTTAGTCCTCCATCTGAGGTCATGGACAGCCTTATCACCCAGCACTCCCAATGCAGGAATGAGCCACACAGTCACCTCACATGAGTCAGTCCTGGATGACTCTGCTTGTGACTTCAGATGAAGTTTTCCCAAGCATACCAGTTGGGACCTGTGGGGCTGATCACTGGTACCCCTTGGATGAGTAGGGATTGCAGAGCAGGACTCGATAGGCCCGATGGACCAGCTTTGGTGCTGATGAAACACCTCTAATGATGCTGGTGGTGCACAGAGGCAACGGAGGAGCTGCCTGCCAGAGGGCTCTGATTTGAGTCAGAAAGGCATTCAGCAGGAATCCTAAGCAACACGCAAGAGCTGACTATGCTTCAAGCAAAAGAAAAGGAAGAAAAATTAATGCAGCTGTAATTGTTTTGGTTTTAAAATATGTGTCATTAAATGCAAATTTAGTTTTTAAATAAACCACAGTCCCCCCACCCATCACAGTGCTGCCAGATCATTTGTCACTGACTGTGCTGGTCAGCTGGTCTGCTTCCAGCCCCTATGCATGCTACTTTACCTCAGATTTTTGAATGCCCTGTTAGATCATATGTCAGAAAAGGAGTATAACAGTATTTCTGGGCTTTGCACCAGGTCAGTGGTAACTTTCAGCCATGCCAGTGTATGCTGAAAGGTTCTGTACTTTCTTTGAAAGAAACCTCATCATAAATTCAATTAGCATGAAAAATGAACCATGGCATAATATTTTATAATCATCCACAAAGACCCTTTGGTTACCAACTAAACACTGAGGTTCTTTGCAGGAGAATGTAAGTTGTGTGAGCAAACACAGACACCTCCACAGCTCCTGTTGCCACTTGCTCTCCAGCTCTGGAAAGGGTAAGAATGCAAATTCCTTCACGTTCCCATTTGCTGGGTGATAACAGCACCAATGAGAGCAGTGTTGACATGGCAGGGCCATTTGTCAGTCTCTTGCCTGACCTCATTCAGAGCTCAGCTAGAGAGGAACCTGATGTCACCAGGCACTGTCATCTGCCCACAGGAGCTGCCAGCTCAGGACCTCTGCAGACCCTGCAATGCTCTCCAGAGGGGGCAGAACTCTTTCCACTTGCCAGGCATACCAATTTGGGTTGAATTTTGGTCACCCAAGAATGGGTTGCCTCCAGCATCATTTCATCCCACTTCAATCCCACCTAGTCTTCACTTTACCAGGGTGTGAAGCCCACCCTCCTTGGTTAGTTGAAAGGAACTGAGGTCCTTGTTCTGCTGCTTACAGGATCTTACCTCTCGCAGCACAAAGGGGTGCACATCAAATGTGGTCTTCAGGAATCTGTGTGAAGTAAATTAAACTAAAGGAGAAAATGTAGGTGCACCTACAAGTGCCATCAAGGTATGTGGCAATACCTGATCCTTCTCATCATAAAACCCTTTTTTTTCAGCTGGCTAGAAACTTGTCAGGTTCTGGGAAAGGCAAGAGGAAGTTTCTGATGCTATTTGTCTCCCCACAACTGAATCTTTTATTGAATTATTTGATAGAGTTTCAGCAAAATGGTTTAGCCATTTCCAAGAATGAAACTGGGGGCAGGGGAAAGAGAGAGAAATGTTGTCAAGGCAACAGTAATCCCATTATTTTTTAACTTCTGAGTGCCTGAGTAGGCAACCTTTGCCTTCTTTTTATGCCATTTTTATACATAATAGTAATAATGGGGGAGACAATTATTCTTATCTCTTTTAAGAAGAGCATGCCACGGTAGTAAAGGGACAATAAGACATGCATTTGCAAACAAAACAAGCTGGCACCTTCATATTGTTGGCTGCTGCATCTGCTGCTATTTTGAAAACAGGCTTTCAGGGCCTAAATACTCTGTTAGCAACATCTCTTTAAACTGCCCTCCATCCGGACAAGATCAAGACCCCCATTTCCCTGGCCTGAAGTGGAGCTGACACCCTCCATGTGTTTGGGGCATATGTTAGCATTCAGTAATAATTTCCCTCCAGATTTTATGGCTCATTGTCATTTCTCACACAACAAAATGTTTTAAATGTGGAGAAAGGCTCAGCTTCATGATTTGAGGAATGTCCCTGGGGAGAGGATTTTAATTTCTGCATGATGGGAGAGACTTTTAAATCATATTGCATCAGTTACTATTTGTCATATAAGATGTGTTTGTACTATGAACTGAACCTACAGCACATTTGTAAACTGCCTTAAGTGAAAGGAAAACAACAGCAACAAAAAAAGTAAATAAAGCCTCCAAAACAACTGGCCTTTCAGGAGTCCTGCTGTATTTTCATGTTTTCCTTTTGCTCTCCTAAAGCCAATTAAGTTAGTCAAAAATTTAAAGGGTTTGGTTTTGGGTTTGGGTTGGTTTTTTTTTTTATTAGAAAAATAGGAGTTTGTCAACACTGGAAGTATACACAAGAATGTAGATCAGATATTGTTTTTAGGAAAAACTGATATAGTGGAAAGTGACAGTAACAATTGAACGGATAATTTTGTGTGTCTACTTAGAAAGTATTTTACTTCCAATCATTTTTTTACAATTGTCTATTATTTTTCTTTGAGTTATTACTGGTATTTTAGTACCATTGCTCAATATTTTTGCATTTTCACACTGCTAAATAGGGAGGCAAAAATTCCTAGCAAACAGACAACTGAACTTCAGCAAATGAAACTCTGTTCTATTCAGGGTTTTGCCTCCGAACCTCTGGCCTCTATGTCAAGCCATTTTATCTCTGCTTCTCTATTCCCCAGGCCATGAAACAGGAATGATGCATAATCTCAGTGATTAAGTAAATTGTTATCTATCACAAAGGCATTGTGGAAAAACTGGGGTATACTATGTGTACATTATATATGAAATAAATCGTATTGTACATATAACTTATGTATTTTATGTATAACATATATTTTACATATAAGTGTTTACCTGCACATAAGAAGTCAGATAGGTATGAGAAGATACCAGACAAGTTATAGGAGATGTCAATATTATTTATGTTGTTCTTATTCAGATTGAATGGTCAACAAAAGCAGGACTCTTTCCACTGAACACTGGCTTCTGCCCATGTTTTGCAGCACTCAGCAGGGTCTCTGTGTTTGATTTGCCCTGGTTATTACCCTGCTGTGCCACCTCCCACATCAGCAGAGCTTGTCAACCTTCTGCTATAGGAAGCTGAGCTCCCTTTTCTTTTTCAGGTATGTTCTGACAACCCGTGCAGCTTTGTACCTTGCTAATAGATGCGTAGGTACTGAATCCAATCCAGCAATGTACACCAATTAAGTAGCTGCACTTTGAGAACAGATGTGACATTTTAAAAAAATCACAGCAAAACCTATTCCAGCAAAACATCAATCAACACATTAACAGTGCTATGAAGAATTTCTGAGAATAACAGGAGCAATTTTACTACTGCAACAACAACAAAAACAAAGCCATGGGAGGAAGAGGAAAATAAACTTGTTAAATAACAGTCAAATTAACCAGTGTGAAAATCTGTCGAGAATTTACTGGTTGCAAAGGAGTATGTGTGCATACACCACACAGCACAGATACAGGATGTTATCAGTACAATGCAAACCTTCACTCAGCTGTCATTAAACCACAGGCTGTGCTTGTCTTGGGTTTTTAAACTAATTTTGAGATGCATTTCATGGAATCAGCTGTTCTGCTATATAACTTACACCACCTGCTCTCCACCTGACAGGATAAACTAAGCCACTTCTTGTCATGTGGCAGAACTGAAGAAACAAAGCCATACATGCTTTCTCCTCCTCCCCCAGCCTTCTCAAAAAGAGAGTGTTTCACTAGTGCACCGAGGACTTAGACCCTACACCTGAAAATACTTAAATGTGTATTGAATTTTACTATTGAATTTCATAGTTTGACCTAGTGCAGGGTTTAATCCTGCCTGTAATTCTAAAAATGTCAGGATCCCCACCATGAGGAAACCATGTTCTTGTGCTTTTGAAGGAATAGGAATAGGAATAGGAATAGGAATAGGAATAGGAATAGGAATAGGAATAGGAATAGGAATAGGAATAGGAATAGGAATAGGAATAGGAATAGGAATAGGAATAGGAATAGGAATAGGAATAGGGTTCTATGCCAAGAGATGTACATGTGAATTTTCTGCATTGATCAAACCATCTGTTCCAAGTAATAATAATTAAGTACACTACATTCCCAAGTGGTACAGGCAAGGATCAACAGAGTTCATGCACTTATAAAATGGTCAGTACAGAGTTTACCCTATGCTAAACTTGAAAAACAAACATGGATGCTTTATATCTGTTGTTTTAATTAGTATCATAGCACTGGCCTGGTGGAGAAATCCACAGCTATGAAACAGCAGCTGGCAGCTGCCCTATTCCTACTGTCAAAGAAGTGTACCACCTGATAGTTTTTTAGCTCCTCCAGATAGTTTTTAGCCCTTCCAGAGAAAGGAGGAAATATAAAATTTCTTTGCAAAGAGTGATTTAAGTCTTGTGATAGACACACACACATATACAGTGACACCTCTTTAATTAAGGAGAAACTGAGGGTCAGACACAAGGAAATCAGAGGTCTTTCAAAATGAGACAGTAACCAAAACCAGAAATGTCCTCTCTCACAGCCTCCCTTAGAACATTAGGACATAGCTTAAACAACAAAAACCAGCAAGTGTGGCAGCAGCAAGTAAGCATTAAATGGGTTTGATGAGTTGGGCTCCCCAGGAATCATGTGCAGTTTTTGGTCTGGTAAGCATTTGCACCGTGCTGAAATGCCCCAGAGTTGTTCTCTTCTCATCTCTGCAATGTATCTGACCTTTCCATATCAATTCTTGCACAACGTGGATAGGAGGAGAGATTTAGCCAGGCAAGATAAATGCCAATATATATGATTGCAGTCACGTCATCTGTATTGGATGCTTTTGCTCAGGAATTGCTCCAGCCTCATTTGCTGTATAGTGAATGAATTACACTTTTTCAGATTTAACCTTTGCTTTATGTTACTTCTCATTTCTCTGAGTCACAAGGAGTTTATTCTCTGTTCTTGGGCTCACTTGCAAAGAGCATGATTTCCTTTCTCTGCCACAAAACATGCACACACAGCGTAGACACAAGAAACACTCTTATTGTTTCTACTTGGGTGATTTCAAGAGATCAAGCTGCTAAAAGGAGTAGTGTATCTGTCTTGTTTACATTCCTGCTGAGCAGGTACAGGCAGGGCACAGATCTGTACGTGTCTACCAGGGCACCACTGCATGCACACAAAAACTCCTCTAGAAATTGAAGCTCTGCCAAAGGGAAACTCAAGGGTCTTTTCTGTGTCTAAGGTGGGGATTAACACTTGCAATTGTGTGCAGCTTTTAATTTCCTTGGGGCAACATTTCTCATGCCATAGAGGCATAACTCTATGGTTTATTTTGCTTCTAGCTACTCATCATACCTCTCATAAAAAGTAATGTAGAATATTATCTAGATTTGCTCTTGTCGCTTTACAGGTCACACTTTATCAGCAATGCCTTGTCCAGTTTGACAACTCTTTCAAAGCACTAGTCAAAAAGGACTGTTTTCCACCCTTTGTAAATCTGAAAACAAAACACTTTTTTTCAGAGATGGACTATAAGGACTTTTGGAAAATCAGGACTCTTAAGGCGTTGCTCACATTACACATTAAATTTAGACAGAACTGTGAAATCCCAAATAAGTAGGCATTTTTTAAAATATTAGCAAAATTTTTAATTTTTCTAGGGAGGCTTTTCAATGCCAAATATTTAAAAAGTGACTTTTTTCCCACCAATGGATCAACAGTGGCACACACAGTGAGTTTCAAAAGAACTCTGGTCTTCTCTGTCCTTGTTCATAGAGATCTTCCTACATATAAATTTTCACAAACTCATTTGTGGAGTGATTTGGAATCCATTAAAGGAAAGTGTCCCTCAAAACTGAGATGCTAGAAATATTCTGTTAGCTATGAATCCTCACTCCTTCCCTCCACCAAAAGTATTCAAAGCAAGATGTTGCTGTATATCTTGAAAACTGTGTGTTTTTCCCCAGATCAGCCTTCTGTAGGTCAGAAAAAATCACCCCATGGTCCAAACCCTCTAAGTTCCATATGTAGACACAAAGACTTAAGTCAGATGGGCCCTGTCTTCTCTCCAGAAAGGCCAGAGATTGACTTGCCACCGGTGTTCATGAGCAGGATTTTGCACTGCACCCACACAAACAGCACCAGGGCCCAAGGGTGTAGTTATGAAGCAGGGATTTTTGAGCCAGGACAATGACTTCCACTTGCAGCCCATATCTGTATGACTCCTCATCCCTTCCCTGGCCCTGCGCACTTGATTGCTCCACACATGCAGCATGCACTTTGCTGCAGATGCTAAAAGAAGGATGCACTTTGGATGGCATTGCTGAGGGCCAAACCTTTCCATGTCACCAGCTGCAGAGGGACAAACCATCTCTGACTTGTGGGCAGTGTGTGCCAAGAGTATGGACTTCACTGCTGGGGAAGCGAAGAGACAGGGAGAGTCAGATACATCCAGCAGGGAGGAAAAGTAAACAAACAAAGTGAGAAGGAAACAGGACATCTTGGCAAACACCTTATCTAACAGGTTCAACACCACCAGTTTGGCACGTTGCCACAGACATTTCTTTCAGTGGCTCCCAGTGTCATATGGCCCAGAATGCCTGCCTTCTCCTACCACATTGCCACATGCCTACATTGCCATGGCACTTTAAAAAAGCCCCAGCTGCATCTGTGCAATTCTTGTGAACCCCTCCTTGGTGCCAGCATGTTAATTCTCTTGGAAATGTTTGCAACATTTGAATCTAATTGATCTTGGCAAGGAGGGACAGACACATTATTGCTACTCTGTCAGCAGCTTGCATTGCAGTGACTGGTTCAAACTTCTAGGGTTTAACTGGGAAAGAGGCTGAGGGATAAATATACTGGAGCTGTAACAGTTTCCAGTGATGCAATTTTGTTTGCACAAAAAGCTGCACCTAAAGCTGCGCTCTGGCCTTTGCTGTTCAACTGCTCGAAATTTTACACAGTCATTACCAAGAACATTATTTTTCAAATAGTAATTTCAGTAACCAGAGGGTCGTGATTTCTGCTGCTACATATTCACATCTAAGTTGAGATGCTATAGCAATCTCCACTGAAGTGGAAAGCTACATGCAAGTGGGGAAGTGATGCCTGGATGAGCTGAAGTAACTTCCTAAACTTATGCATAAAATCTGTGGCTTCATCTAGGAAATGACCTCATAAATTGCAAGCTGTGGTCCAGTCCTTGTGCCCACACAGACAGTGGTCATGAATCATTTTGCCAAATGACAAACTTAAAGAGAAAAGAACACTTCTGAGAAACAATGAAAACCAAGCTCAAAAAGGCAAACAAATCTCAGTGCTGTAAAAACCTTACATAGATAATGTGGCATGAGCACCTGTACATAGTCAGGATTAACCCTAGGAAGAATTTTTGTGTCTAAGCCAGAGCACCCCAGTGAATTCTGACTATGAACAAAGCCTCACAATACTGTGGGCAGCAACAAAACATCTTTGGCAGCTTCAGCTGTGCCAGAGACAGCTGTGCCTGCTCCCTTTGCAAAGCAAGGGAAGAAGACTGGGAGGATATCTATCAGAAGCAGGTACAGCCATCCCCTGTCCTCCTGGCAGCAGTGAGAGTAGCAAGCTGACTCTCCACAGGACTCCCCACCTATCTCCATTCCATGTTCATTCTGCCTCTAGTTTTGCTTTCTGTCAGGAAACAAAATTTTTTGCATTATTATTATTATTATATTTTGGACATCGCTGCCAAGAAGGCTTGAGCTTGCTTTGCAAAGCCCCAGTGAAATACCAAGGAAAGGCGTAAGTCCAAGATTTCTGTTAGCTTTGGCTCAGGGATAAATCTACCTGAAACATCCAGATGGCCAGTTTCTGCATTCATTAGATCTACTATGACACAGTTTAAGATAGCGTGTCCAAAGACATGTCTCAAGGTAGGTGTTGTGCAAACAGAAAACAAGTTCATGCGCAAGAAGACACTATCATATTCTCAACTACCTCTATGTGACATGAAAAGCATTCTGTGCCTGGAAAGCAATGGGCTGCAGCAGATGCCCCAGTTCAACCCAGAGATCTTTCCTCTGAGGCCACTGTCTTGCACTGCTCCAAGAATTGCAGATTTATCTCCTTAGTGTGCCAGCTCTTGGCAGACCTACCTAGTAAATATGCAAAACATAGTATGACACTTTGACAGCTGCCCTGCATGGACATACCTTAGAGTCCTGCTACTATTCTCCTTTTCAGCAGTAGCAGGAAAGCCTGAAGAACAGTTTCAGTAATGTTGGTGGGCACGAGCTCTGCTGAGAGCCTTCAGAAGGGCTCTACTTTCCCACACCACTGACAGAGTAACCATGTCTAATAATATGTCAACATTTAATATATTACCAAAAATACAAATGATTTAATGGTTTATTTTGCAGCAACTAAAACAATGAAAAAAACCCAACCCAAACCAAACAAAAACCACCAGCAAAATAGAAAGAACACTCCAGTGGTTGGTAGACCACTTAATTTTAATTCTTAGGTCACCAGCTGTCTTGCACTAGTGTGAATACTTTGAGAAATTTCATATATGAAGGTCTAGCCTTTACAAATATGACTTTCATTTTTGGGACCGCTTTAGGTCAGACGTGTGAAATTATGTATTTTGAACTTAATTTCTCAAATATTTCTTTGCCACATAGACATAAACTATAACCATAGACGATGTAATGGTATTTATAACTGGGAGTAAGAGCATGCAGATTCATAGCTCTGAGTTTCTGCTGCAAGAGAAAAGGTTGAATAGTAGCTGTCACCAGGCTGGAAATAGAAAGCTGCAAAACCAAGGGTCTTCAGCAAAAGTCTGAAAAAACTTAGTAAATGTTAAGAATCCAGGTCATCTGCACTAGTAGCTCAGTCTTGCCTTCAGCTGGTTTCTGTCAGCAAACCCACACGCATCCCGCCTGAAATAAGCATAGTGGTCCCCACATATTTGTGAACAAACACACAGAGTAGACAACAAGGCAACCATAAAATTTACCTGGCAAAATGCACAACTGGCAGGAGATACCTGGCTGCTGCTTGAAAGATAAATGGCAAACCACCAATATCCTCCATGCCTAGCTTCACACATCTTAGTTTATTATTTATTATTTATGGGGCAGCACAGAGAAAATTCTACAGTGATCATCCTCTACAGTGTGCATGAGAGGAAAAAATGAAAATGACTGTGTGCACCTCCTGCATGAAAAAGAACCTGTGAGCAAATTCACACTCTAGAAGCTCTCATGCTGCCTACAAGACTCACACAACAGGATAGTGTGAACTTCTTTGTCCAGAAACAAAGAGTTATTGTCTCTTCAATTTTGACAGTGTGAAATTCAAGGATAAAGGTCTGGAAATGCTATGAGGATATATATTTGAGCAATGAAGATGTGTGCTGGGCTTCTTCATTTTTCAAGCTCCACTCTTCATCTCATGTTGAGGGTAGGCAACAACCTTCCAGCAAGCTGCTTTGAGACTCAGGGAGATGAGACTGGATGGCTTTTACAAAAGATGGCAAACAAAAACTAAGGACTTACAGAGTACTATTAACCTACTAAAACTGGGACAGATACATGAAATGTTAAAAGAGAACAGGAAGGAAAATACCCCACAAGGACTTGTCTACTCATACAGGTTACAATTTTATCTGTATTTTATGGACACGTATGGTATTGTGACACTTCTTTCTTTATGTTTGGATGCTTTGTGTATCACTCCTTATTGTTTCAAAACAATGGTGAGAAAATGGGGGAAAATATGTTGCTAGTAAAAATTTCTAAGTGTTTCCAGGAATGTTGACCTTTCCTGGAGGAAGAAGTTCCAGCTACTATTTCAGTAACCCATCCTGTCACACTGTCAGCTTGTTTGCTCTCATTTTTAGAAAAACATTGTACAACAAGCACTAAAATCCTCTCCAGCACAGGGAGCAGCTGTACAGCATAAAACTGCAACTAGTGCCTACTGAGTCAGACCACTGGCCCATGCTGCATAGTATTCTTTTTCAACAATGAGAAAACGTGATTTGGGAAGTGCAAGTGAGTGAGGACACTTTCTTCACTCCTTTACCCTTGCTGGGGTGCTAGAGGGCACATCCTTGCCTATTACCTCTCGTATTTACAGATGTGTCTTACCCCTTTCTGCTGGCAACATCTGCTGCAAGTTCCAGAAGTTTGATGCCCATTGAAAAAAGAAATTATTCCTTTTACTAACTTTAAGTTGCTCTTCTGCTAATTTGATCAAGTAGCATAGGCCCACAATTCCTCACTCAATGTATCCACTATCTTCATTTTATCACAAAACCTTCTGTTTTCCAAACTAAACAATCCCAGATATTTAATCTCTTCCCTTAAGGCAGCTGCTCTAACCTCTTGAACATTGTAGCTGCCCTTTTTCACCTTGACTAAATCCTCCTTGAGATGAGAGACCAGGATTTCAGATGATACTCAAGATGAAGGCACATGAGATTTCAAACAGCAGAAAATAAAGCATCTCCTGTTTTCAACATCCTTCCTGTTGATGCCCAAGATGTTTTGGGCTTATTTGTCCACGCTGCACACTGAGATGATTTTGGCAACAGCAACTCCAAGATCTTTTTCCTGTTGTAATAATTGCTTTCTAGGTCCGCATCATATAAGCACGATTTAGATTATTAAATTATTAGTGCAAATACAGAACTCAAGTGTACTTTGATATCTTGTCTAAAAATAAAATGCAAACAGCCCTTTTTCCAGTACTTAGAATATGGATCTCATTCTTTGACAACTTTTACAGACTAAAATCTGGTAACAGTTTTCAGGAGAAAAAGTTTACAAAGCGTCTTAGAAAACTTAATTTTGTGGTGTATTCTCGGTTGTCTGAAGCACAGCATGTTACTTTAAAAAATGTCTGCTCACTTTTCAAGACTGAAATTTAGAACAGACCTCCTTCTAAGCTTGGTGAAGACTTGGTCTTATAATTTTATGTCTATTTCTATAAAGATTATAAATTGATTATAAAATTAAACTTATTAATTTGTTGAGAATTGATTGCATTAAGCATTGCACTTCTTGTAACTCATGACCTGTCACCCAACAGAATTATAAATAAGATATATACCATATAACTGCTTCCAAAGATATTCTATCCAAATATTGGGTGCTATAGGTAAGTTTGACAGATAATTTTAAAGGATAAGGGCAAAACCAATGCAGGTCATAGGATGAAACTTCCTTATGTGCTGAAGATTGCTGTCAATCCACTTTTAAACTCTGGCATTGGAGAAAATTCCACCTATTGTAAAGTGGAGTTATATACTTGTTTTGCAGATATTTTTAGCAGTTCCCTGGTCTACTTCATATGTTTATGGAAATCACCTACCTCAGATGACTGCTTTTGCTCTAAACACTTGGACTTGAGTGTTTTGCTAAATCTGCTCTTTGCTTTCTATCAAGATGTTTTGGAAGTGGACTAGACAGCAGTTCCAATGATTGCTACAAAATCAGCATTTGCCAGACGGAGGAAGTGATGCTTATGGATTTGTGCCAAAAACAATTGACCTGGTTATCCTGACTGGGTAAATACCAGTATATCACTTGTAAGGTTCTGAGAGAAGTGTATTCATGCTTGGTTCTAAAATTTTGTTCATTGATACTTTTGCTAAAGGGAATGAAAAATAAACACACACAGAATACTCACTTAAAAAAAATAATTAAAAAAAAAAAAAAGATGCTTGTTCTACAGTGTGTAAACTGCTGGAATATTCTTGGTCCTTGCCTCTTTATATGACTTTAGTCTACCAAAACCTGTATGAGATAAAGTTATCTGTTTGAAAGTGCTATACAGGCTGGATAGAAGATTACCCACTTTAGATCAGCACAGTTCTGTTTCTTAGCCCCAAAAAGAAACACCTAATCATTTTAGGTTTGTTATTTCCTTTCCTACCTCCTTCTCATGTAACAGCTTGCCCACTACTTTCCCCACTGAGACCCTGAGCAAGTCCAAGATATGTAAACGAAAATTTGCAGGGAAATCTTTTTCCCTCTTCTGTGCTGGGACCTTGGACCTTTGCTATTTTAATACTCAATGCTCTACATCCGGCAGAAAACATTTGCCAGCTCTCATGCTAGAGGACTGTGTCTTTTCACATGAAGACAGCAGTGAGAAAAAAAAGCCTTGGGGAGATGGTGTCTCCCAGTTTGGTTTATAAGTCTGCCTGGGCCAGCAGGTCTCTGCTTTGCCCCTTCTTGTGGCTCAGGCAAGGCCACTCATTACCTGTCTCCAGTGTAAACAGTATAAGTTTTGGCTTGTGTTGTGTATAGATAAAGAGAAACTTTACCAGAATATCCTGAAAATCCATTTGAAAAATACCAGATATTTCGGAACTGCAGACAATTCCATTGCCGAGATAATGCCTGCTGAAGGAATATCCTTCACCTCAAGTACAAAGCTGTACAAGTGTCTCTGTTGGGTGAGTCTACTCCTGAAAGTGTTGGATGTGAGGGTCACAAGGAGATAGAATTATAAAATCACAAAATCATAGAATTGTTTATGTTGGAAAATACCTTAAAACCACCAAGGACAACTGTTAAACTCACACTGCCAAGTGCACCAATAAATCATGTCCCATAGCAGCACATCTACCACGTTGTCTAAGTACCTGCAGAGCTGGCAACTCAACTACTTCCCTGGTCAGCCTGTTCCAGTGCTTGACAACCCTTTTGGTGAAGAGATTTTTCCTAATGTCCAATCTAGATCTCCTCTGGTGCAATTTTAGGCCATTTCCTCTTGTTCTGTTGCTTGTCCCTTGCAAGAAGAGACTGGCACCCCCCTGGCTACAACCTCCTTTCAAGTAATTGCGGAGAGTGATAAGGTCTATCCTGATTCTCCCTTTCTCCAGGATAAGCACTCCCTGCTCCCTCACCCACTCCTCATAAGATTTGTTCTCTACATCTTCACCAGATCATTCTGATTCCCTCACCTCTTAACATGGATGGAAGGTTTCAGCAAGAGTCTCCAATGGTTTTATTCAACCCAGCAGAGTCTGTGGGGAGACCTTTGTGGTGAGAGGAAAGTGCAGCTCTTTTAAGTTAGGATGTGATGCTGCTGGGAATCCAGAAGGTCATGTGCTATAAATGGAAACAAATTTCAAAAGCAGACTGATTCTTGTTTGATGTTTTCAGACACGTCAGCTTAAAGCTAATCAAGCAAAGTAATTTTTTTCTAGTCCTCTGGGTTTTGAGCTAACGTGTTTTGCTGGATAAAGGATTTTGTATTAGCCCGCCTGTAAACAGCCAAGAAATCTGAGATATCTTTTGTCTCCTCGTGATTCATGCAGAGACCTGTAGCATTTGAAGCCCAGCAATCAGTACAGAAACTTGACTTGATCGAGATAAAAATAATGTTTTATTTATTGAAAATGAACTACCCGTCAAAGAGCTGAGTAAAGTTGAAGAGTTAAAGAAAAGCTGTGCTAAAAGAAAGGCAAAGAACAAAATGTAATTACCATTCTCTCTTGTGTAAGAAGAGAAAATGTGACTTCTTCCTGATTTCTGTATCATCACCAGATGAGAAGCAGCCAGCCTCAGTGCTGACTTCATAACAACATCAATCCCGTTGATTCTGCTGGGAGCAACTCTGAGCACAAATGTCCTGAAACAATACTATGTGCACTTTCTTCCCACTCTGAACCTAAACAAATAGTTCCTCCAGTGCTAGCAGGAGACCTTGTAAGAGTGAAGGAAAAAACATTTTTTTGGATATTCACATACTTCAAATGAGCGTTTTTCCCCACATCTATATCTAAATATAAAGTTTCTCCCTCTTTCCCAGGAAATTAACATCCGTGTTCCTCGCCTTCCACTTTCTCAGTTTTCAGGAAGAAATAATCCAGCCATAGCCCATCAACTTGTAATTTCCAGAGCAGTGCAGACTTTCAGACCCTCACAGGATTCCTTCTAACACATGGTCACTGCCCTTGCTCACAGACCTACCATATCAGCCTGGCATCGTTCTCTGTAGCTGCACACTTGGCAGGAGGGGAGGAAGGAGGAGGGCTGAGCAGACTGTACCAATAAATAACCCCTGATACATGCATCTCTCCTAGACTGTGATGGGAAGGTTATTTGTCTCTTCTGAGCTTAGGGATGTCTTTGTCCTGAATTTAAAATTTAGAAAACATAATATCAGATCAGTTTAAGAAAACAGTTAAAATCTTAAATGTCACATGTATTTTAAGCATCATGAAGGTACATCTGCTCTTCCCCTCTCTGCCCAGCCCCAAGCTAACATCTGAGAGTGAATTCTATGGATTGCATCATGCCAGGTAACCTGGTAGTTACTGTTCCTGTTGATGTTTTACCGTCAGACTGCTGACTGTCAGCTTGTGTTTCTACCCTGCACAACAATAAAGGCAGACAGTTTGTGAGAATAAACCACTGGGAAGGGCACTGTTAGGAAAACAGCTGTGTAAATATTAAGTATCTCAATAGTTCCTGGCTGAAAGTTGATTTTTAAAAATTTTATCGGTGTGGGGAGACACAAGCAAAATGTTAGAGCTATCCATTTATTATTATTCCAGTTTGCAAGTAGAAGTGTTGGCCAGAAAATATCTTCTGATAGGAAAAAGTCTTTGAGTCAAAGAACAGGTCTAAAAAGTGCTGATCCACTCCTGAGTAATGGACAAGTCCTGCTTCACCCAAGTAAATTTTAGAAGGGGCTGAAAAAGGAACTGCCACATGTGCTGGTCCAGAGCAAAGAGAGATAAATATTTCTCCTCAGGGTCAGGTAAGGAGTACTTCAAAGAGGTGAATGTTCATTCTGCAGCCAAAAAGAAAAACAGGCTTTAAGCAGCCTGTCCCCTTCTCAGCAGCAGCATTTTCAGGAAAACGGTGGACTTCTTACATAAAGGTGTGCAGCAGATGATTTTGTGTAGTTAAACGTTAACCATCTTCTTTTAGGCAAACTATCCCTCCCCTCCTTCTTTTCCCTTCTACCACCAGCACCTGCCTTGTCAGGATTTGAGAGCAAACGGCAGCCCCTCAGCAAGCACAGCTGTTGCCAAGGAGAGACAGAGCTCAGCTGCCCCACTCCCAGTGACGCTGCACAGCCCCGAATATGGGGAGAGACACACACAGGGGATCCCCCAGGGGCAGCACAGCCGAGTCACACACACTGGAGATGCCTCTTTTTCTTCCTAAGTAATCTGGATTGTGGATTAATTCAATTCCATCTCTAAAACTGAGCTAAAATAGTTTGTTCAGAAAGATACCTGTATAGCAGTGTGGGTATTACACCGATCCAAAAGAAGAAAAAATTACTGGTCACAGAAGGAAGGAATGGAAGGGGAAAAGAATGAGAACAGGGAAATCTTAGATCAGCCTTGCTCCCTCCCTCCTCAACCTCCTGCTGCTTCAGAACCATTATAGTCCCAGCTCCAGCTTAGATGGTGAAGGTTACCCTACAACCTTGTTTCTGTAGATAGTGGTTTCCTGCTGCAGGAAGTTACAGTTCCCCTTTGACTTCACCAAAATAAATTACCTCTTGTCCTTCACCTTCATTTTCAACAAAACAGATGAGTTATAATCTTGTGGCTATTTTGCTTAACAAAATGGTAGATAGAAATCCTGCCCTTTCATTAGGCTGTTTTATCTCCCATGCCATGTCAATAGCAGAAAGAAGAAAGCCCAGAAACTCACCAAAAGCAGAGTAGAGTTCTCCTCTTCACCATCTGTTGTGCTTTGCAGTGAGATGGCAGCTGCTGCCCCACTGCCACAGAGAACAAACCTTCTTAGTATGGGGAAAAGCCATAAGGGCCTGAAACAGCTTTATTCCACCCCAAGTGTATGATCCCACTATTTTGTATGTGTTTGGTTGGTTTTGTTTTAATTTCATGGTCTCACAAGCCACAGATTTAGACTTCATCTTCACATTCAGATTATCCCTCAGATCCTTTTCATGAGATTTGCTCTTAGATTATAGTATTTATACACTTTCTTCTCATCCAGTTTTATTAGTCACTCCATGCCTCCAGTTTTATCCAAATGTCTTGCAAGATTTCAGAAAATCTAGATTTTTTTATGTCTAGTGAACTGGCTGGCTTTCAGTTTGATGAGGGGAGATGCACATACCACAAGCTGAGATTTCTTCACTGCTATGCCCAGGACAAATTTGCAGCCCTGAGAATGACACCCAAGGGCAGGTCCCAAGATCATGCATGTTGACAGTGGGAAATTTTTAGAAGTTCAATAGAATAGCCCAGTCTGAAGCATTAGATTTCTTCTACAAAACTGAAAGCAAGAGCAGTCATAAGTACTAGAAAAAAGAACCATTCCATGTTTTGTCCACTTTAGCCTTATTATATACAAAAATGAATATCTTAAGATCAATCAAGTGCCCCAAAAATGACCAGGGAAAATTGTGTCAGATAGCAGAGGTGTTCTTAGTCTAATATTGCCTCAGAATCATTCAGAGAGCCCAGAAGAGGAAATCCCTTTCAAAAGCACCAAAGTTTACTGGTCAGCCATGTCTTCTGTCAAAAACTCTGGCATGAGAAGATAAGTAATGCCCTTGGTGTCCCTTTGGATACAGTAGTTTTGTCCTGGTGGAAAGTGGTTCCCAGCTGTTTCCCATCAGTAGGCCAACATCAATCTATGCCAGGAGCCTCCAAACACATTCTTTGTGTGTCAGTGTAAGGGAACATGACATCTAGGGTAGTGAGAGAGGAAAGGGAAAGTATTGCACAGCACCACAATATTGTGGCTATTCAGTTGAAACACGTGTCAGCTTTGGCAGTTTCACTGAGCTGTTTAAAGGGAGGGGGGGAAAGGAAGAAAAAGAAATAAAAATGCAAATGCTATTGAAACCTGTATCTTGGACATTGTGTAAGAAAATAATTCGATGAAGAGACTGTAAAACACTGTGTGCTGAAGAGTACTAAGCAATGGCAACCACATCCAACTAGAGTGCTCTAGGGCAGTAAAGATGCCAAGCAGACAAGAACAAGGGAGCTCCTCCACAACCATACATATAAAGGGCTGTTAGCAAAAGTGCAGGGATGTTTCCTTGGAAAAACAAATTACAAATATCACCCAAACTGAAAGCATCATCCCATACCATGACAGTGGTTTTGATTCTCACAAGAATGAAAACTAAGGGGCTGGGAGTGGGACAGCCAAGGACATGGAGACGCCTCACAGTTCTGTGGTAGAGATGGGGCTGGAGAGGGATGGACGTGCAGGACAAAAAAAAGAAAACACTATTGGATTTCTAGAATGCCCCTAGACTTTTCTCAGTGTGTTGTGAGGAGCTGATGTCTTTATACTGCATGCATTTGACAGGATGCAAGCATAAATGTTTGGCTTCCAAAAAGAGATACACACTAATTTTGATATAGATATCTAGGTTAGACAGTACAAGGTGTGTATTTGTTTTATGGGGACACTAAGGGACCACTAAAGCCACTGGTCCCATTTTTAGATTGTCAAATTTCAATTTGGTGAATCCATCTTTAGGAGATCTTATATCTGTCCTATTACATCAGTGTACATACCTGCAACCTGTTAACACACCCTTGGGGCACCTCACACAAGGTTTTCAGCCCCGAGAAGGGCGTTTCTTCGAAGTGCCCTTCTCTGCAGCTGTCCACAGCCTTGAAAAGCTCAAATTAAACATTGTCTTGGGCGTGGCACAAGCAGGTGACGGTTTCAGCAAGTAGACTTACATGGACTCACAAGACTAGGAGGAACCTACACCAAGCTTATCACTTTCTGTACACTCTAAATGCTATGGGCTCCCAGGTGCTGTGCTGCCAGCCCTCCCTTCACTGCACCTCTCACCAACTGCTCTTCCTGCAGCAGGAGCTGCCAAGCCCTGTGGTGGAGCACATGAGGAAGGCAGGCAAGAAGAGGGTCTGCTGTACATGGAGCTCTCATCAAGGACAGTATGGTGCATGAAATTACATTATTCCCTAAACATTTGACATAATCATACCAGCGTGTATCCCATTGCAACAATCTCTTTCGGTTCTTACAGCTCTTAATGTTGCCAGCACAGAATGCCGGTTTACGGTTGCTGTGATAAACACCTGAGGGAGAACTTGTGATAGAACAGTGGTATTCACCCACCAGAAATAGAAAACTTTTAAACTGTAGTTATTGCTTCACCACTGTCTACCCTATTCTTCCTTGTCAGTTGAATAGAAATTTGAAAGCAGAACTGAATTTTTTTATACATAAACATTTGTGGTAAGCAATGAGCCACAATAGTGTTGCAACCAAAACACAGTTGCTCAACGGCACCTGCTAGTGCAATTACTTTGACACAATATGGGTTCTTTGCTGTTGTCTACAGGGAAAACCAGCTGCAGCCTGTTACCCTGTAGCTCCAGCTGGCAAAATATTTGTTACCTTGATCTTGCATCTTATTACAGCTGAAAATAACAGAATTCTAGTGATTAAACTTGTTTTTCACTTATTATGAAGTGCATGCTATACCCTGCAATCAGATAACCTTGAGAGACAAGACTAAATTGAGCTGCTAATTTACAGATAAATATTTTCATGGGACATGAGTATATGCATAAGGGAAAGCCTGCCTGAGGGCATATTTTTCCTTTATTTTTCTCCATGGCTGAATTAGTTCTAGAGAGAAGTTCTTCTAGCAAAGACCTTCCACAGTCCTAAGTGGGGGGAAACTTCAAAGAAGTGGCTAAAGACAAAAGAACAACCATTAAATTAGATTCTGATTAGAAGTTCTGACCAGTTTCACCTAAAATAGCTATCGTTGTAGAATGCACAGTGCAGATGTTACCTATATATTTAGGGCTAAGGGTTATTTTAAAGAAGTTTGTGAAAAATAACTGAAGTAAGAAAGAACATTCCAGGGAGGGTCTAATTCACTGTAACAAGACATATAGTTCTGGTGGGAAAGGACCATAAATTTAGAAAATAGAGAATTTTGTATTGGCCAGTGTAGAAGATCAAAAACAGCCATCTTGTTAGCCTATCTAGAGGGAGCTTGATCCATAGGGATCATGTGAAATTGGGACATTTCGTCACAGTGGGCTATTGGAGCAGATTTTTATATATCTATGTACAGGAAGGAACGCAAGGAAATGGTCTCGTAGGCATGGGCTGTCCATCTTCCATGTAGAAATGTGGCATGAGTATGATAATTTGGCTCTGAAGATGTCTCCACAGTTTTGACACCATACTGCCTTACAGCATATACAGCCATGATAAAGCCAACTTTGTTGGACTAAAAACACAGAAAAAAGGTGAGAAGCAAGCAGATGGAAAGATAAAAATTTTCATCTATCTGTGAAATGAAAAAGAATAGAAGAGATGCTAAAGTTATTATGAACAGTTTTCATTATCAAGGTATGACTTCAGAGTGATGGATCAAATACTAAAAGTCAATATTCAAAATAAGCATGTTTTAAGTGTTCTTCTCATAGGACATGCTCAATGGCCCACAAGATAAGGTTTTATTGTATGAATTATGATGAAGTGAGGTCTGCAGAGAAAGGGCTCATCCTACCATTTAACAGGAATGCTGGGGCTGGTACAATTTAGGTTGCATCCCACAAAACCGAGGAAAATAGCATGAAAGCAGTGTGCTGAACAGATCTAAAGGAGACTCAAAAGAAATGGCATCTGAGAAGCCTGAAAGTGGACATGCAAATCTATGTTTAACATCTATTCACAGCAGTGAGTAGCAGACTGGGAAAGGCCTCTAAGCTTGTAAATTTTTCTAGTTTTATTTATTGTTTTTATCTTTAAAATTGGAAAAGAATCTCACAAAAAAAAAAAAAAAAGAAAAAAGAAAAAAAAGAGAAAAATGCAGAAAAAATTACACCTGAGGGGAAAAGATTGTTCTTTGCAACTTGCAAAGCTAATATTGTCTAAAAACAGGAGGGATAAATGTCAAAAACCCCAAAAACATTGTGTACAATGCTAGCAAAAGGGCATTATTCACAGTCTGATATAAACAAGTAACAACTCCCACCTGTCAACAAAAGTCTTTGTGAAGGGAAATACACTGAAACTCCTGCCATTGATAACTGAGGCCTGTTATGGGAAGTGCCTGCAGGATCCAATTGTGATTGCAGCAGAAGGAAGGGAAGTGACATGCTCATGTCCAAAATAGCTTGGACTCGAGGGTATTTAAGGCACTCCAAAATAGCACACACTCAGAAATGAAAAGTGAGTAAAAGTGGACAGTGGATATTGAGCAGTTCAGCCAGCTGAGCTCTGAGATTGCTCCTTACCCCGACATTCTTGTGATCAAGCATCGACATTACCATCAAACCTAACACCCTTTCAGAGGAGGGAAGAGCAGAACCAGGCAGTGGTAGTTCAAACTGAAAAAAACACAGGTAAAACACTTTGGCAAAATGAAGTCAGAAACTGAAAATCATAAGGTTTTTTCATAATTCCAGAAAAGAAACTGTCATTCATACAGAGCTTAAGCCACAGCCTACCAAGGCCAAAAACAGCCTTGAGATTCAGTGGGCTTTGGCTCGTGTCCATCAGCTAAACGCTTTCTCTGGCAAGGCTACAGAGTGATTCAGCCCCAAACTGCTCAGCACAGCCAATTTCAAAAGTCCTATTCATATTCTAAAAAAGGCAACTGGACGTCATTCCACAGTCCCAGTTGCACAATTGTCTCCGAACAGGTGGCAGAAACAACATCCGTCACTGGCAAGAAAAGAAGAGAAAGTCTGGAGTCTGTGCTAGAACAAGATTTTACATTTAACGTTCATACTATAGGACCAATTTGATATTTTACATTGAGATGACTCTCTTTAAAGCACTGGTCAGGTTTTTCTCTGGTTTGTTTGTTTTTTTTTTTTTCCCCTGATTTCACCGCAGAACAAATATATTCATCTTCTCTTGCAGGAAATCACATTAGCATGTGGAACTGATACAGCAAACAGTAGCAGGCATGGTAATATACTTGAGAGGCTTTCCATTATGGCAGAAAGAGTCACAGAAATTAAATTAGCATTTTTAGATAAAAGCATTAGTAATAGTATTTTGGATAAAGGAGATTGGAGTACATCTCACAGAACAGGAATTTCTTTTGGGAAAAAAAGCAGATATTTTTACAGCTTACACAGGAAGGATGTAAATCAATAGGCATAAAAATACTTTATTTGCCCCATCCTTTGCAAAGAGATTTTTAAAAAGATTCTGTCTCCCCACAACTCCCAGGCAACCTAAGGAAAGAAATTCATATCTCACCAATTTGACAGGGGAAGAGATCAAAAATTAAGAGGAAAACATTTAAATAGTGACTATTGACATTAATATTATGACTTTTTTAAAACTGAAAGGCTTGTTTGGACAAGGTGTTTATTTCAATGTTTTCCTGAATGAAATTTTCACTGTTCCTTTCCAAATAACATTTTAAGTTTTAAAACAATCCAGCTGACAAGGAAAAGATGTTGAAGATCCCACAAATTTAACACTAGGTTTTGAATTTAGCTTAAAATTTGAGTAGCTTCCCTTCTGCTGGACTCACTTCTCACCTCCCCTCTAGCTTATCAGATCTGAGCCAATGAACAAAATTATCTGTTGTTCAGGCATGTTGTCTGAACAATGACAGAGGGTGAGTCTGCAATGAGGTGGTACTGCAAGAGGCCAGGCTGTATCTCAACACAGGAAAAGAAAAACACTTGTGAGAAAAACACTGCTGAATTCCTCACTGCCTTGAGCTTGTTGTAAACAGTGCATGCAGGGTCAATGCCTGTAGCACACCTTCACTCTCTTAGGGCAATATTCTTTAGCCATTTGCAGCTGCTGGAAATACTACAGGACAAAACATCATCAGGCCCTATGGGTCTGCATAATAAGAAAATGTTGGATAATATTGCAGTATGCAGGTGTTCTAGAAGCCCCTTGATGAGATAAAGCAAAGAATAAAACTGACTTTCCAAAGAGATAGAAGGCCAAGTTTCCATCAGCAATGAAGAAAATTTTGCCATAGCATCAAAAAGTTCAGAGAGACTTCAATAGGAACAGGATTTTAAGAGAGTATGCACCAGTCTCCCTACAGACAACTTATTTCCTTTTGTCTTGAACTTAATGTGGGAAGTATTTTTGCTTCCCTTTTTTTGTTTGTTTGTTGGGTTTTTTTTTGTTTTTGTTTTTGTTTTTTTAAAGTTTTGGGCAAAGACATGAGAAGGAAATCTCCATTCTGTAGTAATAGGTGCATGTAGGAAGAAGAAATGAAGTGCATTCCTACTAGAATATTGCAGCATTTTCTCAGCTGCATTTCACTGTTCACATCCTTCAAGCAGGAATACATAAAGGATCATGTAAGTATCCCCATTGGCACTCATCATCATTTCTTACCAAGGAAAGCATTTGGAAGAACTTGCCTCATGTTTGATAAAAAAAATCCAAAATTCAAGGTGTGATAAACATTTGTATTTAATAGAGTTTACTACAACCCTTTCTACAAGAAGAAAAAAAAAACTAACAAAAACCCCAAACCAAACTAAACCAAACCAAAACTAAACCAAAACCAAACAAGTCTCCTCAGAAAACAAAACAAACAGGCAAGGAACGTGTCGCTCAGCAATGCCCCAGATACTTCCAACTTGAGCTCTGCTGCAGCTTGGTTCAATTAAAACAACTGGTTAGATCTGAGAATTGCTTCCTTTTTCCATTCCTCTTCCCTCCTCTTTGTTTGGGAGGAGAACAGGCAAACAGAAAAATTTCCGCTGGTGAACTGTTGCCAAATTATACAACTGAATCAACATACTTTGATCTCTAACTATCACCATTCAGCTTTCCTCTCTGATTTTCTCCCATTCCCCTTGAAACACACCCATTTTCAAGCTGCTGTGGAGTGCTGACCTTGTCTTCAAGATCCCCCAAGATGACAAAAGCTACATTAACCTTGCCAAGGAAGAAGGGCAGGGGCAGGTTGTGCAGGTTTGCTTTCCCAGGAGAATCTAGACGTACAAGAAATTTATAACTGAGAAGTTTAAACATGTTGTAAGAATATAAATATGCTCTTATATATAATGTAGTATATATGCTTACGTACTATGTCTCAACAGGAACACTTGCAAAACATTTGGCAAACAACCAAATGATATTAAAAAGCTGTCTTTCTTCACCATATTGTAATGTTTCAGTTCCTTGTTGTTAAATGAAATGAATACACCAAATGAGAAGGGTTGAAAGAGAAAGGTGTATTACAGAGCTTCCCTAAGCAGGAGCTATATCTGTAGAAAATTAGTATCTGAGTAATAGAATGCTTTGGGTTTTTAATTAAAGCAGATTATTCCTTTTTGCTCCAAAATGAGTGTGTTTTCTGTGGTTTTTTCACAAGTGAGAACTTTCTCTTCCTCCTGAAAATTCAGTTACTGGAAAAGAAAAATTCACTGTAGAGCACTTTAGATAAATAAAATCATGTATATCCATCGTAATCCTGATACTCAGGAATAACAGAGAAATCTGAGGAAGATGCACTTCTGAAACCCCTCCAAGCAAGTCTAAACACAATGGTTTGGAAATATTCCCTGATTTCTCCTGCATGTGAAAAAAAAATACACATCTTTTTCATGCAGAGATTGACCTACATCCCTAATTTTACCATTCGTAAAGTCAGAAGATTAAATATGTGCACAAATCTTTGAAGAGGTAAGGCCTAACAACCTTTTGATAGGAAAACAGATGAATATGTGGGATGGTGGAGTAAATCTTTTTCTCTCTAGATACTATAAAAGCTAAGCAGTCTTCAGCACGTTACAGATTAATTATTAACTACACACTAAGTTTCATTCCTTTCCCCATTTATTCCTTCTAGTTGACAGCTGGTAGTTTTATTTTTTTCTTGCTTTGAGAGTGCCCACATTTTACTGGTAATAAGTCCTTTCAAAGAACTGTGCTTAGAGTTCCTTGCAGAACAGAGCGTCTTCCAATCAATCCCATTTCATCTGTCAGAGAGTCCAGAGATTTTAAGCAACTCACTTTGAGTGGATTAGAGTAACAGAAATACCCTTGAAGATTTTTTCTGGAGAGGGCAGGTCCACTCTGGAGCACTTATAGCTCAAAGGCAATCACCACATATTTCCAGCAGAAACTCTGACTTGGTGGAACAAAAGCACACTATCACACTGGTGTAAAAAGGCATTTGGGATAATTTTAAAAGTAAAATTAAAAAAAAAAAAAATCTAGATTTGGATTGGATTTTTTTTTTACTGAACACTAGAAGTTATGCTTTTCAGATTTTTTCCCTTTGGATATGAACCACCTAAATGTGTTGTTTGTGGAGAAGACTATGAAATATTTTGTGGACTCCAGCAGATAATATACTGTAATATAGTGACTCATAGGTCTCCTGTCTAAGTAGGCTAAATTTCCATTGAAGCTGTGCTTTGAAGTCAGTCCTACATTTAGAGTCTCACTCCTGAGAGAAAGAAAATACATATCAAATGTTCAGGAAACTAACTTTATTTAAGGTATTCACATTAAAACAAGCTCTCACTGCAGGCAAAAAAAAGGAGCATGGTTAATCCACTGCTGGTAGCTGAAATGTGAAGAAGTAAGAGAAATTGTAACCTGGATATGTTTTTCAGGGATTACTCAGGAGATGAAGACAATCACCACACACGTATATTGTCTGTTATGAAATGTGTCATAATTAGAAAAACAAAATTCAATAACCAGAGTCCCACCAGGGGGTACTTAGCCATTCAAAATGGTACACAAGGAAAGAGCAATGGTTAACAAGAAAATCAGTTTATTTGTCTTCTTTATCAGCCTCAGGACACATTATGTGGACACAGACTTGGGCAAACTCAGTATTGGCTAGCCTGTGATACTGTTACCATCCTTTTCCAAGAAATAAGTTTTTAAAATAACCTACTAACTATGCATCAGTTTATTTGGGATCCCATATTTTAGGCACTTAAGCTTTTATGTCAGCAATGTTCTGCACTTAAACCTTTCCTCACTGAAGCTCCCATTTTGAACATACTGTCCTATTCCCAAAAAAATAAAATGCTTGCAGAGACCATTGGCTTTAGCTGTCTCTGTGGCCATTCAGCTTCTTGTGTGTCCAAGGTCTTGTAGTCTCAAGTATGAGAAATTGAAATGCAATAACCTAAACTCTGTAAAATAACTGGAATTTGTAATGAATAATTGATGTTTGGGCGATTTAGCTTAATCTGTGGCATATTCAACCCCTTCATCCTTCTTCCTTCACCTCTTCGTTCTTTATACACTGACCCCTGAGCCCTAAAGAGAAACAAAACATATATTTGAAATGTATTAACAGGAAGAAAGTCCCACATCAGAGATTATTATATGTAAGTTGTAGGAAAGTTAGCACCCCATTAAGGTTAAGGCATTGACAAAGCAAGTAAATGTAAACAGGCAGAATGCTCAATAACTGAGAAACAGTAAAACTTTGTAAATCACCCAAATCAAGACAGAAATCACTTTATTAAGAGATAAAAACCAACAAACTACCTTTTGTGGTAGATAAAACAAAGAATCATAGAGCTAAGAACCCACAATGCCTTGGAAAGCAGTATGCTCAGGAAACACTGGATGCATGTATTCATGCCACTGAGCTCCTGGCATTGCAGGGATGAGACCTAAATATGAACTTAAATTTCATGCTCTAACTCCTGCAAAAATAATGTTAGACAAATTGTCAGAAAGGTCAAGCTAGTTTCATATATTCTCATACTTTAACTAATTTTATCCTTATAGCAGATATATGTACGCATACACACACACAAAAGGCCTGTGTGAGGTGACGGTCAAAGAATAAAAATATTTTTTTCTGAACTGTGGAGCCACAAGTTCTATTGCAATTCACTTAAGGTTTTGGGGCAGCAGTTCAGGGTAGTTAATATTTTGCCTGACTCACTGAGAAGAACTAATAAAAGTAAAAGATGTACAGCTGCTCCTTCTAATCTGAAAATAAATCACAAAGGTAGGCACAAACAAAAAGCAGGTGAGTTCTCAACTGAACAGTTAGGAGGAGGAAAAACGAGAGGGGAAAATAGGTAAAGTAATCCACCAACTTCTTCAACAAAATTTAATCATAAAAGTGGTTTAGAAAGGGGCCACAAATCTACTGAAAAAAGTTTCAAATAACAAACACCAATAAAAGTACAAAATAAATAATAGCCTCAAGGCCAAAGTCTAGAGATTAGCAGAGCAATCAAAACGAGCCAGAAACAAACAATCATAAGTCTGCAAAGCAGTCTGTCAAGCAAAGAGCTCTCAAAACCAGATTCAGAAAACAAGCTCTGTGGAGGGAACGGTCGAAGGCTGACTGATAGAGCCAATATTTCTACCCCGGCTGGGATTTCTTGGTGAGTGCCAACCTAATGAAACAAAAAGGCTTTTCCTAAAAAGTAAGTACACTTCGTGAGGATAGGGGATCATAAGGAACAGATCAAAAGTTTGCTCCATAATCTTAGCATTAAACAGAGCTATTCCCTCCTGGCACTGAAAAATTTTGGCGACATTGTCTTACATTTACTCTTAGGAAATATATTGGAGCTTTACTGCAGGATACAGTATACTTTAGCCCAAGTGACAAAAATTAATACACCTTTGACATACAGTCAATCAAAATGCACACTGAGATTCAGCAGCCTTGCCCTGACTGTGGATCTGGGCATTCATCTAAGACAAAATATGCAAAATGCCCCCTTTTTAATCTTCTGCATCCTCCTGAAACAATGAGATTTGGATGCTACTACAGCTCTCAGACAATTGTGGACTTATATGTGGAGGATTAAAGTGTCACAATGTGATCATTTTGTCATACAAGACCCTTGCCTGTAAGATCATAACACCCACAACAATAATATTTCAGAATATTTCCAGCCCTTGAATCTAGACTGTTGGCAAGTTGAATTTTATAATTGTGCATGAATGTTCCAAAATTTAACTACAAAAAACCAAAATTTTTCTGCCAAATGTTAACAAAAACCTGATCTCTTTTTTTGCCTAAATATTTATTCTGGTAAATTTGACTTTCACCACTTACTCTTTTTACAATGAGACCATGCTGCAAACCTCCTGTTGCAGCCCCCTGCTGAGACAGGCTGTTGCCACTTTTGGCAGGGGCAAGCCCCAAACTTGCAAAGGCTATGTGTATTCTGAACTTTCTGATGACAAACCTCGGCATTGGGGTTAGCAGAGAGAATGACATGCATGAAGATGAGTGCACATCTAATCAAGTATTTGCAGGGTCAGACCCCATTATAATATTATTAACACAGGATCATTTAACAGAGAGACCAGAAACTTTTCTTTGTGTCGGAAGAATAAATCCCCTACTGTTTTAAAGCTCCTGAACAAATAGGGTTTTCATATTTGTCTGTGTCTGCTGTCTATTTTGGATCTTTGTCATTTACCCTGGACTACATTTAGGCCTGGAGGAGCTGAGAGAAAAGTCTGGATGTGTTTATTTTTTTATTGCCCATGGACCCAAGCCAAGAGATAGTCCTGCCTGAAAGGAAACAAGCCCTGATTGCATGACTGATGGGATTGTAGTGTAAAAAAAAGTCCATTTTAAAGTTTACCCAAGAGCAGTGTTTCTTCAAGTAGTGTGACCCTGTGGCTTCATTTAACTGTTCTAGGACAGAGTCTGCAAGGTTAATGTGTTAAGACAGTAAAAACTTTCCCTTTGCCTTGGGCACATCAGTTCTATTCAGCAAGGCAAATAACACCCCACCTTACAGCAGCCTGCTCAGAAGCCCAAATGCTGCACAGCAACAAGCCTCTGTTTCTTCCCGTCTCCTTGTCTCCTTGAGACTGACATTGCCTGGGTGCTGAATAGCCTGGTGGGAAGAGTTCAATGCAGGGTTTGCACTTTCCCAGCCATTAGCCAGCTGCCACCGCATTTCATTATCTTAGGGGGTGCTTTTATACATCAAAGGCACTTCCAAACAGTGAGATGAAGTGGAAGTAACCGAGCTTGGTCCACGTTGTAAGTTGCAGTATTATTTATTGTCGTTATTTTTTGCGCCAGTCTCATGCCATCTGGCCTGCTAACTGTAAAGGCTGGTGGTGGAAAAAAAGACTCAACACACCCCTCTCAATTTCTTGGAGTGAATCCTGCTGAACAACTAGGCCTTGGAGCAACTGCCTGCTGTTATCAGGACTCTTCATTGTTTTGTACAAGGAGCTCTCTAAAAAGCAGGGGGGGAAAAAACAAAGGTAGCAGACAGGATCTCATGTGAAAACAAAGTAAGCAGAGCATGAAAAGCGTCACTGAGATGGCTTTTCTTTCTGATGTAGCCAAGAAATAAAGAGTTGAAAAAGATTTTCTTTCAGTCTTCTAAAGAAGTTTTCTGTGAATAAACCAAGGTAGTGAGTTTTGCATAAGATTGCCTAAAACCACTGTTCAGCTGTTTTAACTTACTCCAGCTTTTGTCTTATTATGGCCTTTTTTTAAAGACAAAAGCCCATATGGCTGGTGATTTATTGTACTTCTCCAGCATTTGAAACCTGCTTTCCATTACTGGAAACCTCTAATTGATATATTCACAAAATCTTTAGAATTACACTAAAAGGTGATAAAAAGTGAAATCTCTCTATGTGTCACAGACTGCTTGTGAGTGGTTTAAACAAGAGTTGTCAGTGCATGTATGATTGCCTTGCACTCTTACATAGTGGCTTTCGGTTTTCAGACTACAGCAGATTTCTACTTTGTGCCTGCCTGCCACCCAAATATACTGCTGCCAGATTTCATGCTGCCATTTTATGACATAGATATTTTGTCTAATGATTTCTTTTATTTACCTTTAACCATTAACTTGGGACTTTAGAAATACACTAGTTTGACTCTGAATGAGTAAGGGCAATTGACTGTGCAATGTCAAGGTACCATGGCTTAAAAATGTCCACTTGCAGAACATTAGTTCTCTTTTTGATAAAATCACAATATTGTTTTCTGATTTTATTTGCTTACCATGAAAATAAATATTTGCTATAGTGAACTCTTGTGTGAAAGGCTCTGATTCCGTAAACCAAGTCACACAGGTAAAGCTTTTGCTTCCGTCAACCAAGTCACACAATTTCTAAAGGTGAGTGTGCATAAAGAAGAGTTTGCAGCATCAGGGTCACAAATCTGCGTGTCCTTTAGTAGGCTTGATTAACTTAATTTGACATTGGCAGGAACAGAAGCTGAGTACAAGACATTTAATTTGGTCCTCAAATCTCTTTCTAGTTTGTACGCACTACAGATGACCTATAGCTGTGAAATATCTCCCTGTAAGCTAGCAGCTGTCACCCTGGTTTGAGGATTTTTCGAAGCCTTCTGAATTGTGTTTCACACTGGAGTCAGAATTTCTACTTTCCCACACTTGTACGATAAACAATAGCTTTGTTTTCCTAACGGTCCTTCGTTGTTTATGTTTTTAGGTAGGAGGAGAAAGATGATTGACAGTTGCCTTGACAAATGTGGTTTGGGAGGTGGGATTTCATCCTCCAATCCACAGGCACCTTTGGAAATGTATAAAATGGAGTTTTGTAAATAAATTAGCCCCTTCTTTCTGCTTGCTCACCAGTGTGCCTCGTGAGGTTCTTTCGTGTCGTGTTGCGGCAAGCAACTAGATTGCTATCCAAACTGACTTGGAAACAGTTGTCAGAGAAAGCTAGCTACTGGCAGCCAACATCAAAAACAAAAATCCCTGACCTTGACTGTTCTTAACACAAAAGCCCTTTTCCTGCTGTTTTTCAATGAATGAACAAACGAGAGCCAGCAAATTATATAGCAGACACTTTCTTCTGAAAAGATAAAGTAAATCTGTTTTATTTCTATATACAATCTGCTTCACAAGCACAAAGACAGGAAGCAATATTGGGAAATTCTTAAAAATATGATTTGTGCTGGATAGAGTTCCTTCTCCTTTATATCACTTAGAACAAATAGTGAGCCAAGAATTTCCTGAGCTTTTGCAATTTGCTTGGAAAATGTATTCTCCCTTCCCTGCTACTGCTTTATGAAGAAAGAGCTTATTCCTAGTGGTACATTTTGAATTTCACTTAATATAAAACTGCATCTTATATACTCTGCTCCAGCTCTACTGCTGCCACCCTGGCTTTCTTTGTAATGAGATTGAACAGGTGCTGTGACACGGCTTTATTTTCAAGCTGCACACAGATAATCATCCCCATTTTAGAGCGTGTCAGGCATCCCTTCTTGGGTAACCAACCCTGCACCACACAAATGGAGACAACAGTCACAAAGAAATAAGTCCTTTGCTCAGTTTTAGAAATATGAGCAAGCCAGATGTATCCAGTAAGTCTTCACCAGACAGATTTGTGTAGTACCCCAAATGAGCTGCCCACAGGAGGTCTACGGCTCACGGGACAGACATTTTTATGTGGATGAACTAGGAACTGCTCAAAAGCAATATGGCCAATGCAAGTAGGTTTCCCATCTGTTTCAGGCAATAGGATGTTTCAGGCACCTCTTTTGTCATTTCAATGAACATTTATTCCCCATTCAAGACCAAATGGATAAAACGGGGTCCCTTGATAGGCTGGATGGGCAACATTTTACCCCAGTGGCCCCACAATCTGTCGTTTGGGCTATGGCACCTGGACAAGACACCGCTCAGGGAGGCAGCAGGCAGTGTCTTCTGCAGGGAGATGGGCAGCCAGCCACAACCCCATTCTACCGGGCTTTGGGGGAGGGAAACCATGGAGTAGCATGAAGCTGCAGGGCACAGGGCACTGAGCAGCCCAGGGAGTAGAGGGAAAGGCTCCAGAAGGGGCTTCATCTCTGGAAAGGTGAGTAGTTGGTCTTGGCATTATATTTGTCTGGGGGGAAAGGCAAATTTCACCCTCTGTTAAACTGGATTAGAGAAAAAAATCACTTAATTAGCCTTCAGGCTCAGTTCCTCACCTGATGAAAGCCGGACCATCTTTCACTGTCCCCCTGGAGCAGAAGAGCAGCTGAGGACGTGGCCCCCAGTGCTTTCTGCCCTCCTGCAGGGTGTCCCTAGCAGCGAAGCCCTCAGACCCTCACTGCAGGCAGGTGCACACTGAGGACAGACTGCAGCTTGCCAAAAACAGCTCCCCTGGAGAGCCTGGTCCTCTCCAGCCTCCACCTCCCCTTTGCCATTCTGCCCAGCTGTCAAACAGTTGCTTTTCTTTGCCAGCTGGTTTGGAGCAACCCAAACTGCTACTACAGCAAGGCTCTGGAGCATCAGGAAGGAGAAAGGCAACTGGATCCAGTACTTCCTTGATGCTATCAGGAAAACAGGAGAAACTAGAAAATGCAAATGAAACTGCATTCACAGGTTACCTGTAGACCTTCCCTTCCAGGAGAAAGGGGGATGTGCAAACATACTGCAGCTCTCAGGATTCCCTGTCAAAGCACACAGCAGCCCTGGCTGAGAACTGGTCAACCAGGTCCTAAATCTGATGGTCAGAGGAAAATGGGAGTTTAAATGACGTGCCCCATTCACCAAAAACAATGATAATAGTAGGGTCCCATGAGAAAATGTACTTCCTCTGCTTCAGAGTATCTTTAAATACCATGACAGCAAAGACTAAAGATAATAATAGTTCTCACTTTGTTTCAGACAAACAACTGGATTAAAAGTAGGTAGAGTAAAAGTAGCTTTCTTCAGATTTATATTTCTTTAAAGGTCACCATGAATTATGAATCTCTTCTGAACTGCTCAGCTGTTAGCATGCAGGATCACTGTCTGGACAACCCTGCCAACACACCAACAGCCAATGAGCAATGACAATAAGTTATGAGGCACAATTCAAGGAAACAAAAAACAAAAATGGAAGGATATGAATTCTACAGAGCACACAAAGAAAAAATGGGTGGGATGCGCGTTTCCTCAAATTGTGTACCAGCTTTATATGTTAGCTACAAATTATTCCCCATTAAAGGATAAGGGTATCATCTTACATTCCACCTTTGTGTTCTTTTTCCAGCACTCCACTGTGGATCCAGATCCCTGCTTCTTTTGTTTGAAGAACAGTAAGGTTTTTACATGTTTTTGAAACATGGAGTATAGCTGCTGACATGATTCACATGCTGGTCTTGCAGCACAGAAAAGCAACAGATGACTTCAAAATATCTGAAAAAAAAAAAGAATCACAGTGCAGATGTACACTAACTTATGCTCAAATGATAGTGCTTGAACCATATTTAGCAAGACAATAAATAAAGGATGGATTACAACATCATGAAAACAAAATAGATTTTTCGTACAAAATCTTGCAGCAGCTTTCAGACAGGATTAATCTACATTTCTGAATGAGATATTTTTAACATATATTTTTAAAAGCTCTGGTTTAGTTTCTTGTTACTTCATTTTCTCTTGTTTCCCTGCAAAAAGCAACACCCTTTGTTTTTGTTTTGGGGGGGGGGGTTTGTAACCTAATAAATACATTTTAATCCAGTTGTTTAGTCTCTGTGTTATCATTGCTGTCTTCTGTTTTCAATATGATACACATAGTAGCTAAAAATGCTGTTGTACTGTTGCACTGTATGCAGTACACAGTGTACCAAGTGCATGTTTATCCTTAGCAGTTCTCAGTCATGAGCTAACAAAACACAGATTTTTTTTTTTTTTGGTTGTTTTGTTGTTTTGGGTTCTTTTTAGGGGAAAAATATGGAAAATCCTTGTATCCAGTGTATGTATCCATTTAAAGAAAGTATTTTCTCCTCTGGTATCAAGAGGTTGGAAACATTGATTGCAGGATTTCCAAAAAATGAGAAGTGATTCCATATAAAAATACTGATTTACAGATCAAATTTATACATCTTTTGCTTCACAAATAGGGGACTGCAAGGCAAAATAAATGTGGTATATCTGTAAGGTGGCTTCTTCTAAGAAAATATTTATGTGTTTAGGAGACACTAAATTTATGTTACTGTAAAACAGTAACATAATATCTCCTGACCATTACAGCAAATAATATATTTTTCTATTTTCTTTACTTTAAAAACACACTCTTTATATGAGGAAGAGTTGCACGGTATATAACAAGCAATGGTTTATGTTAAAAGACAAAATAGCAAAACATGCAGTATAGCATGTTTCAAGACAAAGCAAAATAAATGAATACTTTTTCCATTGTTAGAATTTCACAGACTAGATGCAAATCCAGAGTTAATCAAATTGGAAAAGAAACAAAACTGAAAGAGCATGTTCTTTAGCAAAGAAAACTTAGTTTGACAGTGTTAAATAGATAGCTGGGATCTGCTGGGAATACATACCTTGGTTTCATCTGATTGACCTCATATCATTGCGATGGTGCATAACTACACCTGACAGGTCATTGATTGTCAGTATGTAAAGCAGATCCTTTGGGAAATAACTTGGCAGAGAGCAGCTTCCCGTGTTTTTCACATTCCCACAGCAAAAATTCAAGTCCCTACTCCAGTATTCACCATATATAGAGAAGAAAGAAAAACAATGCCCTTACAAAAGGCTTTATAAAAGATGGTTAGCAACTGCCTCACATGTCAATTAACAGATTTCAAGCTCAGATTACAAATATGACAGAATAATGTTGATTTCAAATTTCAGATTGAAAAAAGCAATACATTTTTTCTCTCTTCAGCCCAGCTTTCACTCCACAACTCCAAAAACTTTAACACTTTTCATGTTCAGTCCTGTTTGATAATTTTGCCACAAGTATGCAGCGCACACACACACGTGCACAATAAAAAAGCCCCACAGATTAGAATGGTGTTTATTCTGCTGCCACAAAAGCAATTTTACTCCACCTTGTGTGACCAAATGTACCATAATATTTTCATCACCAAGTTAAAGAGAGTATGCCTAATGGTTTATACAGTCCTACTACACAAGAACCCTATTCAAACATTTGCTCAAGTCATGCATGGCTTTAGTCACATGCATAATAGCCTATGACAAAAGACACAAGAGACAGGGAGGGCTTTATGCATCAAACTGAAAGTAATATTTCCCTGTGCTGATAATATGTAAACATCAGAGACCTGCAGGATGTCATATTAATATAATTTTTTATCAGAGAAAAAGAAAGATAAATCAATGCCTATAACTACAGTACCTGTGTCTGGAAAGAATGAACACATAGTCAAAAATGATAATGAGAAATTTAGACATCAACAGTAACAACAAAAAAAAAGAAACAAAGCCTCCAAAAACCAAACCAATGGTTTTTACATGTATACATGTTTATAACAAACTAAACTATATTACTTAATACAGATTAATCAAAAAGCCTTTTTGTCAGGATAGAAAAGAGCCGTTCTTTGGGTGTTTTATTAGCTAGATGGACATTCTCACAAATTCAGGAAGAGACAAAAATAGGTTAAAAAATCTTTATCTATTGAGAGTGTTCAGTGATAGCATACTTCAATGCCTAATGCCTGCATAAAGCCTTGCACGTTAGCATGGGGCTACTTTTCTTCTGTCAACACCACCCATAGGGTGTCACCCCAAGAGACATGGGTAGGGAGGGGGAAACTGTTGGGCAAAATCATCAATTAATGTAAACTGATGGGACAACCCCTACTCCACTCCTCACCTTCACAGCAGCCAAAGCTGCACTTCACAGAAGCAAACAAATACAAGTGCAAAACTATGGGTGAAGTCAGAGCAATACGATCACAGATTAGACATACAGACATACAGACATACAGACATACAACTCTCCTATGAATCTGGTCAGTCAGCAGAGCTGTCTCAAATCAGATGCCTACTCTGTAACACAGTACTAGCTTCAAGATAAATAATGTCATTTTCCAAGGAAAAACCAAAGGAGCTGTAAGTGATGCAGTCCTATGGATCTTGTTTCTGGCAAGACAGCTAAATGTTCCTCTTCTACATTGTTCAATTATTTAAGAATGTCAATAAAATGAAATATTTAGAAAAGTTCAATCTTTGAATCTCTTTAATAGACAATCTTGCCTTGTAATATGCAATTCATATAAATAGAATACATCTGTAGCATTTTCATCTGTACATTCTGAAGTATGTTATGAATGAGATCAGTATCAATATTCCCATCTTCAAAGGGAAATCATGATATAAGGAAAAGAGAAGTGAGCTAGCCCCAGTCAGTCACCTGAAAATGAATCAAATGCTTTCTAGACAAAAAATTTCTGAGTCCACGTATCAAATCTACAAGAATGTACTGTCTTCCTTAATACCATACTGGGGCACCAGCTGACAAGGACCTCACTATGGCTAATAGTTGCATAATTCTATAAATAAGTGTGAAATAGAAGTTCATTCCACAATGGAAAAAAAAAAAAGTTAATTTATTTTAATGGAAACTTTGATGGGAATGGTTTTACTCTTGCTAAAATATTGAGGAAAAAAATGGTTGCTCAGGTCCAGAATAAATTTTTAGTCAAAAGGAATAAGAGAGCTGCCTGAAATAGTTTTGTAGTTTGAATCCCCAGATACAGTGTATTTCCTAATTAATATTTCATACTCAGCCCAAAAAGACAGACTGGTGATGTGAGGTTAATGGAAGGACTGTTTTGGCATATTTATATCTGCTGTGCTTGTGGCCCACAGTGTCGGGAGGACTGAATTTCTGAGGTGATTTTTGTCAAATATTCTTCCAGTTGTTAATTCTATGTTGTCTTATTCACTGCATGGTAATAAGAGGCGGACAAAATCCTTCCTTCAAAAAGAAAAAATCAAATAAGCATCAAAATACGCATAAAAAGCCATAAGGCCTTGTTGGGTAGGCTGTAGGACAATGCACCCTTGGGAGGAAGCAGAGCTGCTGATGTGGCAGTTAGATAGAGGCGCTGCCCTTTGCAGAGTGCTCTGCAGGATGGTTATCTGGCTGCTGCACACACTGATACACCCACAGCTATGGGAACATAGCTGCTCCTTGGACAAGCTTAGTTTGCTTCTCATATCTTGTACATATGGCTACAAAACCTGAACCTTGTTAAGAGACTATCTCCATTTACCACTACATGTAGTGTGCTGTTCTGTCAATGTATTTTTTCAGACTGTGTACACTAACTTTTCTAAAATTAGAGAGAAAAACACATGTAAAATGGCACTACCGACAGATTAACTATACCTTCAGGAACCTAAAATATTAGAAAAGATTGAGCAATATTTGCCTGTGATTTCAAATAATTAATGCTCCCATCCTGAGACCCACCTCAAAATCACCTGCAAGACACTCCCAACTGCCTGCACTGGGTCACAGTTCAGGCAGTGTGATTGGGTTGAGACAGGTTGCGTTGAGACAGGACACCAGAGCCACAAAGAAAACCTGGCACTCCCCAGTGCCTGTCCTGCCCATAGCCCTTTTTTTTTTTTCAATTTCTAATTGGGAACAGTTGATCAGTGGTGTCCTGGACAGACATCAGGAGTGGATATGAAGCAAAGGAAAGAAACATTGACAGAATTCCAGATTTCTGCTCTTTTGACCTGTGTCAGTTTGAGCAAGGATTATATCATATGTAAATCTGAATCTTAACTCACTCATCAGGACTGACCTTGGACAAGCTCCACACCACCATTTGCAGGATATAAGCCTATGTATAGTGTTTGAACAAGGCAAATGGAAGTGTGTTAAGGCTCGAAATTAAGGTTTTGACCTTGGCTTAAGATTTGTGACAACATATGCAGATACAGCAGGCAGCTCCTTTATTTACCACCATACAAGCTGTGCAGGTATATTAACCTTAAGTTTGCTCTTTTAGTACTGACACTTATGAATAAGTGAAATTTCCCATTAGTTTTTTACATTAAGCTCTACAGACTGAAAATAGAGTCTCTTGAGGGCAGCAAAGAAATTATCATAAGCTTTACTAAACTGATCTTCAAGTTATAAGAACCATGAAGTACTAGAAATAGCTTTTTATCTTTTTAAGGGACTTTGAAAAAATAATAAGAGCACAGGTAAAATACAACTAAAGATTTGTTGTTGAGATTTCTTTTCCCCACTTTGTTTGCAAAAGAAAATACAAACCACTTAGAAACAAAACATCTTCCAGAGACTAAAAAAAAAACAAAAACAAAAAACAACAACAACAACAAAAAAAACCACCACAACTTTTGCAAATTCATCTTTACTGTAAGCCAATGCAGGAGCAGAATGTTCAAGCCAGTTGCTCTCTCTGGCACTCACACCTCTTCCAGAGGTTCCTCACCACTACCCAAAAGCTGTGCAAAACTCTAAAGCTGTGCATAGAAAGAGCAGTCTAATGAGCTGGAGCTCTCTGGTGATGCAAATCTGGTGCAATACTTGTGCTGTTGCTCCCCAGGGCTGCTCCCAAGGCACATTCCTGTGGAAACAGCCAGAGAAAAGCACAGGCTCATGGCTTTTAAGAGGACAAAGCTGCTTCTTTCACCACCAACATGACAGTGCACAAAGTTTCAGGTCCCTAAAGTCCCTTTAGTCAAGCACATCTAACTCTTTCAGTATTACAGTTTCAATGCAATTTTTATTTGTAAATGGCTACTTTCAGCATTACAGCAGCAGGACAGACAGGAACATAGGCAAAGATATTTTGTATCAAGGAGCACAGATAGGACAGGATTCTCCAGGACCTTTTGCTTCAGCCCCTTTTCCTTCACTGTCTTCCAGGAACTATTTCATATAGTTTCTTGTTCCGTTCCTCTGCTCCTTTCAGGCCCAGCTGGCAGCAGCAGAGGTTGAGGGAACATACCTCTGGGTCCAGGATGGAAGGGGAGGTGCAAGAGCCTCACTGGAGCCTTTGGGGAGAAGCCTCTTGGTTGTGTAGCAGCTAAGAGCGGCGTGTTGGCAGGCAAGACACGACACGGCTTCTCAGGGTGTTCATTAGATGTTTATTTGGGGGTCCCACCCCGGGAGGGGACATGGCCCCCACCCAGGGAGCCTCCAGAGAGGGATGCCAGACCAGCCCCAGACCTGACAGATGGACAGACCAGAAAGATAGACCCTGATGATCCCTTGTGCATCCACTTAAGAGTGTCCCAGAGGGGGGGGGCAGGTCCAAGGCTTGGCCCAATGGGATACTGGAGGTAGGAGGGGTTGGGGAAACCCATAAGGGACCAAGGATGAAGTGATGGGCAGAGGTTATAATGACAATTTAGGAAAGGGTTACAACTCAGCAATGAACCATACATTTTGGGGTGAACAGAACATTTAGGAAATGAATCACCTCAGTTTCTTTCACAAAAATTGATGGATATCTCTATGGGTCTTCTATTTAAGAAAAATAATAAAAAGCAATATTCCTGGCAAAGAAAAATAAGGTAATTCTGAGCCACCAAAAGGCTTAAACATAATGTCAATGTTAAGCCAAAATGCAGCTGTAAGCTTCAAAAATTAACTACTTCCCAATCATAACAATAAAACACAGGGAAAAGCATCCTATGTTTATTAATGCAGTACCTGCTTGTCTGACCACAGGGATCCCTTCGATGGATCTGACTGACTCACAGAAATGCAGAGGTTACAAGAAATTAGGTTTGTTTAATAATGATTGCAGGAGTATGCACCAAAAGACAAAAGTTCCTTGTTCATTTAGGTTGCTTGTCTGAACTTGTGTTTGAGGGCAACATACCTCTGGGTCCAGGATGGAAGGGGAGGTAAAAGGGTGCTTGTGTTTAAGCAAAAAGAAATTAAAGATGAATTCTGTAACTGCTTAGATAAGAAACACACCCCACAGTCAGACATCTGGATAACCTGTGTTCTCCTGTCCCCTACAGCACACCATACTACCATATTCCAGTCAACATATGCAGAATGCTACTGCTTTTTAATCAAATTTATTGAGCTTTTATGCCCCTTACTTGGGGACTCTCTCCTCCTAGAAGCTACAGTACAATCTGTATTTTAATTTCTAGTCACTAGTGTATTTATGAAAATAAAAGAGATCAATCAAACTTCTATCTTTCAATACTGTGGTCCATCCTGAAATATTGTACTTCACATAGAGACAGGTCAAAGCCATGAGAAATCTGATGCAGGTAATGAATTTGCCACTATGAAATGGCAACTGATGCTCTGCACTTCTGAGATGTATTCAGGACTCTAATAAGTGTTTAAAAATGCATTGAAACATCTGTTCCTTTTACTTATTCAGTCACTTTTCTGATATAAACTCTGGCTGTTTTTGTTTCCCTTTTCTATTTACCTTATCTTCTACCCACTAAACTGCGAGCTCAAAATGATAACCTAAGCAAAAAACAGGCATCAAAGCAATGAAAATATTACTTTTGAAAGGTCATAATTTCAACAGTATAAAAAGAGCAGTAAAAATACCACTGCCTTTCAAGATTCTTTGAGAACCTCTTCCCTTCCTCCAGGCTTCTTATACCAGTTCAGGTGAATAAACAAGGCTTCATTTTCAGTGCTTCTGCATACTCCTTTATGTCCCCCAGAGCAGAAGTTTTCTTACATTTCTTCACTTTCACAGTGATAGAAGAGCTGAGTACACTTAGAAAAGTGGAGTAAAACCAAGTATTCGAAAAGGCATTGTTTATTGGTATATACAGATTTTTTAATCACACAGGTCTTTTAAAGAATCAGACCTTAAGCCAATTTAGTGAGCCTTGAAACAAAACAACTGTCTCTGAAAGTGTATGTATAATTGATAGTATTGGAATGAGGGTCCTTCCTCTCTAAGAAAAAGCTGATACTAATTGAAAGGTTTAATTCTCATATGAAATACTAAATACTAATACTCATGAAATTAATATATACTAAATACTCATATGAAATGTCTATGAGGGGTTTTTCTTTTTTGTTGTCAGGACAGCTGCGTAAGGCAGAAAAGACAAAAAAACCTGCATACCTTTAATGAACCTTATGCAAAGAATGACTAACTACACAGCATGATATGCCCAGTTACCATTCAAAGAATGCAGGGAAAATGAGAAAATGGTCAAAATATAAAAGCTTAGATATTTGTAAACACAGTCTAAGGACAAAAAGTAAAAGGATAATTTAATATAGTCTTAATTTTTCTGTTGTTTCAACCTCTCTGGATATCCAGGCCTCCACATTTCATACATTTTCAAATAACAAACTTACTAACTTAACTTGGATACATTTTCCAGAAAGTCACATTGCCTTGATATGCAGCCATCAGGAAATGGGGGTCTTGATTCCTTTGGTGGACTGCTTAAAGAATTAAACTCATTTTGAAAACTGTCTCTTCTACTTCCCAGAAATGCCTCAATTCAGGCATTTCCCAGACTTTTCATTTTGTCCTTTCCTTAAGGCTGCAGGAGTCTTGGTCTGCCAGTTGATTCGGGGGAGGTTCTTTCAGGTTGTTAAGTGGCTTCTCAGACCTGTCCTTTTGACATGTTAACCAGGATAGAGAGCTCTTTCAACCCGGATGTCACTCTGGTGGCACTGCTCAGCCCTCTCCCCAGTTTCTGAAGTCCTTACACCAACATTGACACCAACATGAGAAGCAGTTTCCCAGCATCTGTCATGTCACATTTCAAAGTAAAATCACACGTTTCCTTTGCCCGATTGTTATACACCCAAGGGTCTCTCACTTTCTGCCCTAACATTGTGTTGTTAGCTGCTACTCTTGCTCTTCTGCCAAGCTGCAAATTCATCCCAGCCACTGCACAGTTTCCCATTGCATAGACAGAGGACCTGTATTTCTTATTCCTAAGTGACTTTGAATAAGTTTCAATAAGGTCAAATATAACATAAATAGGCTGCTTATAAGCAATATAGACCACTCAGTATCAGCACTTTATTGCCCTTGTTTGTCTTCCCCCACATGGTGGCACACAGGCATTTTAAGAGCAGATATTTCATATGAACTTTCAAAACACTGTTGAAAATCCTTAACAGCACTTTTACAGTGCTGGTCCCTGTAGGACCTGACTGGAAGCATTTCCATTCAGTGATGAGTCTCCATTGACAGTCTTTCTGAGAACAGGCAGTTCTGCTCCATTTATTGCATCCTATGATACATTACACAGTTCTTAACAAAGCTATTAAGACTGGAAAAAATATCTAAACAAATGAAAACTCTGTATGTTAGAGCACCAAGGGACAAATCTGCTTCTCTCTGAAATCAAGTAGAGCCTGGGAATGGGGTTTTTTTGAGAGTAAGAGCAGACACGATCTAAAAAAAATTAAACCACAATGCACTCCTGTATTGCCACATTCACAGAGGAAATTAATTTGCAGAAATCAACATCTTTCCCTCTAATCCAAGGTAACAATAATCTGTGTAATCTATGTAAAATATTTGCAATCTGAATATTTATCAAATACATAAATATATATCGAAATATTGGCTGAATCTATCTAATCTGAACAAAAATCTACATAATATGAATGATGTTAGTCAGATGAGAAAGTTTTTAGCAGATTTAACTAAAACAGCCATTAGTATTCATGGGTATAGACAAAAAGCCAAGACTGAATAACAACTTACTTTGAAAAATCAAACTGAGCAAAAGAAAGGGAGCTGCAGTTATTTATTTCTAAGCCTATTACTTTACAGGTGGGATAAATTTATTCCACGACCATATCAACACATCATCATGCAAAACCTGTGATATTCAGGTGACAGGGGATGTTTAAATATTGTTGTGCAATAAAACACACAGCACAAGATACAAAGAGACTGCCTCCTACCTTTTAAAGGAAACACGAGTGAAAATCTAATGAGAAACAATGAAAGTCAAAGGGCTTGTGCTCCTGTGAAGATGAGCCCACTGCCTGGCCCTTCTCACCATCACTCAGCTTGGAAGCTTTAGCTGAACAGGCAAGCAGGAGTGGGAGGCACCTTTGTTTAGAACACATTCAGTGAAAGGTAAGGTGGAGCTCAGGACACCACCGAAACAAGGAATGTCTACAAGGTCATCCACTGCCCTCTGCTCCTCTAGTGACCCTGGCTACTCTTCCCTGTGATGTCCAAGCATCCTCCAAGCCATGAGAAAGACCTATTTCACATGCCAATTCAACATGAACCTCACTCTAGTTTCATAGAGAAAAAAAAAAAAAAAAAAAAAAACAACAAAAACAAAACAAAAAAAAAAAAAAACAACCACCACCAAACACTTTGGAGTGTGCTAGCAGTCTCCTAAAGTAAGAGAAAAAGGCAGCCACTGTTGTTTCCAAAATTCATTTCATATTTCATAATGATGATGTTAGAGTTGCACTGGCTCCCTAGCCGCCTTTCTGGACTTTAGAACCCCAAATCTGGGCAGCAGCATGCCCCTCTTGTGCAAAAATGGATGTGTGAGAAAACTGAAAAAACTAAAATAGCAAAAATCAGGACTTATGTAAGAAAATCAGTTTTAATCTTATTCTGACTCTTTATGGTTAACTACTGATACCTCCATCAGTGGGTTAGGGAAAAAAAAGGTGAATAAGTATGTGATCTCTAACTATTACACAAAAGTAGTATCATTGAAGTCCCTTAAGATCCCCCAAGAAACCAGCAGTAGTTCTGGGAATCGCAGACACAATTTTTGCAAGACTGCAGAGTACTAAGGCAGCATCTATCACCCAGTGGGGTTTGACTCAAGAAAACAATCTGTCAAGAGAGGTCCTTCAACAGGCACTTTCCAGGATGCAGTGAGCATACATTCCATGCACTTTGGTAGCCACAATCATACAATGCTTCTCTATTCCTCTGGGCTTGCAATGACACCTGATAAAAGTAAAGACCCTTGTCCAGTCCTGGGAATCTTCAAACTCTTTATTGCCAGACTGCTACTCCTGTCACAACCCCACACAACTGAGCTGAGGGTCCAATTTATCTGACAGGGCTACAGCACCAATAGCCACCACCATGAGCAGGAGCCCAGCTAAGTTCCCTGTATGTAACACAGGACTGCTGCCTGGAAGCTGAAATAAAACAAGCCAGTGCAGTGTATTTTACATGTAAAGTCAGTGCAGCTTATATTAAAAACAACCCCAACCAACCAGCCAGGAATCTGTTTATGTCCTATTAGAGTACTCTTTTCTCAAGGAAGCTGTACATAAAATGTCCAGTGAGCTTAACTTGATTAGGAATTAACATCAATCCAAAGTGAACCAATAATTTCCTTGTGAAACAGAAGAGCAGATTTTGGTCTCTTGTGTTTGGCAACTGACTTTTTAAAACTAAAAGAAGAATGCAATGAGGACTAAAACAAATACTTGTTTCTTCCTTACATCAAGAAAATAATACATACATGTTACAGCATAGTACACTACTTCTTGGCAAAAAGTGTGCATGCCCGCAGTCACAGAGCACAGGAAGATACCATGGGGTAAGCCAAACCCTGCAACTTCTCAGAAATAAATTTCCACTGTTCCAACTACTCAGGAACATGTTCCCGAAATTCAGGAAACACACTGCTAATTATTTCCTCTAAGGTACTGCAGTTCCAGTGCACTTGAAAATGAACATGTGAGCAGAGTTAGCTGTTCTTCAATTGGGGCACTAGGAGTTAGTAAAATAGGTACATGTATCTTAATATACTGCAAGTTAAGGTACATTACATGTGGGACCATTCAGGAGAGACTTACCTAATGAGATACAGTCAAGTGATATCTGAGTAAACTCTCACTCACTGCATGTGGAGAGAACTCAGCTCACTCTAGAGTGCATCCCTTCTAGTCTGGGACACTGAAATCCATTTGAGGATTTTCCTGTGAAGGGTCTATTTCTTCTCTTCATTGACCATCAGGACAGTCTAGGGAACAGGTCTCAGGCATGGAAATTACCAGAGAGATTAGTATTGTGAGAGAGGAGACAACCGGCCAGGGAGAGGCATTCAGAGCTGGATGCTGAGCACTAATAAGAGGTGAAAAGTCTCATTGAAATTATTTTCTTCCCCTATGAATCACTCTTCTCCAACTTCTGATAAAAACCAACTGAATTAAGTCAATTGAAACGACACCTATATCACAGTTCATAAAGGGGCATTGGTTCATGGCTCAAGCATTCTGCAGTGAAATTTAACACAATGTACCTTTAGACTTTCATTTGACTTTCCACCCTCCAGCTTCTCCTGTTCCCTCCTCTCACTGCCATTTCTCCAAAAGGAAGAACATCAGATAAAAAAAACTATGTATAAGAATTCTCACCACACTTCCAGGGAGAAATACACACGGGAGTTTCTTACCCTTGGTTGTGCCCACCACTTTTTTTCATAAAAATTTTGCAACAATAATTGCTTAACCATATCACAGTATTTGCAGAAACTTCTCACACATTTTAGGCCACTCCAATATCCTCTTTCATAGTATTAATTTAGGTTCTTGTATACTTGCATGGGTGTACTTCTACATATATGCAGCTTGTAAGTGACTGAATTGTTAAATATTTTAAGTAATGTGACCATTCTTGAAAACGGAAGGCAGTGTGCAGATCCACCACAGAAACAGTCACTCAACCACAATTACCTCCCTCTGAATAACTTCCACTTTAAAGGGTTCTTTCTCTAGGAATCATTAGCCAAAAAGATCTTTTTGAAGTTTATATTATACCCCACCACCACCAGAATAACTGTCTTCTGCACCACTGCAGCTGCCCTGGCTGTCCAGAAAGCAGCCTGCAGAAAAAACAATCACTTGAGAACCTAATTCCAGCAAATCTGCACTGCCATTTATCTTGGACTATAGTAACAGTGGAGGCAGTCAAACAGATACCAAACTCAAGGACCATGAGGATGAAGGATAGGTTTATCCACTGAGTAGTGAAGGTGCAAAGCCAGCTCCCCAAAGCAAGGCTGCTGTGCTACCTAGGGAGCAGGTAACACGAAGGCTGCAGAGCAGCACCCCACATTCTTGTAGGTGTCTTAAAAACTGCTCTACAATGCTTTTAAAGGTTTCTAGCAAGCACACTTATTAGTTCACAAGCAAAATTTGCCAGGCTTATTAGCGCAGGAGCCTGGGGCAATGAGAGTTAGAATAAATGGAAACTTTCAAATACACACAAGAAAGAGGTAAGCTAAAATTGAAAGCTTGTCGGGTTTTTTTTCCCTTGTAAATTCCCTCATTTGTCCTCAAGGATAGCATATAAACACGTACATTGCAGCCCATGTGATCAGACAGCCTCTCAAGAACTATAAACAGTGTAGCTATGAATCATTATTAGGCTGGAATTGCATTCAGTTCTTTCCCACTGACTCACCATATGGATCATTTGTCTGGTCTTTCACCTTCCCCACTTCTCCCCCTCCCCCACAGGTCACCCATGACCCCTTCCCGACATTCCAGCACGGGAGCATTTGCTCAGCACTCGCAGACTCTCACAGGCAGGTGACAAGAGGGGCTCTCACATTCAGGTGCTGAGCTCACCCCACTTCCAACATCCCCAGCTGCCTGCCGGAGGCTGTCGGCTCCCCAGCACTGGGCTCCCGCCCTGGCTCAGGCATTTCAGTCTGACGTGACACAAGTCTAGCCACCCTAACAACTTCAGCTAATTTTGAGCAAGAGCCAGAAAAGCCATTTCTGCCACCCCACCTACCAGAACGGTAATTTCTCACAAAGTGGAGGAAGAAGTGGGTTTGGATAGTTACACATCTTAACCCACTGCAGCTAGGTCAGACTGAGCAATACATCAATCAAAGCTTTCATCTTTCATTTAAAAGAGAAAGGTAAAGCCAGTTCCTAGCCTTCACGGTTGAAGAAAAAAAAAAAGTGTTGAAGTTATGACTTCCAAATCTTCAAAGGCAGATTGTAAATAAAAGTGCTGACATTTATGGCTTTTAAGCAAATCACATACTGGAGTATGACTCATGAACATTGGAACTGGCAAGCACTGAGGCAATCGTGTTGAGAATGAGATCATGATGCAGTAGGTGTGCAGCATTCTCTTTTCAGCCTATTCACTATCTCTATTCTACAGGAATAAAGAAGAAAGTTTCTTTTCAGTCAATAATAAAGACCTTAATGTGCCTTCCATGGCATATGGAAATAATAAAAAGTACATTTCTGCTTCACTAAGAAAGCTTTTGACACATACTTGATCTCATAAAATACTGAAGGGCATATGACGTATTCACATGAATAAGTCAAAAGGCTTCATGGTACTCATACCACTAAAATTAGGAATGTGCAAAGGCTGAGCTCTTATATTTTAAAACATTGGAACACCAATCTTCATTTTATTGTTTGTAAACCACTTGCAAAGGGACGTTCCTGTAGAGAGGGGGGTGTAACAGAAGGAACAAAAAAAAAAGAAATTACATATCTGTACTGCAGAGTTAGTCATGAGGTTACATCAGTTTAATAATTCAGGAGACATTTTGTACACATATCAGGTTGGCTTGGAATTAACTTCAACTTCAGTAAACTCTGTGAATAGTGATTTCAAATTTGAATGACATGCACGTATTTTTCTACTGAATAATTGCAGAAACTATCACTTTCAGTATTCAGAGCCAGGGTTCTGCCGTTCACGATACAGGGCTTGTCAATTCTGCAAGCAACAAGCTTTGAAGATAGTCACAAGAACATTTGGATAAACAATCAAGCAGATACATTTGTTCAGCTGTCCCTTCTAAAAAGTGCTTACATATCTGCAACATGCTTTTCCTCAATTATGTTACAAAAGCCTCACCTATGTTAAATGTACCCAGACAACAAAGAAAGTATGATAAATGCCATTAAAATTTAGAGCCTGGTGCCTTCATCACACAGACACAGATCCTTTACAAACATTGAACTAAATTTATCATTTTCGTTAATGTCATCATGATTCAGGCTGATACTGCCATTTCCACTGCCTTCTTTTTTCCCCTACTGATCCACAAACAGAATGACCTCACGCTGCCTGCAAGGGAGTTAGAAAATAGGCTGCAAATGACAAAGGAAGCAGGAAGATAGGAGTTAAAACTGAAATTATTATAACAAAGGCTACATCTAGAGGTGGAACTGCAAAGTCGGTTAATATCACTAGTATAACTTTATAGCATTAGATGTGCCACGAGCGCCTTGGTTTTACTTTGTAGTGGGGATATAGAGTTTTTCACACCTGTAAACAAATACCTAACTTACACACTATAGAATGTGAATGTTACCATACAGAAGCAACTGTTCTGTTGCACCCTTCTAAGCAAGCGTAGTAGGCTTAACCAAAAGGACATTGGGTTGATGGTTCAGCCACCGGCTCACCAGAAACCAGAGAGAAATCTCTCTCCTATGTTACAAACCATTGGCATGAATATACAAAGTAAAAGAGTATCTTTGCCTTATATCCTCTCAGCCCCTTATCACATTGATTAAAATGTTGCAAACATTCCCTTAGACAGCTACAACTAATTGGCTTGAGAACACAGAAAATCCTGAAAATCTACTCAACTGAGTAGCAAATGGAGTCAAGCTGCAAATTCACCTATCGAAAAATTAAAGACAAAAATAAGAATATATGTTCCTGTTAATACCAACATCTTTAAGGCATAAAAAGTGAATAAGGAGGATAATTGCCCCCTACCTATGCAAAATTACAATCTTCAAAACACCTGCAGTGACTTGAATTAAATGACAGCCAGCAGGGACTTCAGGATGACCCACTGAAAAACAGTCTAATAATTAAATGTGTGCGTATATATACATTTATACAAGAAATTTATATATGTACCCCTACATACATACAAATAAAACTCTGTTTAAACTTCAGTGCAGAGAAGAAATATTGTCTTTCGAAATTCTTCTTAACATACAAGAAACTCATTAACTTGTGCCCAGCAAAACTCCAAACTTACCAATTATTACATGTTCTTACATTACAAAAAGCAATAATTGAACTTCATAGAACACAGGAAAGCAAGGGCACACTGTTGGAAACTCTTAATTGCAATGTCATCAGATGATACAACTGGTACTAGGAATCTGTCTTTAAGCTGATCTGTGAGTTAGAAGATGTACCCAAGCCTTAGCTCCATGTTAGAGCTCCTCAGGTAAGTGTTGCTGCATGGAACACACCTGTGAATGCTGGGCAGCATCCCCAACCCTGACACTGTTGTCGGGCATTCCAGACACTGCTGCTCTTTGCATACATTCAAGGCTGCTTCAAGATGACTAAAGTTCTCGTCCCTTGCATCCTTACCATGCTAACAGGTTCATGTTCATAATTTTATTTGGTTATATAATCAGCACATAAAACAATCACACTGGATTTTACAGTGCCCCAGAGAACCTGAAAGCTAGAGCTTTTCTGATATCTAAAAGGTAAAAGCCACACCTCTCAAGAAAACATCAGAAGACTGTTGCAAGCCATGATGAGACACCGAGCAGCTGATCACAGGAATCACTTCCCTCTGCAAAACCATTATTGAAATACCCTCAGCCTGGGATTTTTCTCATCCAGTATTATCCTATTTCCCTTCCTCCTATGTTGCCACCAGTCGCTTTCAGTGAAGAAAACCTGGAAACTTAAAGATGCAGCATTTACTTGTTTTCCTTAGTTGCAAGTCAATTCTCCTTGCCAGCTTTGCAGTCACAGAATTGCAATACTGCAAGGCAAACATCTGCTGTCGGGCATGCAGCACTACGGTTTGTGTGGATTTCTTCCCAGCAGCTGGGAGGAAATGCCCCTTCTTGTTTAGACAAAAATATCAAATGGTTAGGAAATAAGGAGTTAGGAAAAGCTGTACACAAGGTTCACGCTTGAGAAATACAAGAGCACAGCCTTAGCCACTAAGAAAATTCCACTAGACATGAAGTTAACAATAATTTAGATCAGTTCATTTATGGTAAGTCAGCCATTTTACTGTTGACCTACTTTGTATCAGCAATAATTTGTCACAGTGCATTCTCCAACTGCTACTGAAAGAAAGGTTGAAACCATACATTAAGAGCATAGTGTCAAAGCAACTGATGTTAATTATACCCCACAATTCCTATGTTGATGAAATTGTCACTGCTAACTATTAATACAGCATTTATTGTCTAAGCCCAGCTTGCTCTACCAACCCCTGAAAGCCACTGAATTAACATCCTGCTTCTCAGTGTTCACATTGGAATGTAAATCTGAAACGTGTAAAAATAACCTCTGCTATTACACCAAGAATGTGTAAATACACAGTCCTTTTTTGGGAGAACTATTTATCTCCAGTCTATACATGTTTCACTCTTTAAACTAAAAAAAGCTTTAATGTTCTTCAGTCAAGTGGCAGCTTTTGCCAATATAAACTATTTTCCCTTAAAATTATGGCATTAAGTAGAGGAAACTTTGTAAAATGTAGAGTACTACTTGATTTATGGAAATTCAGAAATAAACTTTACATAGACACAAAAAAGAAAAGCAGCAATGTTCTTTGTTGTATTCATTGCTAACCTGCACAATAACAAGAGATTGTATTCTCCCAGCATAAACAAACAAGGTTAATTAGAAGGACACCTTATGTGTATTGAGTGTTCATCTTCCGAGACATCTGCTTAATTTGGTGACAGAAATGTTTACAAGCATCAGCACAAACCAACCACTCCAGGAGCACTAACTGGATTCTTTATGGTTTGCACATCAGTAAACCGTTCTGTAAGGTTCTACTGCTGCAGTACAGTCCTCCCTGCTTATAAATCATCTCGCAAGCTTTTCCTTTATCCATTTAAATTGAAGGAAGTCAAAAACATACAGGCTTAACAATATTTAGCCTTCAAAATTGTCATCTTTAAGCTATGGCATGAGACATACAACTTGGTATGATCCAAGAAGACTCATTTTGTGATGAATACAGATTTTCTTATCCAGTATGAACTGATCCAATATGAGATACAACAAAAGTATAAGCCAGTGATGGTATATTCACATCAGAAAAGTGCCTCGTTACTTCAAATTCTCATGTAGATTGATAGAACAAACCAATAATAAGAAAATCCTGTGGCATAGAGGCCTGTCATATACAGATCCACTTGAAAATCCTTGCAGAGTCAGCAGAAAAGTAGAAAACTAAAATCAGAATTATTAGCAATCGAATGAGAATTCTCACATCTCTATTCAAACCTAAGAATGACACTAAGATCTACAGGAAGAAAAAAAATATGGTACAAATGGCTGCTTAAGCCAGATGTACATCTCCAGAACAAGCAGGAGAAAAACACAACTGCAAAGAGAACAGAACAACAGAGCTTCTTAGAGGATACATATAATACAATTCTCTATAGGAGGAGCATCATTACCAAACATAAAATACAAAAGTAGTATTGAGTGGTAGGATCTGATACCACACACTAGCACAGTGGGGGAACATGCTATCAGAAAAAAAAAAAAATTTGCTCACCTGGCATAAACTAGAAAGCAACTGTACACTTTATAAAAAGACATTCATCGAATGGTCAACAAGTCTGAGCAGACTGGTCCGTCACTCTGAGAAGAGCTGCAACATCAGAGCCATGTACAGCTGAGACTGCCCTTGGAACAACTGCAGGACTATTCGGGGCTCCTCAAGGAAAGTCAACTAATTTAACTAACGTGCACTGAGCAAGCAGGTCTTGAATGTGTTCTCATCTCTAACATTTGCATTAAAATAACAGCCTTGGTGGTTTCATAATGGCACCTTAAATGAAATTCAAAAGTGACAAGCATTTAGCTTAGTGTGCTGTTTGTTCTACCTGCAGCAAAACAGGATAGGCAACAGCCTACTCTTACGTAGTCCACTTCTCTCAGGAGTCCTTATGCCCTGCTACCACAGTATGCTAAATACTTTCAAAATCTGACAAGGGCACATTGTGTGCATATTGGGGTATATTTAAATTCCAGCTGGAATAAATCCCAGCAACTCTGAGGATATGGGTTGTACCAATTACTAGTTACAGCTGCAGTTAAAAATTATGCCATGAATGAGAGCACCTTACCGAAAAAAGGACTAAAATGTTAACCATCTAGAGGAGCAGGGTCACTCTTGGTTCAGTGCCACATGCCAGTCTCACTTGCTGCCTCACAAAGCTATGCTTAATTTACCAAAAAGAAAGTACTGACAGCTGACGCTTTCATAATGTGCACAGCTCACGTCAAAGACCAACTATACAGCTACCCTTTCTGATGCTGTTCTTGCTGTGCAGCAGAAGACTGCAGGCAGCACCACAATACACCAAGCATAGTTCAGTCAGCAGAGAGCTTCATGAAAGCTTAATATAGCTTTAAAGCCAAGCTCAATGTCTTCTTTCTACTCAGATACATTTCTGCTGGTTTGTGGACATATAACACAACAGAAAAGTCTTTGAATACTCCTACCACTAGAATAAATCTCTTGCTTACAGATGTAACAGTTTAAAGTGTCATCTTAAGAGAATTTTTAAGGTATCAAAATGTGAGCCTAAACTTTGATTCTGTGCATGAATTACACCTGTACTTTACTATAACACAGGCTCACTCTGAAGCTTTGGTAATACATCTTTTGTCAGATGCCTACAGAGCAAGGTCTTTAAAGTTCACTGCTTTGGGACCACTGATGCTTCCACATGTCTATGCCAGAAAGCCATAGTGCCAGAGAAGCCCTAGCAATACTTTGAAATGCTGAATATTGCCACACATATGCAGTTCATGGTAAAAAATGCATCTGTAAAGCTGAACTTTCAAAAAACAGAGGGGAAGAAACTGGTAAAAAAAAAAAAAAGCTGGACAGTTCGGTCTTATGTTTTACTTATATATAACTATCTCTATTACAGATCAGATATATTACACAGACAAGAACTGGAGATACATTACTGTCTAATTGTAAAGGCTCATTCATAGTTGGGCAGGAGCTGCAACACCTGGCAAGTCTGATGCTCAGTTCTCCCATAGCTTGCAAGCTTGGCTGGCAAATAATGATGGCTTTCTTTTCAGAGCATCAACAGCAGTTCTTGTGACTGAAGTGACCAAGGTAGGTAGGCCTTTTATTTAACACTCACAGAACAAAGTACACAGGAGATAAGGAACAGTCTTGAGTTTTACTCCAGCACTTTAACAAGTGTAAATAGAGTGGTAAGGAATTTCTCTCAAGTGTATCTCCTGTGCTGTATACAAATGACGTTAGTGTGGTGCTTAAGTGAATCACAGCTCTACATCATTCATTAACTATGAATACACATATAACTATGGGCTTCTCACTTCGCCTCAGCCAACCTTATAAGTTTGGGAAAAAAGATCAACATACCTTTTGTTGAATCCAATCTTAATGATTTCTAAAGTGAAAGTCTTGCATCTGAAGAAAGCAAAAGGCAGCAAGCTGCTCTTAAGGCTAAGGGACACTTGTCCCAACTTATTTTGCAGGGAATCCATCAGGTAAGAACTGTGAACTTGTGAGCAAGTAGGTCAAAATGGACATTTAGGTTTGCTATATCCTTCATCAGGAAGCCAAGTAAACTTTAATCCTCTGGATTTATTCAAGTCATCTTTGGTGGATGTTATTTCTGTACCTTTTCCTCATATCCTGGAATTATTGGCCCTGGAGATATTTCCATATTGACTGATTTTACAAGGTTTAAAGTGGCATATACATCGTGTCCCCCTAAACTTCCCAAGTATTTATGTGAGGTCTTCATTCTTCCAGGTCTGCACCAAGTGTTCCCTAGCATCAGGGTGCCATTGATGTTCTTAAGCCTTTATAGTAGCTATTTCATTTCTACTGTGAGACAAAAATAATTTAACTGGTCCTATTGTAATCACGACAAGAGATTAATTAAAATGCCAAGATAGGAAACAATTTATTATAGAGAGAAGAAAAATTTCTCATCCAAAATATAGAAATCTGTACAACTTTGCCACAATCAATATACATGAACTGTACAAATTTACACCAGTTCATAATTTACCAAATAAAAGATGACTAACAAAGTTCACAAAATAGATGGTGGTTTGTGGAAAAGACTTTTACCCAATTAAGAACAAGGAAATTACAAACCAGACCTCCACTTTCTAAAAATAAGAAGTTTACTCAGTCTTAGAAAACTACAAGCTAGCAAATGTACAGATAGCTGGCTGGTGCTAACACCACAGTTCAGACAGTGTCTTTATACGGTCTTTTTAAAGCCTGTTGCCATGGCAGATTCTGATCACTTGCTACTTTTGAGGCCAATGTAAGGATCTGACCATTTTCCCAGGTCATTCTTACTATGTTATCTTATGTACATTTATACACATTTGTAAGTGCTAGGTAAAAGTCTGAAAATTAAAATTTCCAGTACTATGGTGTTTGTAAGTCTTGTTACTGAGCTGCCAAAAATGCCAACAATTAATAAATGTAATAGTGCAAATTTGCTCTGCAAGACCTACTGCAGAGAATCACTTTATAAATACAGATTGGGGTTGAAAATTGGTGTAGAAATTAAGTCAGGTGTCTTGGAGAAACTGACACTTCCTAGATCTTCTTACTCCCTAGCAAGCTGCAATCATTTTGACTCACAGGCTATTAAATCACTGAAAGGTACTGTCCAAACTATGGCACTGTCACTTTAAAGTATACCACTCTAATGTGTGCCAGATCTTCACAGCTGTGACATGGTTTAAATTCCATAATCCATCCCCAGAGGCGCCCACCCAAAGTAAAAACCAAATTTATCCATCCATTTTAAGGTGATCCATCCACAGACTATATCTTAACCTGATACAGTCATCATATTGTAGCTTTTGGAAGGGCTAGTTCTGCCCAAGAGAAGTTCCTCCTTACAGCTTATTCTGCTGTCTACCATTTGCATGTTGGTGTTACTTTGGCTACCTCCTGCTGGTGCAGCTTCATACAGCACACAGATGGAGCCATCCTCTCCAATGCGATAGGACACTTCGTAAGGGTCAACCCAGAGAGTGAGTTCGCTTGGAAGAAGCTGAAACAGTTCCTGACTGCTCAATCCAATCCGCTGTGCTGCCTGTCCAATGAGAGGATCCATTTTATGGTTGATCCGGATACATCGGTAACCTGATCCCTTGCACGGCTTTTCTGGGAACCAGTGGTGTTTATAATGTTCTATAAAATAAAAAACAAACATCATCCTCCTTAATTCTGTGTTGAAAGATACACGCAAAAATTAATGGTCTCTTGCAAATTTCACACCTCAAGATGTTAAAAAGCTTATTATTTTAGCATCAAGTGACTTCAAAAATCATTATAGGCTTTATTTCTGCTGATGATTTACAAAAGTGCAATGTCCCTTGGGAAGCACTGATACAAAGTTACTGTTTTGTGCTACTGTATAGAGAACAACATCCGCCACCAGAAAGAAGTGAAAAGCAACTTCCTGGCATTCAGAAAAAACAAATATGAAAACACAGAAATGATTACGTACATAACAGAAAAACTCAAGAGCTTCAAAACATCACAAACCAGATAGGAAAAAAAGACCCTTTCCAGCATCCTTTTTGAGATCACACCCATGCTTAGCTTCTCACATTCTAAGAACACTCAAAATTAACTAGGGAGGAAGCTGGGCAGCATTTACCGACTGACTCAAGCTGTATTTCATCACTGCTCTTCCAGCTTGTTTTCCATGGCGAGAAACCAAGGACTTCACTTACCTCAGGAGTTTTATCCCACCCCAAAACCCTCGATCTGAGGACACTTGTAGCCACTATCGAGCCCACTGGGACGCAGGCTTGGGATTACAAAACCCACAGGGCAGCGAAAGAACTGTCGTTATTTGCTCCTAACCGGGGCTGTGTGGCGGCTAAGAGACGCTTCCAGAAAAAGGGGAACCGACGAATTTTACTTGACAAAAAAGAACGCAACTTCGGAGTATTTTTCTTTCTGGAAACCGGGCAGTTTGAGCCCCTGGCGCGGAGCTCATGCCCGGACTACTCTACTCGAAAGCTTTGTCTCCGGAGGCAAACACGGAGCGGGGGGGGGAAGACGAGAGCTTCCTGCGCGATGCCCGAGCCCCTTTTGTTTTTTGTTTACAGCCCGTTCATGCCTCCCACACCCGCCGGGGCCGGCTCGGTCCCCGCAAGGGGCGAGTCACGGCAGCGGAGCCCCAG